>VZRR01006733.1:0-147719 GCA_013398015.1 Oreocharis arfaki | reverse complement strand
CCCCCGGGAGGGCGGGGAGCCCCGGCCTGGCACGGGCGCAGGGTGAGTGGGAGGGCGTGCGGCGCACGAGGCGCCTCCGCGGCCCCGTGAGGGTTTGCCGTTCCTGACCTGAGGAGACTCACTCCGGGCTGCGGAGCCATCTCGGGAAGCTCCCGGCCCGCAGCGTCCTCCTGTGCCCCATCGTGTTTCTCGTGAGATGCGCATGAAGAAATTGACAGAAATCAAACAATTAAAAATTTTTCGACGCACCTTTTGACTAACAGCCACCTATTCCGGAACAGCGCTTCATATATGATCAGTTAGTTGCTTTGAACTGTGTCTTACAATAAATATTTTGCAGGGCTGCTTATTTGGGGAGAAAGCATTCCTTCCCTACTCACACCCGTCTCAGTGGCTGTGGTTGGCAGGATTTCAGGATGTCATCCAGTCCAACTCCCCGCCCCGGCAGGGCCGCCCTGAGCCAGCTGCCCAAAAGCATGGCCCGGTGAGTTTTGAGTGTCTCCAAGGACGGAGAATTCATGACCTCCCTGAGCAACCTGCTCAAGGTGTTTGACATTCCCACAATGAAAACATGTTTCCTTATGTTCACGTGGATTTTCTTGTCTTTCAGTTTGTGTCCATCGACTCTCATCCTTTCTCAGGGAACTACTGAGTTCCCTCCCATCTTCTGATGAAGTCTTCTTCATCCCCTTCTGTCAGGTATTTGTGGATTAAGGATCCCTCCAACCCTTCTGTTCCATAGGCAGAACAGTTCCAGCTTTCTCAGCATCTATTCGTAGTAGTCAGTCTGCTATCTGAGACACCCATGTCTTACACTGCTTTTCTCTCTCAAAGTCTACCAAACAATAAGAATGCCAATAAATGTATGACTGTTTATCAAACAATTATAGCTTTTCCCACAGAGTTAAACTCGACAATTAGAAATGTCTTCTCTGTGAATCTGTTCTATAAATCCACAACACCAGGATCTTACAAAGCTGAGGGGTTACTGTGTCTGAAGTGGCTGTTGGTAGCTGACAGTCCAGTTCACCTCAAGGTTGTTCATTCAACAGACTGTCACGACTGTACTCAGAGAATAATTACCGCTTAATAGATCTGGTCTGGTTCCAGTATAAAGGATGACTTTGTTACATATATGCTCTCTAAAAGCTTAAGGCAGAAGAACACAGGGGCTGAGTTGTGCCATTGAGGAAATACAGAATATTGATATAAAATCTATATTTTGAAAGGATGAAACACATTAAGTTAAACACATTGTTCTTCAAGTGCAGCATCAGGTCTAATATGTCTTTAGACCAGAATTAACCACATGAAGCTGCATTTAGCTTGCTCTGTCCTCAAAAATACTGTCCTTACTCCAGGAAACTATTTGAATGTTTTTTTTGTTGACCAGATAACTCTTACTATTTGAATACCCATACTGTTTTATTAAAGTTGTGTTCTGCTTTTCAATGAGTTGCAGAAAACTACAACAGAAAATACTATTTTTTTTCACATAATAGCTCATAGTCAGGACACCCTCCGCCCAGAAACAAAACTCCATGTCTGCAGGACTTCATACTTCAAGGAAACTAACTATAACCAAGCAAAAGTTTTTGGGGTTTCACTTGGTGGCAGCATCAGATGACATTGACTTCAAAATCAACATATTAAGGATATATTTGGCTTTAAGTACCGCCCTTATTTCCTCCCATAAATAAATCCGGCTATCTAGAATATAACACAGAACCTCAGCTATACTGGTACTACTGTCAGTTTATGTTCTTATCTTTATGTATATATACTTGACAAGAAAAGCAAACACACCTGTGTCCACATCTAAGATCGGGACGTCTTTCCCCAGCATGCATTCACATTTACAATTAAAGATTATATTGGGCCATATGTTTGTGATATAGAAAGGTAGTTTGGAAAAAGTACTTTAGAAGTACTAAAGTACTTCTCTGGAAATTATGTTCTGCATAGACATCCTGATTTACAATTAATTATATGTTTCTCCCAGAAGTAAAATTTTCTGTTCCCTTTAAATTCTACATGTTAACCTGGATTTTTCAAATGTCTTCATTTTTTGGTTGGGATTTATTTCAAATCCATGTCTCAGAATAAAATGTATTTTCTTTAGATGTACCTTTGCATTAGTTATGTGTCACTAAGGTTGGAACACATGGGAAGAGACTAAAACACACCAAGCCACAGCAAACATTTCCTCACATTTAAAGAGGGATCTATTTTTCCTGTTGAGTTCATTTTTGTAAAGAGATTCAGGCAGTTATTGGCTGTTAGCTTTATTCCAGATCTTTACATTTTAAATCATGCTAGCCAATTAGCTAATTTAAATCTCCTATCTTTTGCTAACACTCACTATACTAACTTAGGTGAGAAAATTGAGTATTTGTTCAAGAATTATCTTTTTTCAAAATCAATTTAATTTGAAAATATTTCTTCCCCATGTGTTCAGGTAGTCATTATCTCAACCAATGATGTTGAAAAATGCATTGAACAGCTTTTTGTTAAGCACAAGGGTGTTTTAAACAAAATTTGTAGCTTCTCCTGATCAACTGGTTAGTAACTAAATATGTTTAGTACTGGCTTGAAGCTGCAGAATTCTTAAAAATCCTGAAGGAAGTGGAACATCGGAAGATGAGACTGTTGCTTCAAACCATGATACACAGCATGGAAAAAAGGGCTTCATCCTCTTCTGTATAAGTGGCATGGTCAGTGAGTAGCTGGAGAATGACACCAGCTGTGTGCTGAACACAACCTGCACGTTGTAATACAGCATGGGAAACAAGGAGAGTGACTGCAACATTCTGGTAAGATTCCCAGGCCCCCACCCACTCCACTGTGAGATTAAAGTACAAACTAAGTAGAAAATAGACCTGCAAGGCTTCAAATGTCACTACAGGAGTATGATCAACTCTGAATGAATAATGCAGTATCTCAGTTCTGGAGCTTACCCAGGACAGATGTCTCATCAAGAGCAAACTTGTTCCCTGTAACATTGAATGACTCTGAAAGATGTGTGAACTGCGAGTCCCAGCAAGTGACAGTGTAGTGAAACATTTTATGAGCAAACAGAAAGTTTGCCACAAGCCTGTGGCACTCAGCCCAAAGCACGAGGTGCTGAAGAAAGGCCAGGAGAGATTAGCAAGGCTTGAGTTTATTTGCTCTCAATACTGTTAAGCAAGACAGCAACTAGGAAGCCTAGCTGCAATACAACTTTCTGCCTGGCCAAGTTAATAAAAACCAAATTGTGAAGATGGGGGAATCTCAATCAAGAAGTTCTCTTGTGACAGATCCTGCCCGTGTCAAGATGCTTGTCAAGAGAGACCAAGAAAAGAGGCCTATAAAACAAGCTTAAAGGAGCAGGTCTGTAAGGTTCCTAGGATCTTTTTATCATCTGTGAATAAAATTATTTTCAGTGGTTCCCTTCAAATTCTACTAAGTGCTAATGAAATAATACTTGCATGAGAATAAAAATACAACAATTTCTGTGTCAAAGAATTATCTTAATAGTATAGAAGTTTTGACAGGAAGGTTTTATGGGCCTTTTGCACCTCAGGGAGCAATTTGCCTGAACATCCCAAAAGATGTCTATGTAGTATTCTGTGATTAAAGAAAGGACAAAGAATTCTGCCGTTGGTTTAACTCGGTCTGGAAAATAAAACACCGCATAACCACTTGCTCACTGACCCCGTAGAATGGGGGAGAGAATCAGCAAAAAGGTAAAACTCATAGGTTAAGTCCACTTTCAGAGGACAGAAAAGGAAAGGAAAATATTAATAACTATAAAAGAACATACAAAGGTGATGCACAATGCGTCAGTTCACCATCTGCTCTCCAGTGCCAAGCCAGTTCCTGAGCAGTGGCCTAATGTCTTATTCTGTAATAAGCCCATCTAAGATCACTGATAATCTTGATGCTTGCAATTAATAATTTTACTTTATATCACATGTAACTATCAAGAAGCACATTAATTTCTAGGGAAGCAATTCTTTAATTTTTCATTAGGAAAGACTTCCTATTACCTCAGAGTTTTTCTCTTTATAAAAAGAACTTTCTTAGAAGAATAGAATTTTTCCCTCCTGATTTCTGCCAGATACTTCTTTGTGCTTGTTATTTTGCCAATGTGCAGCTCCTAGAGATAAATTATATAGGCTACATCTAACCCTCTATCTCCCCAAAATCTGCGAAATGTGTCTCATTAATCAAAAATCATCATATTTCTGATTATGCAAAAACTTAATCAGATGTAACTCCTTAACTATAAATTAATTTCAAATCCATATTTTTGTAAGTCTGATTTATAATTTCTTAAATAGTTGGGTCTATGTCTATTGTGTTGCTTTGCTTTCTTTTAAATGTAGCACTGTGATACTAACAGCATTTTCATATGAGTGTGAGAATGCCCAGCTTGTTCCTGACTTCCCCGTGCATGCATTGTGCTGCCTTCTCAGCCAGTTGGGCACACTGTGTAGAGGACTGAGATTTCATAGGAGATGTTGGAAAAAGGCTAACATAGTTCTAAAAGTGTCAAAATTGCAATTGGATTCATGTTAATTTCATGTTTCTCAGTTCTTCTGTTTTGAAACACAGATGGTTGCCAGCCGCTGCTGAAGCTGCCCGTTATGAAAGTCAGGTTGCATCTCTTAGGGATAATGCCGAATCCGTGGGGAAGCTTTGTGTACTTGCATGGGTGTTTGAAAAGCGCAAGGAGAAGATTGTGTGCCAAGCAAACTGGTCAAGGCTGGCATATACAAAGGCCCAAGGGATTTGAAGAATAATATAAAGAATGATAACAATATTTTTCAAAACAAGGACAAAACTCCAGGGGTTGAAAACCTGAAATTATTCAGTTGCTATAGGTTGAAATTCATTGCACTCCAGCCTACTGAGGGGTTTTTGTTGTGGCTTCTGCATTATTCCCTTCTTTAATCTATTCAAAATCCAGCTGTCATAAACATGCTATTGCTTTTGCTACTTCACACATTTCTTTAAATCACGCTCGGGGTGTATTGCCCAAGGGGGGAGTGAAGGAAATTATGGGAGAAAGGAGATCGAGTAGTGAAAGATAGAGCGTTCAAAAATAGCTCTTAAAGATATTTAATTAAAAAGGAAAATAAAGGCTTTCATTACTGAACTGGACAATGTTGGGTCTTAGAATAACAGCTGTTTTTTCTTTCCTGCTTTTTCTAGTATCTGCCACGTCTATTTGTAGGGTTTTATTTCTGATTGGGTTCTTAAGAGAGCAATATGTGTTTGGCTGGGTACTTCTGTCCTGGAGCCTTGTTTCCGATTAGGGCTTTCAAGTTGTGCAGTAAACCAAATTCAGTATGTGCGAATGAAAAAAAAAACCCACAAGATAGGAGATTATGAAAATATTGTGGTGAAAATTACAGTTACTGCTGATTTGAAATTTCACTAAACCTTATGTAGCAGTCAATCTCACTCTTAGTGTAGCTGAGACTGTCAGTACTTTTTTGATTCTGCTGCAAGATGATCAAAATACCAGTCTCTGTTTTTATTCTAGTACTCTCATTTCCTAAAGTTGACCAATAATAATTAAAAGTGACAAATGTTGGATTTTTTTTTCATCTATTGCCAGTGATTTGCAGTTTTGTCACAGAATGGGAGATGCAGTTGCTGAAAATAAGGGAATTCACTTCTCACAGTATCCAACACCCACCATATGCTTATTTCAAACTTTCTACCTTCCCTTCCATTAGGCACAAAAGGAAACAAAAGAATAGCCATACATAACTCTTTAAATGCTAGATTTCTGTATTCTAGGAGCCCAATACCCACTGACAGCTTGGTTATAGCTGCACCTCCGTAGCAACAACACTTCCACCACACTTTGCAGTTCATATCAATTATTTCAAGTCACACTATTTTAATTGTCACATCTATTAAGTGCCTCCTGTCTGTAAAAGGCATAAGACTGCACAGACCTTGGAATTTAAAGAGTGAAATAAGGTGTGACCAGTCTGTAATGAGCTAAGTGGGTGGAAAGCAGAGACTGCAGGTTACAGGAGAGGGAACCAAAATGGTGTTCACATCATCCACATGCCTCTGTGTGTGCTTTAGCTACACGTAAGTGTCCTAAAAAATAACAAAATCCAGTCCAAAAAGCAAACCAGCTCATGAACAAGTATTGCAGAAAGTTCTAGAAACAACAGGATTTTCTGCTCTGTACCAAATATATTATCAAGCCTCTTATGAGCCTGCCTAACCATAACTTTTCTCACTCTTTTGTAACCCAGTCTTTTGTTTTGTGTTCTGTCTTGTTTTTGCAGACCACAGGAATGGTGTTGAGCTTGCATTTGGTTTTACGTGTGCTTGAGGATAGAAAGCATTTGTCTTGGGTGGTGACTTGGCAAAAGTTTTGGAAGCATTTGCCAGTAATAACTGTACTCATAGCTTGTTTGTTTTTCTAAAGAAAGTATGTATTGTACTACATGGGCATTTTTAAGGACCAATTTGAGGCACATAAATAAATAAGTACTTACTGTATGTTTTCCTATCTAAGAGTAAATGGGTTATTCCACAATCTTTTTTTCGAAGTCTCTCTCGCTCTGATTTCCTTGTACATGGGCTAAAGGATAATTTGCCTGCATGTGTGATTATTCCTGTCTCATTGCTGTAAATTCAGCAGCAGTTTGCATGAGATGTGATGGATTCCAATGCGGTTGTTCCTCTTTATGTTAGAGAAAATGCAGAATGTATTACAACTTCAAAGACACATTTTGAGAATAAACACAGACCTCTTGGTGTGAAATGCTAAGAGCCATAATTATTTTCATGCAGTTTTGCTCCTTGGGAAATATCAAAATTTGGATCCAAATATTGTCAGTTTCCCCTCCTAAGATTTACGTAGTAAAATTTTCCATCACAATTTCTGAAAGAGAATTCATATATATATATATATGTCTGTGTGTGTGTGCACATGTGTGTTTGAGTACATCTGATGTGGTGCGATATAGATGTGTTTGTGAAATAATTTAATTTAATTTTATAAAATTTAATCTTAAAATTGTATTTCAAAGTCTTTGTGTTTTAAAACAGCTGTTAAAAACCAAGCAAATTACCTGACCCAATCTTGTTATGTTTTTTTTTATATCAAAGCACATTTAATATCAAAGGTGGGGAGTGGCAAATGCTTTTAAACTAGAGAACCGATATGACAGAGACAAAAACATGGAATATAATGAGCTGGAAGGAACCCATCAGGATCAAGTCCAACACCTTGATATAATAGAATAGTAGGAAATATTTGCTAAGCTCACCTGTTTCTGAAACCAATGACTGACCATGTCACAAACCACCTGTAATAGCTGTGATGAATTCCAAAAAGAAAGCTTAGAAGAAACTGCTCTTCAGATACTTTAAGGTCAGTATTATATAAGAAGATTAATTCCACGAAGACCATTTCAGTCTGTCAAAATTAGCAGTTTCACCACTGGAAATCTTTTTTTTTTTCCAGCAAGCTGTAAAACAAAGTTAAACATTTGGCCAACTCCTACATGTTTTACGGTTGAAATGTGTGTACTTTTTATGGAGTTAGGGAGTCTTCAACTGTGGAAGAGCAAATCACTTTGGAAGAAATGAAAGAGGTGTAAGCAACCCCACCCAAAATGGGCTGATTTTTTCATTAAATTTTTGTGAGTAACACAGTGATGGTGAAGTTAGATAAGAAAATCCAAACCATCAAAGTGAACCACGACCCATTACCTGCACTCAACAGTAAGACTTGCTTCACTTTAGCTATGTCTGAAGGAAAACAACAGCAATTACTTTGAGGAGAAAAGTAGGGAAATAAAATCTAAAGGCTATTTCATAATAATGCTTTGAAATGCTTATAGGATGATCTTTGTCACTCTGTCCTTTGTTTTGTCACTCCAGTACTGAATTCTGCAGAATTTGAGGGAACAAATAATAGGTTTTTTTCATTTCTACAGCATGCAGTGCTGTTATACTGTAGCCTGGAGTGTAATCATTGGAAATACTACAATATAAAGACATATTTATATTTATTTTGAATAAATAGGCAGTGTTCAGTACCAGGTAAAAGCAGATGCTATTATACCTCCCTGGAGTATTTATCTCAGTAGTCAAGTTTACCTTCCTGGTGACCAGATGTTACTAATTTGCATCTTCAAGGAGAATTTTTTGATGAATGTCTGATGGAAATAAAGTCATCTAGCTCCTTGCTGGGATTGCATGAAAATCCATGGGGGTCAAGTTGCTGTGACCAGTTGGCACAGAAGCAGACAAGACCCTTAATTTCACATGTTCTTAAGTGGCTTAATGTTTCTGGTACCTTTGTTTTGGGCTCAGCCTCAGCAATGTGCATAGGTCTCTGCATTTGCTTAAAAAGCCCCATGCTATATTCCTGAAACAACAGATGGAAGTCTCACTGATAATAGCTTTATTCAACCTTGCTGAAAATGTTAAGCCTAGCAACAATAAAGGCTTAACTGTTCTACATGCCAGCCAACTGGCCCTTGCACATTACAGAAAACAATTGCAAGCATTTAGCATTTCAGTACACATACAGCCAAACTACTTGGGAATGTGGGATCTGAATACTTAGCCCTGAAGCAGCTGTGCTGCTGAGCAATCAGAACTGGGGACCTCATCTTTGGAAAACCGTGTGTTATATACATTTCAATTTTGCTGTCACATATTGAGATGAAAGGGAAGACATTGTTTTAAATTTTCTAAAACTCCAGGGACTCTAGGACAGAATTTAGGCTTGCTCACTTTACACTGATATGGCAGGGTAAGGAAGGTATGAAACTCCAGTAACCCACCTGGAACTGGAATCAGGAATGATTTCTAGCTGCTGCCTGCAGAGCCCACTTAGGTGCAGCCTGCATCAGCTGGAGCCAGTCAGGTGTGCTTGCCACAGCTGTATCAGATGGTTTAGGGAAAAGCATCATCTTTCCTATTTATGTTGACTTATGCAGCTCTTCTGGGGTGCAAAGGTGTTGATAAATGAGCAAAGGATTTCTAGCAAATTGTGATGTAAATAGTGTAGTCTGTTTATTTGCACTTGTCCTTTTGGGTCCTTGACATACTCGTGCTTGCAAATTCTACATTTAAAAGCTGGTATAAAATAAACTAGAGACAGGGGAAGGAGAAAAGCAATCCTTTATATGTTTTGAATTTAATTTTTGTGATTTTTTTTTCCTGAGTATGAGTCACTAGTTACAATTAAAATTATTCCTCTTGATAATTTTTGGTATGAAAACCAGATTTTTTTTTTGTTGCCTTAGTTTCTTGATTGCATGGTTATTATATGATTATTATATGATTTTGCTTTTTCTGATATGTTGGAATGTATTTTGATTTAATAATTTATTTTGATTCTTAAGTTATGTTATTTATTAAAAAAAAAGTTCCACTTAGCTTCAGTTGTTCATGACTTTGGTTTAAATACTTGAAGATACGTTTATTTTAGATGTCAGATATACTTTCCTTTTTCTCTTCCTTTAAACCTATTTTAATTTCTCCAAACCCTTTCTCTGACCCCTCATCCCTCAGACCACCAGCATATGAACGTCAGTATTCAGGTTGCTTTTATTAAACTCTTACTTTTCCTACAGGACTTTTCTTTGTGCTAATACCTTTCCTTTATTTGCTTTTATTTGTTGTGATTTATCTAACATATTGTTTAGAAATGCTTCAACTGAGAACAACAAAACTCCTCACTTTAAGAAATGATCTTACCAGAATATATATAACTGTATATCATTTCAACTACAATCAAAACCTACAGGATTCTTGTAATTTGTCCTTAAGACTCTTCCTGGGAAGTTTAAAATCAATCCTTAGAGTGCCACCAGCCAGAATTTTACCTTTTCTAGTGTGATGTTACTTATGGAAGCAGTGGATTATTGTGCTCAGTATGAAACAATGACAGAAAGGTGTCATTTCAGGAGATGACAGATCATGACAGAGCTTTTTAAATGAAAGATCACTTGATCTTTTAATACATTAAAAGTAATGTATTTTGATGATCTTCCTCTCAGAAATTGCTGAGCTATAGTCTATGCATCTTGTCCTGGCATTCACTTACAAAATCTATTGACTTCGTAGTCACAGACTAAAGCCCTGCGGCTTTGGCCATCTATTCTTTCCACTGTGCCTGATACCAGCGCCCTGGAAGTCAGAGCACTGTGTGCATAGTATTCCTGACATGTTCAAACTAGTAATTCTGAAGCAATTTTAACTTTTTTTTTCAGTTGTGACACAAGGATAATGTTATGCCAGCAAGGAACTTTCTTTAGAACACATTTTAAACTTGCAGTAACAAACTCCTTTTGGAACATGTGGTTCCTTGTTTTCTCTGAGTAAGAAGAGTTCTCTGCTGCATATTTAGGCTACTAGTTTAAGGTCATTGGAATTTTTTATTTTGCTTGATGTCTTTGCTTTTGCTTTGAGAAAACCAAGAGGGTTTCTGTTACTGGCTTGTGTTGCGTTTCTAATTAAAAGCTTTCCATTATGTGAGAGAAAAAAGTATTGCAGATGCCCAGGCTAGATTCATCTAATCTCCTAGGAAAAATCACTCCATAGCTGTATCCCAAAGAGAAAGAATGCTTTGCTGAGGATGGGATCACATGCTCTGTACTGCCAGTATCCTAATCCAAGGCAAACTGAAATGTTTCATAGCATCCATAAAAGACATCACAGAGCTTGGGGCAACAGGGCATTCAGCCAATGCCTCTATAATCAGTTTTTCTATTGCAGTCTCTCTGTTTTAGAATAAAAGCATTTTCACTTTTAGAGGGGTATGGCAATATTTTCAAAGATGTCCTTGTTAACCTTACTTTTGAAAAATTATCTGCAAGCAGAAACAGTAAGTCCACCAACAGTGTTCCCTTAAACATTGCCACATATTTATGGCATTCGGGACACATCCTGAACATCTCAGCTGCCTTGTCACATCAAATGTGGAAGGCATTTTGACATCATTTAGCCTCTGACCTTAAATTTCACTCTCAATAAGCAGAAACCAAAACATACCCCACAAAACACTGAGAAAATAGAAACTGCGACTGTGTCATTCCAAAATGAATCCCTATCACCACAGATGAGACGTTTCCCTGCTTTCACACAATAGATGCTTTTATTTATTACTATCAAGACTGGAGCCAAATCGAACAATCTCTCTTTGTATACAGATACTTCTTTTAATTTGTTAGTGAGTTGATCCTTTTAAAATTGCTAATTAGCTGAGCTGTTACTAATGTGACTCAAATAACTGGAAAATCTCTGATCTTATGATCACTGTGCTTTTCAACTGATGCGTCCACAAGTACCAGTCATTCACCTTGTAAGTAAAGTAATGTTTAGCCCAGAAAGAGAAAACCAAAGTTATACATGCTGCTCAAATTGCCAGTAAAGAGTGTTGTTAATATAGCATTTTAACACTTCACATACTTGATTGAATGCTCAATTAATTTCTTTAGCAAATAAGCGCAAAACACTTATTGCAAAATGAATAGATAATTTTTATGCAGAGGAGACTTTGTTAATTTCCAAGGTTTTTGGGACATATTGAAGCATCTCACTTGCAATGGACTTGTTACTGCAGAACATACATCCTCATCCATATTTTGTGTACTTTTTATTACAATGTTAAGTCCTTCAGTTTCCTGGTGTCAATCAGCATACCTGTGTTTTCAGTGTGTAGACATTGTTATTAAATGTAGGTTCACATTACTGTTGTCTGAAGTACTTTACAAATAAATTGTATCATACTTTTCTCCAACCATTATTCCTCAGTATGTTAAATTTCAGTTGGTGGTTGCTGGTTTGTTTTTTTTTTTTTAAATCTTTTGCCAGAAAAAAAAAATTCTTTCTCATTTTACTTCCCTTTCCCATTTTACTTCCCTTTCCCTCCTCTGGAGAACCATTCACCAAGCCATTGACCCTACTTTAGGAGCTAACAGCCAACTGGGGAGCAGGGAGTTGTAAGAATCCTGTCTTGCCTGTAAATCAATTTGTTGTTTTATCAAAGTCAACTGAGTTCAACTTAAATTACCAGATATGGAGTTGGTAGTAACTGGCATTTAGCAAACCCTTTTTTTCCCCCTTGAATTGAGGCCTTCTTTTGGTAGAAACAGTTGGAATCTGATTGTTTTCTAAAAATGCCATCTACTGAAAGGAGCTATCAAATTGGAGCAGAGATCGATGGGAAAAAAATAACATTCAGGCTCAGTTTAGTGGTAAATTATAGCTTCATACCAAAACTTATTACCACCAATATATAACTTAAACTGTTTATTCAGTCAAATGATAAGTATACATGATACAAGGTGTGGGCTGAAGGTGGAAAGTCACCCTTGGCTAGGTAAAAAATATTGCCAGAACTTCATTTATTTGTGTAAAATTGCCAGGTGTTATAAAGTCTGTTATAAAGCAAATCATATCAGATTTGCTAGTCTAAGAAACTACATTTTTGAAAGGATTCGCTGTCTTATCAGCCTCATCGACCTCATGAGTCTTAGTTCTCATTATGCTTGCACAAGAGGTCCTTACTTAAGTTACAGTATTATTTTCCTGTTTTCCTATTATTTTACTATTATACTTAAAATATTATTTTGCTGATTCTCAGTTTTAATGTTTTGCCAAATACGTGGGGAAGCCCCCTTGCCCCTCCTTCCCCCTCAACATGAATCTTGCATAAGGCACCTCCTGTGACTGTAGAAAAATAAAATGGTATCTCCAGATAGGCAGGTGGTAACCAGTGTGTGTTTGCTCTGCTCATAGTCTGGGTGGCCAGATTTTAATTCTGCTCTGGTCTGAAAGCAGAACAGTTGGATAAATGACTGTGTCTAAGCACTGCTCTCCAGCAGACTTTATTAGCAGAAGCACAACACTCTTTTAATGAAAAAGACGCACACAGCCAGGTAGGAACCCGATTACAGTGAACTGTCGGCACCCATCAACAGAGCCTAATCATAAGTTATATTGCAAGTAAGAAATATTATCTAATTGATGAATGCATTCTTGCAAGGTTTGCTCATGCTTAGAAACAGGAATGAGATGGCAACTGTGCAAATGTTAATACCTAAATATGCTGGTGGTGCAAATGTTTTCAGATTCTAGTCCACAAGCCTTATTTATGTAAGACTCCTGTCCATGCAAATAAATTCATCAAAATGTAGGTAGAAAAGCTGTAACTTAGGAGTCTCTTCTGCAAGTATTACTAATAATTCAGTCTAGAACAGAAAGTGATGAATTTTGAGGTCGAGGACATATTCCACTGCAGGCTACCTTTTTTTTTTTTCTCTTGTATTTGCAGTAGGTTTCCACTGCAAATCACAGACTTAGTGTAATGGTCTTTTCATCAGAGGCCACCTTATGACTGTTTGAACAGACACTACTTGCAAAAAATCCCAAAACCTACATCTGTATTTTTGGTAAAAACGAGGAATTCATTATTATGGCTTTGTTACCTAAGCGTAGTAGTCTTTACTACAAATGAGCATTTCAATGAACAAGGATGTACATTAATTGTTTCAATGTGTGTCAATCAAGAAAGAGCTCATACATAAACAAGTTTTAGCTAATAAAGGATTTTATCATGTTGCCTGACCTGAATTATTTAGGTCATATGTCACAGTTTAAAGATATGAATTATCATAAAAATAAATGTTGCACAGTACAAAGTTTACTGTATTGGCAGAACTATTAAATTTTACTTTAATTTCTATAAATATTAAATTACAAGACTGTTCAACATGTAGATGCCCAGCATTAACAGAGATACTAAAAAGCAAAAAATTTATATTTTCTTTTCTTTTTTCTTTTCTTTTCTCTTTTTTTTTTGAGAGTACTTAAAATGAAAAAAATTGTAAAAAATTCTCTGAATTTGAATACAAAATTTACCAAAACAGTTTCATTTTAGACTGACATGCAATCAGATTTCCATTTCTGTAATAAGCTGACGTGATTGCTGAATTCCGGAAGTAATTTTGAATACAAGGTTTGGAATTTGAATACAGCATTTTTTAAGCTTGGTTGCTGGGTGGATGTATTTCAGATTGCAAGTGAACTCAGTTGACACCTCATTCTTGAGAAGGAAAGCTGCTTCCCAAGTAATTCATTAATATGATTACAGAAACAGAAAATTAAAAGCATGACCAGAAAATCCAACTGGAATTCTTATGGAAAATGTTCACCTAAGTAGAGTATTAGTAGAGAAAGACCAGAATGCAAGAAATTACAGCATTTTTTTAGGAAATTGGATGTTTTTCTGCAGCATGCCTGTATCTTTAGCAATTGTTGAGCTTCTTGAGAGAAAAACTGAGTGATTTGTATTAACCCACTGGTGTTGTTAACTCAGTTCAGTACATTTATCAGGACCTCTCCTGATGATTATCCAGTCCCCTGGGGAATTGGACTAGTGACATTAGGGTTGAGGTATTTTGTATGTTTTTTATGTGGTGGGTTTTTTTTTTAACAGGAAAAATGTAAACTTTAAAAAAGTAAATGGGATGCAAGGGAGTTAGTAATCATGAGTTGTATTTGGAAATATAAATGAGAAAAGAAAATAAGCTCCTCATAGTTCAAAGTAATATGTGAGAAGGAACAAGGTCAAAGACAAAGGTCACTGTACCTGAAACAGTGAAAGGAAACCCCAACAGGGCAGCTGAGGAGCATTATCTTGCAGAGGAAAACTAATGCAGAAAATTTAGTCACCGTCCTATGTTCTCACTGCTCAGTTCAGTGTCTTTTTCAAAACAGCCTCTCTGCTGCTCAGATGGTGTTGGGGATCTCAGGATTTATGTCTCAAAAACCCTGAGGAAGAGCACAAGTTAGATACAATAGGTAATGCACATCTCAAAGCTTTTGTTTTGAGTTCCATGTCTTTATGGAGTGGAGCTCTGTAACAGGCATTCTTGACTTATTTACGTTTTATAACATTGACAATTGAGTACAATTGCACCTGGGTAGACAATGATGCTCAGTAGAGATATATTCTTATGCTGAAATTCAGATGTCTGGTTGTTATGATTGTCCTTAGAGAAGGCTGAAGAATGATTGTATGACTAAAACTCTGAGGGATCCAAGGTGGAAATCTGAAAATATATGTGAAGATCACCCCACGCATTTCTTTAAATAGGTATCTTTTTCAAGGGAATAGATACTTGGGGAAACAGGTTGCTGTTACTCCCTGAAAGCAATACAGTAGTCAATGAAAGAAGTTTGATGTGACAGTGTTTGCTTTACCTTTAGCAGATCAGGCATTTAATAAAGTAAACTAATCTGAATATATGAAACAGTTATCAGGTTTAGAAGCAACCGAGGTTTATAATGTGCTGTAGTTTGAGATTAAATTTTAACATTTTATAGCAGAAACTATGTGAAAAAATTGGGCAAAAATCAGCTTTCTTGAATTTCTGTTTCTGATGCGTAATTAGTAAAGCTGTTGGCTCTGTTTCTTTTTGCTATATGGTCTTCTATGGAGGTTACAATGCTGCCACAGGAATCATCTTCCTCTCTTGTTGATCAAGCTGTGTGTCATTCCCCACTGTCTCTTCACAGGTACTTTTGATCTACATCATGTTTCTAAGAGTCACCAATTTTTTGCCTTTTTGGACATCTATTAAAAATATTTGCATGTCTTTTATTTCCTCCATTTTCCTTTTCCCCAGTGTACTTATTCAAACACTCCTGCCAGGCTGCCTCTGTCATCAGCCTTATTTTCTTATGTCCTTTTTCACTCTGTGCTTCTATTCAGCCCTGTATTTGTTTGGCAAATGAGCTCCTTCTCTTGTTACATCTGTTTTTCTCTTCTGTTTCTTTTCAAAATGACACTCCAGATAGATGTGAGTCTTTAAGTGGAATAAAAAGAAACCTGGAAGCAAAAGTATTCAACCTCAATGTTTAATTAAGAATAATGATCAGTTTAATTCAACACTGTAAGTTTCCCACAAATAATATTGATTTAATTAATGATTTTATTTGACCTTTAGATGTCATTGCTTGAACATATCTGTCTGTTATTACCTTACTGTGGTTCTGAATTTAATTTTTTAATTCAGGTGTTTGTATATGTCTTCTGAAGTCACAAATTCCCCCACCCCTTCCCCTTCCTTTCCCACACACACTTTCTATCTGAATTATGGCTCTGCTGGTTTCAGTACTATTTGTAGTTCTCTCTCTGAGCCATCAGTCTAAAAAAAAACCACAGTGCCTGGTTTATTTTAGCTTTATGGATCACTTACGGAAAGACAAAAAATATCTACTGATTGACTGTGTCACATGAAGAATAATGGTGGTGGTGCTGATGTTATGACAGCCTAAAGACATAATCAAGACAGATTTTCTTGGTGAAAGCAGTATCTTTTATTAGACCGGCTTGTATCACTGGCAAAATTAGACAAGTTTTTGGGCATGTGAGTCCTTTTTCAGGTCTGAAATAGAAGCAGAAGACTTCAAAGCTAAGTACAAGTTGAGCGCATTGTCTTATCGCATTAGTTGTGCTCAGACCGTCTCAAAGGGAAAGTTAGAGGAAGGAACAGTGAGAGAAGGAGGAGTCTGAGGAAAAGGTGCATCAAGGGGAAGGTGGGAGGTTTTTCTGTCACAAAAGCACTGTCTCTGAATTCATGGGTTTTGGAATCCAGCAGATTTGTGAAAGCACCCAAGTTTTTCTTTAGAAAATGTTGTAGGAATCCTTGAGGGTCTGGCCTAAGATTTTCAAAATGCAGTGATTATTTTCTGAGAAATACTCTCTCCCTGATAACTGGGGAACTTCTGTCCTTCACTTGTACATGTTCATTCTCTCTGGTGCCCAGTAGTTGCTTAGTTTCACCTGCAGAGTTACCCTGAGAACATTCAATGCACCTGATGAAAGGTCCCCAGAATTACAGGCATAGGAGTTGATTGTTCAGCATTGAGGCCTATTTATTGTGCTGGTAGTGAAGAGATGCTGGTTGAGTTTTGCACTTGTGAAGGGCCTAAATACATTTAGTTTGTTTTGGCCACAGGCAACTTGCCTCTCCTAGTGGGTTTAGTGAGGCTGGGGCCTGTGTAATTAGAAGGGAGGATCTGGAGAGCCCTATTTCAAAACAGGATTGTTTTTCTAATAAATCTTTCAATGCTTGTTTGTGTGTTCCAGCACATGAAATTGCAAGTTGGAAGGATGTATAAGGGCTACGCTATTTCAACATTTTGCATGTCCAACAGCTTGACCTGGTTTTCTACTTACAGCAGTCAGTCTGATAAAATATATTATTAATACATAGAAACCCTTAAGAATATGCCCTTGCTTTTTATAAAAACAGGTCCTAACATCAAGAAAAGAGGATAAATGATGTTAAGATTAGCTTTTGTACAGTCTGCGTCACCATGTGTCAAGAATGTTGATTGCACTGTAGTTAAAACCACATTTATGAATCACTCTGTGGGGGAGGATTTGCTACTAGTATTGCATTTAACCTTTTCCCTAAATATTTTTGTTTAGGTAGGAGCCCAACATGATGACCAGTGTGTATGAGCATTTTTAACATTTGTTAACCTCATCTTCATCGACCTTTTTCACTTCTGCTACCAATGGTCTTTCTTGGTGACAGTGCTGAAATATTGTGTCCATAAGTGAACAGCCTACACTGTTCACTGTAGGAAATCCAGTCTGTGTCTAAATAACCAGACAACTGTGCCTCCTTTATTTGGGTAATGATTTATAATCTGCTTCTCCCTGGTTTCCCATAAATCTCTCTCATGGTATCGTCTCTTTCAGCCAAATATTTTCCTCAAATCCTTATTCTCCGAAGCTCCAGGTATATATTCTGTCCCTACATGACGAAGTGCTCCACAAGAGGGAAATCTCCAGAGTTTCAAGTACATAGTACAGGTAGGTAATTGGCCTTTGTGATGCTTTTAATATGAGTATTACAGCAATTAATATCAGCAATATTATTTAGTATTAAACCTTGGAAGATGTACCAAAGTGTCGCTACGAGCACTTGTAATTCTCCAGGGTTTGGAGATGACAGTGCTTTGCAGGAGAACTTCCACATAGTATCATATTCCTTAGTGGAGCACGAGAGAAAAGAGCTTGTAATTATTTGGCAAAGCACAGTGAGAATGGTCTCACTGTGTCCCATCTGAGAGAAGGATACCAGGAACTTTCTGATGGGACGAAACTTTTTATGAGGGTTCATTGGTTTAAAAGAGCAGAAAGGAGGGATGACATTCAGGCAAACCGTGAGTTTTGAGAAAGATAGCACTTCTCCATGGGAAAATAATGATAGTAAAAAAGTAGCATGTGGAATTGCAGCAGTTCTTGATCTCCAGTGCTTCCTGAACTTGAAGTTGTTTCTCTTTCAACTTCTCCCTAGAAATCAGACGTATCCAAAGAAACTCATACTGTGCAACTGTCTTATTTGCAGCTAGAACAACGTTTCCAAAATTCCTTTCCTTTTTTTTTCATCCCAAAAAATTGCAAAAAACATGGGAAAGCCTGAGGTTTCAATAATGGCATAGTATGCTGGTGTTCTCAGCATTTAGAGAATACTAATTTAAGAATAAAGGCTCTTGTGACCTGTACTTTATAGTCTGACTTCAAAATATTGAGCAGAAATGTTTTATTTTAAAATTATGTCTTCTTTTATGACAAAACTTCCCACAGTGTTTTTATACTTTCCATCTGGCTCTACCAGAACTGTTTAATTCTTTCCCAGTAGAGACATATATTGTGGAAAGCCGTTTGTAAAGCTAATGGTGTACGTTTAATACAAAATATAACATGAGATAAATTCTTAGTGCTTTCTAGAAGACAAAGTCTCCGAAAACAAGCAGTCACCATGAACACACCACAGAGGCTCTCCCTCCCAGGGTGACACCTTTGAGGGTCCTCTCACACTAGCCCCCAGTCACCACCGTGCTCAAGAGCTTGAAGATGCTCTTCCCAGGGCAGTATGGGGCTGTTTGGCTGTTTCTGCCAAGAGTTTGGCCGAGGAACAGCTTCCCTTGCAAAGCTGTGTGCTACAGCAGTCAGTGGCCCCAGCGTGCTGGTGAGGCTCTGTCTCACACCGTTGTGATGAAATAGCTGGGACGGCGACATTGCCCAGGGACTCGGCCTCTTTGCCAACCCTGGCCTGACTGATGCAGCTCTACTGATGTTTTCTGTCTGGGGTTATGAGTAGAAAATACTCTGTAAGGAAAATAAAACACAATATAGGCATTTTTAAAGTTACCCACAGATTTAAAAATCTAATGCTTTCAGTTAGAACTTTCGAAATATTATGTAAGAAAATACAAATGTTTGGCTGAGCAAACACTTCATCTTGTTGTTTTGAAAATAATTTATCTAACACATCATTTAACTTAGCAAAAAAATACATATTCTGTTCATTTAGGTGGGCTTTTTTTTCCATCCCCTCCCTGAATGATACTTCTCTTTGGTCTGTGAAATCATCATTCAGAATATGAAATCATGATTCAGAATGTGTCTTGGTGATTATATCCTGCATGAGATATAGAAAAATGGTTTCATTCCAGATGACCCCTTATAAGGTTATAAAGTCATTTATAAAGGATTTGTCATATAAAGGATTTGTCATCTGGAAAAGAGCTTTTTTCCCATGTTTACGGAACAACAGAAAGCATGTAGTTTTGCTACTAGCTGAGAGTACTATGCAATTCTCCAGTAAAGCAACTGATAAAAATTTATTTTTCATAGAAGTGCAATTTACGTTAGCATTTTGCCATTATTGGTAATAATTAATAACAATTCTAATGTAGAAAATGAAGTATTAATCAGCAATGTTTAAAGAGATGTAAATTATAGGCACACAGTATTGAAAAAATAAGGAAAGATTTCTTCACTATTTTGTTTTTTGTGTTTGCAACTGTGGACTACACATTCAAATACTGGTGAAACAAACTGCAAAACATCCTCTGTGACAAGATGACAGGGTAGGGTTTTCACCACAGAAACAAATTTTTCAGATGTTCTCAGACCCAGTTTAATCTTTGTTCGTGAAAGAATGAGGAGGACGTAGAGGACATAAACTCTAATGTACCATTTCTGTTTTATGTAGCTACATTCAGCTTAAACTGGCATTCCTTTCTTTAAATCAGCATGAATGTTGGAAGTCATATTTAGTGTATGTGGCTCGGAATAATCTCTTTAAAGGTAGAAATCCTGAAGTGCACTGCAGCCACACTGTACTGTGAACTGATTACCTGAAGAACAAAAGGCTGTTCAGACCTTTAAAGACATAGTAAACCATGGAAAACTTATTTCATCAGTGTGCTTCAGGGAAAGCTGAGGACTCAGTGCTTGATTTACAACAGTATTGATGTACAGTCCTGCACACCTCTGCGCGCAAATCCTTCACTCTCCCTGTTTACCAAGCAAGTCTGTATTAGCTGCACACAACAATATTACTGCTGGGTATCTCAGTCATGGGTTTTCAGAGTGCTGTTGCAGCTTGTGTGTATACAGCTTAAGGTCTGTAGCAACACAAAGTGTTCAGGGTACTTAGCCAGTCACCCTGTTTGTGCTCACACACTGCTCAGACTAATGCCAGTGATTGAATAAATACAACTGATACTTTTTTATCAGACACCTTATTTTTCAAAGGCTAAGAAATTAGCTTCTGTGTGTCTGACAAGTGTGAAGTTCTTGCCTTCACATTTACAACCTGGCAAAGAAAGTCGAACAGATCAAGTCTCTTGTCAAGGACGCACCAGAAGAGGGTGAGGTAGCTGGGAAGAGCTATTTTCTGCTATTGAGTCCATGTCCTTTAACCCCAGGATCAGACAAATGAATCCAGGCAGAAGCCTGACCTGAAAATAGCAGATTTTCAGTTAAGATCACTAATGAGGATTTTAATTAGTTGAGTAAGCCAGCATCAATACAATCAGTAAACCAAGCTCCATGACCTAGCAGCCTACTTCTTTCTGAAGGAAACTGTGCTTTAGACAAGTGGGTATGAGACCTTTCACAGCCATTTTTTACCATTTATTACCACAAGTCTGGCTTCATTAATTAGTATTTTAATTAATTTTAAATAACATGGGTCTTCTTAGAGTGTAAATCCATTCTGAACGCTTTTATCTGGACTGGGATGGCCACCCATTTCCAACAAGGGCTGGTATGGCTCTGTGGCTCACTTGTGGGGACCTGCTAGCCCTGTGTCCCCTTCTTCCCTGGTAGCTGGGCTTTTCCCCCCAGCCCCTCCAGGCTGCCATGACTTCCTTTTCATCTGGTCCCAGCAGTTCCCCTCGCCAGGTTGCGAAGGGAACTTTCCACTCTGTGACAGTGGTTGCAGGAAAGGCCCCTCCACAGCATTGCTAAAGGTTTTTGGTTTGTTGGAAGATGGCTGCCCTGTAGGTAAAAATAGCTAAAATAAAATTTTCAGCAGATTCCACTCCTCACTCTGATTTTTATTATTTTAGCACAGTACCCATTATGAAAAGCTTGACACAGTCTGTACTATCACAGCTTGAAGTTAATGTAGACCATGTATCCATAATATGTCTATATTCTGTGATAAAATAGGGTCTCTGTCCTTTTAAAGTAGCATGATCAGCAGTGGAAACTATTTGCTTCATCAAGGTGATTTCTTATTTCCATGGTGTGAATTGATGGTTACAACATGAGTCAGGAATGCTTTCTAGCTGAAGGTTTGTGAACATGCAACAATAATTTGAATTTTGAATTTGCAAATAGCTTAAGATGACTGTCTGCATTATAAACAATAGACTTGCAACAATCACAAGTGCAACACTTTGTGCAAAGGCTGAACTTCCACATCCCACAGAGCTTATAAAAAAACTGGGTGAAAGGGAAGAGGGGGGCTGAAATACAGCTGGATAGAGAATGGTGTGATAGCTGACAGGCATCAGGGCAAGGATAAATTGGGAAACCAAGAAGGGAATGGAAGGAGAAACAGGTAAAGTTTCCTTACAAGCTCCCTGTGAAGAGAGAATAGCTGGATAGCAAAGGAAATGTGGAAGGGAGAAAATATTGCTGCTTTGCTGGGCTCTGCTGGATGAGTCGCAGAGTGTCCCTGTTATGATTGCAGTGAGAAAGCTGTACTAGCCTGGGAATACACTACATAAGACAGCCATAGGGCAGAGCTAGTGCTTACTAGTAGGATTAAATGGCTTGCTCAACAGCAGCAGCTGAAAATTATTTCTACATCTTATTTATATCTCTCTTTTGTGGAAACAGTTAGTACATATTTGTACTACATATCTGTAGTAGTGCAGTTCTCATTTATCTTCTTTTATAATTTTATGTATTTTGCCTTAATTTGATGAAAATGGAACAGGCTGCCCTGGGAGGTGGGGGAGCCACCATCCTTGGAAGTATTTAAAAGACGGTAGATGTGATTCTTAGGGACAAGGTTTAGTGGTGGACTTGGTAGTGCTGGATTAACCTTTGGACTTGATGATCTTAGAGGTGTTTTCCAACAAAAATGGCTCTATGATTCTCTCATTCTGAGGAAGAAAAGCCCCATATGAATCAAATCTGCACGGAACTAAATAAGAGAAACCTGACGCTGGAAACAACGTGTTGGAAAGGGCCTTAGGAGGCCTTTGCAGCTCTCCATTCCTCTGGCAAATCTGCACCTCTTAAGACTGAATCCAAACAGGAAAATAAAACACCCTCAGGAATGAGAATGCAGAGCAGAATTGTCAGGCTGGGTCTGATAAAGAAAAAAAGTTTGGAATTTAATCAGAGCAAAAAGACTACAGACTATTGACTTAGGTTAATAAAGATACAGACACAAAGTCAACAACATCTTAAAACCTTTAATCTGGTTTCTAAGTGCTATTGTGAGTGAAGTGGTAATGCACAAGAGATAAAACAAGCAATCAAAGACAAAATCAAAAAATGTTATAAATTAAATCCTTGTGTCTTGGTTATACAGACTATTAAGTGGCAAGACGGTAATGTCAATTTGTATTAATTTCTGCCATATATAGCAGATGAAAATGGGCTCCTATTTTTACCCAGAATCAGTGATGTGCTGGTAATTAAAAAATATCACAGCTTAAAATAATTTTCTATTTCAGTAACTTTTCTTCTATCCTCTCACCCAAGTTCAGAGTGAATGAAAGGAAAAAAACAATCTTAAATGCTCACCAATTAAAACTTTAGCCAAGTTCTGTGAAGATTACTTGATTAATTTTTCATGTCTGACACTTTTTACAGAAGCATATTTTTTATGAATAAGAAGCGGCAATTTTTAAGGTGTTTGTCAACCAGCCTATTTTGACTGTTTCAGAGTCTTCTTTCATTTTTCTGCTCATCCTTTCCTTCCTAGACCAAACTCAGATCGATTTGACTTTTTTCTGCTTTGCAGGGCATTCCTACCAAATCATTAGCTCAGGTCTCAAAGAGTTCTCTTCATTATATGGAAGACTGCAAGGAAGTTAAGTTACTGGAAGAAGGCCTGCACCATCCATCACTCATCTTTTCGGTGAAAAGCAGTAGATTTATCAATGCAACAGCAAGGCAGAGCTGATTTTGAAAATGTATTTGGTCAAATTTTTGGGTAACATAGCTCGTTTTGACCCCACAAATATTGGTTTGGTTTTTGGCCCATTTCTAATGTACTCAGAAGTATTATTTTTATTTACGACTGTGGTCCAGTTCTTACCATACCCAGACAGTACTCAGCAGCTTCTCTTTTTAAAAGTTAACAATATTACATGAAAGCAATAAACATTTGAAAGACAAACATATTATTTCTTAGTGTATCCTGTTTATTCCTAAAATGAAGCTCTCTTAGCTTCCTTGAGTGCAAAGATATAATGAAAGCTAAAAGGGAGGTAGCAGATACCAATTATATTAATCAGTCTGCATGGGTACCAAATCTGCAATTCTAATTTACAGGTTAAGTGATCACACCTCAGAAAATCTGGGAACATAATAAAGAATTTGTTCAAACTTAATTAGGACAAGTCATTAAAGCAAATCTTGAGGGGGAGGAGTGGAAAATGGAGACAATGAAAAGAAATTGTTGTCCTTAATACTTTTGTACAAAGTAAAATCACTCTCAATTGAATTCTAGTTATGGAAGTGAAACAGTAAAGAAAGGAAGAGTAGGGGGAAAAGCAAGGGAAAGAAAAAAGAAGTAAACTGTTGGTATATGAAAGGAGAAAGGAAAAAAACAGACATATGGCATTCTAAAATCCTTGTGTGTTTTCTGCTGGCATGGCTGTTGCAGAAAGGTTGGTGTCCTTCCACACCAACTGCTGATTTCTTCCCTTGTTCCAGATCAGCTCTCTGTATTCTGCAATTGTTAATTTCATTTCTATTTTAAACTGTTCCATATTTTTGGTTAAACCCTAACTTGAATCTTTGGATTCTGTAGTACTTTCTCCTTTTAAAACCAAGAAGTAACTAGTAAAAGAACAAATCTACCTGAATGAATGCCCTTTCCATGCCTCATTATTGCAATGGAAGGTTTGAAATGCAACTGAAGAATAAACAGAGAAACTACAAGGCCTGGCAGAAAAGAATTCAACACTGCTCTATTAGATCTCTGGGGGTTTTTTTAAGGTTTATTAATGTGAGAGCCTGAATACCTGCTGCTGTCCTCCCTTTTTCCCCACAGGCACTGCCCAGCTACCCTGGCTCTCGCAGAGAGAACAGCACAAGCACATAGCTCACACCACTTAAAGGCTGGCAGCTTCCAGTCTATCAATGCAGCAGCCACTTCATTAGGATTATTTATATCCTGGTAGATGTCAGAGTGTGAATATTCCTGCTCTGGCTGAAGGATGCTGAGTGTCTGTCCCATTTGTGCAGAAAGCTACTTGTGTCCCTCTTCATGTCCTCAGCACTGCTATTGCTCTCTCTACCTGGCTGTCATCTTAAGCTGTGCTCAAGCCCCTGTCATTTATTCTCAGATGTACCTGGCACCACAGGACTGCTCTGATGCCTGTGCTCAGCCAGAGCACAGCCTTTCTCTGACAGTGCCAGGCAGTGCACTTAGAGATGAGAAATATATATTGTGGCCTTACTTGGCACAAAAATCATTCCCAGCTGTTTATTTCCCAGTGCCCTTGTTTGTGTTACAGCTTATTTCATTCTGCCAAAGCAATGTGGTAGAGCCACAGAGCAGCTGACAACCAGCATGGCTTGAGTCCATGGTGTTGAAGCCATGAAGGTGACTCACTGTCACAAACTTTTGCCTTGTGTCCTGTTTCCAGGGAACTGACTTTGCAAAGGCACCCTGCTCTGAGCATAAGCAGAAATGGATTGCCTGTGCTGTATTCAGGAGACTGCTCTGCCCCATCCTAGCCTGTGCTGATCCATCTTCCCAGTCACACAGGAGGCTGAGCTGCTGTCAGTCCCCATCCTTTCTCTAACCTGGAATGTAGTTAGGGTACAGTGCCATGGGAGGAAAAACTTAAAGAGTGCAGGAGCTCAGAGCGCCCTCTGCTCCACTCTGCAATTTAGCCATAACGAAGAGTCACAGACTCAGAATCATAGGATAATTCAGGTTGGAAAGGACCTTTTAAGCGTCCTACCACCCTGCCATGGTCAGGGATATCTTCAACTGGATCAGGTTGCTCAGAGCCCCATGCAAGCTGCTCGTGAACGTTTCCAAGATGGGGCGTTCTCTGAGCTTCCTTTTCTGTCAGACACACTTGCAACAACCCTTCTATTTCTCTTTGCATCCCTTGCTAAGCTCAGCTTCAGCTGCATCTTGGCCTTCGTGACCTCACCCCCACAAAACTGGGCAGCATCCCCATACTCTTACCTTCTCTTTGCCATCTGGATTTGTAGCAAGCACTACAACTAGTACAGGTGCTCTGACTGAGGGTAAAATAAGCGAAGAGAAGAAAATAATAAGAAATCTGCACACCCTTCTCCACTTGCTACCTTCGGCTGGCAACTGCTTATCTTGCAGTTGCCAGCATATCTTGCCCACTCTGTGCATATTTTTTACTTGCAGCTATTACTAGCAGGAGCTGATTAAGAGTACCTTCATGTATTGAGAGAATTACTGGCAGCAGATGGATATCACAAGCTGAGATGAAAGGCAAGGGTGGCTCAGTATTCCACTAAGTGGGCAGAACTAGGGGATTGCTCTGGAAGGCAGCTAAAGTGGAAGTGAATTCAACAGAGTGATATGGAAAAATAACAACTATAGAACAAAGGCCATAGCTGCCCATGGACTGATATCTTATTGGCACCAGGTCAACAGGCAACTGATATAAGCATTGTATTTTCCAGAGTGTCTTTATAAATAGTTCTTCACCACCAAATAGCAGAGAGAATTGGATATTTCACAAGTTTTATCTGAGAAAAAGAGAGAAGAAAAAAGGGGAGTATAAGCATGGAGAGCTACTCAGACATTCAAGCAGAACTAATTTTTTCATTTCCATAAAAGAGGTGATTTATTATCTACTAGCTATGATTAGCTTGTTTATTATTTATGATTAATGTGGAAATTCTGAAAAGGATGTCCTCGATCCTTTTCAGTCATGCTGTTGCATATTGAAAACAACTGGAATGAAAAAAATCTGTCTGCTGCTACAGACACCAAGGCAATCCTATAAGGAAAGAGGAATGTTTGAACTTTAACCTTATCTTCATTGGAATTTGCAGCAGGTTGTTGTACATATATATTATTCAGAATATGTAGCTGACACTTTTCTCTGGAGTTAAGCCTGTACTTCCCAGGAGTTTTGCTGTGGACGGGAATATACACATTGCTCTGGTACTACTGCTCTGAGCAGAAGGGCTAAAACCAGCCGGCTCTTCTCCTGAGAGCATTAGGCAGAGAAGTTCTCCCTCTTGTGGAGTCAAATGTCATTCTGCTGGAAATTTAAATTCTGCTTTCATGATCACCCACTCTCAGAGACAGACAAGACCTAAGACAGCAAGACGAAGGTGAATGTAACTTGCAGGTTTCCTCATATGATGGCACAATATGGGCAAGAGCAAGGTCTAAGCAGAAGTAAGGTAATACCACCAATGTGAAGACCATATTTTGACCTGAACACACACTGTGCATTGCAATCATTCTGAAATTCCTCTGCACATCAGGCATCTGGTTCAGCAAGTTGTCCTTTAACTTTTGGCCATTACTGTCAAATTTGCCTTTCTTCTGTTTCTATATGACTCTTTGCACTTCTACATGCAAGAGAAAGGATTTATTACAGTTTTAAACCAGTGCATGCTCTTTTCTTTTTTCCCCCCTCTGGTCTCTGCATGTAGGTAGAATGTTCTCAAACCTCACCAAGCATGTTTTCTTCCAGAGTAAACTCTTTTTGCCCTCCCTCCCTCCAGCAGGTGTGGCTCGCAGTTGGTTTTGGCTCTGGGAAATGAAAATTTCTGAGCATTATGTAAATATATTGCTGAACTGATCTTTGTTCTGTGTGTATGCTGAACTGTATTCATTTCTATCACTTCACAGACAGAACATTTTGGATGAATACTTGTTTAAACACCTACTAATTTCTACTTTAAAAAAAAAAAATTGAATTGTAGCCTGATCCAATTCATTTTCATTTATTCTTCCCAAGAAGATCAACTCTTGATCATTTGCTTTAATGTTGACATCTCATGTTTCAAACCCATGGTCATGTAACTGAAATTCCACTCCATTCTTTTGACTCTAATAATGACCTTTCAACGTAGCTAATAACTAGACATTTCAGTAGCCCACTTATCTTTTATGTCTTTCAGTAGCATCCATTACATTAAATGTGTGCTCCTAAAAAAGTGTTTATAATTTTTTCTTGTGGTAATAATCCAGCCTCTTGATGTACAAGACAAAGAACCTTTTTTTCCCCTTACTGTGTGGCATCTTATTTAGGTTTGCATTTTATTTTTCCCATTCACATTTTTTTCTTTTAATTTGAGAGCTTTAGAGCCACTTGCAAAATTATAGAACTTCACATAGTTGCTTGGCTGACACTCCTCATAAGGCAAAAATGCTCTTTTCTTTTTTAAAAAAGGGAATATTTACAAAACTTGCTAGCTTATCAGAACAGGGGCTTGACTCTCTCTACAGATTGAAAGATTGTGCTCACACTACAGATTGAAAGATTGTGCAATAATACTTTTTAAGTTTCTGTTACACAGTGAAGGTAAATTTCAATAAATATATTTGGAAGTATCTTCCGTTTCAAGTCTCACATGTAGCCAAGGCCTTTCACCTTATGGTATAAGAGAGCTGTGACCCGTCCCAGTGTCTGGTTGTGCAACTCCCAGGTAGTTTCACACTTCTCTGTCCTCATCCTACTTGATGTACAAAGGCACTTCCTCACCCCCTATCCAGGGAACACACAACAGCCCTTATGCCTCTTCAGGCTCATGCAAAGCCCAGACATCTTCAGATGTGCTATGGCTGACAGTGTTTCCTCTATCAACAGCAGCTTCTGTTTGCTGACACAGAAATGGTATCTGATACCAATCTTCTTCTCCTGTTTTTATTTAAAGATCTGTGATTTTGGTAAAAAGCAAGAATCCCGTATTTTCTTAATTCCTAAATAAGAGCTAGTATAATCTCCTGGTACTGTATCACCCCAATTTTTGCTTCTGAAAGGCCCTTCCCCAGCTCTGCAGGTGGGCTATTCACCAGGGTCTCTTGTCCCTGCAGCCTGCCAGGCTCCCGTAAAGCCTTGCAGTGCAGCATCCACCTCCAGGGGCTGCATCCTCCAGAAGCTTCCAGTGTTGTCCACATCCCACTCACTGGAGAGATGCCAGCTGGTACACTAGATTTAAAACAGCCTCCTCCTAATATTTTGAAATTTAATGATGAGATGCTTAGCCTAGGTGCCAAGACTGTCGCTGAAAAGTAAAATGGTTTATTGTCTTACTGTGTAATTGAGGACCTGTGAATAATGTAGAAAAAAAATTAACTCAGAGCAAGAAAGTGCTTGAATTGCTTATATGTCTCACCTGAGAGCAACTAGAAATCTTTCCTTCCATAAAAAAATTCTTAATTGTTTTATAGAGAACACAAAGAAGAGTTAGTCTCACTTCTCTCCTGGCAACTCAACTGGTGAGATGTAAAGCACAGCAAATTTCTCTCACAGTACTAATTTTATGCTTTAAAGCCACACAACTGTAGAATTTGCCAAGAATCAGATGTTTATTTCCTCAAACACTTACAGCATCTATGACTTGCTTTAGGTATTTGGCAATAACTTTCATGTATTATTTGTAAGGAGTGAAAGATCGACAATTACATTAACGTTTATGAGATTCCAATGTTCAGAGAATTTCAGTATTTTTATTTACATTTCTAACCTTGTGTCTGACTATTACTTTTCTTCTGTTCAGAAAGAAAATGAGGCTTGCGCATCATGCCCAGAAAGTCAAGAGGCCATGCTGGGTTGACCTTTGCTCAATGCCCAGCGCCCACCAAGCTGCTCTATCACTCCTCCTTCTCAGTGGGACAGGGGAGAGAAAATAAGATGGAAAACAAATTGGAGGTTGCAATAAGGCAGTTTACTAAAGCAAAAGCAAAAGTTTGTGCATGCACAAACAAAGAGGGGAAAAAAAAATTTATTCTCTACTTTCCATCAGCGAGCAATGTCCAGCCACATCCTGGGAAGCAGGGCTTCAGAACGGGTAGCGATTGCTCCAGAAGGCAAACTTTGCAACTAACAAATGCCCCACCTTCCTCCTACTTTTCTTAACTTTTATAGCTAAGCTGATATCATATGGTATGGAAAATCCCTTTGCTTAATTTGGGTCAGCTGTGTCTCCACCCAGGATCTTGCCAGCCTACTGCTTGGGAGCGGAATGCAGGGGAGACAGTGCTGATGCTGTGCCAGTGCTGCTCAGCAGTAGCCAAAACATTGGTGTGTCATCAACACCTTTCCAGCTACCAAGGCACAGCACAGCACTGTGAGGGCTGCTGGGGGGAAAATGAACTCCATCTCAGCCAGACCAAATACACAGATTCATGTAAAAAAAGATTTTGGCAAAGAACAACAAAAGAAGTTTCTCAGCTCAGAATTTTGTTTGGAAATGGTCTTATTTTGTAGCTCTTACTACACTCCCTGTAATGCCTGCTGTTACCACCTGAGATGTCACCTCAGGTGTCTCAAATAATTTAGAAACTTTGGTCCTGCATTGAAAAACTTCAGAAGATGGTACAGCGCTGTCTTGGTGTGACGTGGCTCAGAACCAAGCATGACTGAACTCTATGGAGGCAAAGACTGTCACATTTAGTTTGGTGCAGCTTGAAGGCTTTGTACTCTCTCTGTGCCCTGATACAGTCTGGGACCACAGCTCTGTCACTAACCAGTGCTTTGTAAGAGATGAGGCAAAAATGCAGAATTTCTGTACAATCATAGAGCAGTGATACATACACACATACAGTATAGTGGTGCTATACTGTGGGAATTAATAGCAGGTCAGAAAGCCTGTCTGAGTCTTGAATCTGACATTGGTCTCAGCACAGTCCATTTCTACCTGTGAGAAATCTAGTCGAGAGAAGCAAGAAATTCAGAACAATAGAGGGAGTAAACAGCAACAAGGCTGCAGCTGGCATTTTGTTTGGATTCTCGGGATGTCTAAGTGGTAGATAACTAATAATAGTATGGTGTAGTTAAAGTAGCCAATGAATCTACTGTAGTAGTTGAGCAACCAATGGCCAATTAACACGTATGACAAACACATGAAAGTGTATATATATGACACTGGCTCTTGGAATAAACACTTTTTGCCTGCACTTTATGTTAGAATTAGTGCGTGTCGCGCGTCCGCCTCAACTGCGACACTATACTGTAAGAGAGGCATGTGTTGTGTGTGAAGAGTACACGGGGATGTTCTGAGCTGGGCAAACCAAACTGCACCCTAGATGCATGAAATTGCAATCCTCCAAATGACTTTGCAGTATGGGGAGGGAATGAAGAGAGGCTTAAGTAATAACAATTGTCTATTCCATCACTCTTTCTCTGTGCAGATGTCAATAGCACACAACAATTCTGGAAGCTACAGGGACTTGTATAAGAGTAAATTACCTTAAGGTAATTGAAGAGGAATGGTGAAATTCAAATTAGAAACAATGTATGCTACATTTAAATATAAAACCAGAAATGAAGTATGACTTGCCAACATGGATTACAAATGGTACTGCATATCAACAAACCATATTAGAGATGGAACACCTGCTTTTATGGTTTAGGTTGCAAGGCTGGTGGCTTTTTTTCCCTGAACAGTTATTGTCTTTTCCATTTCAGAAGACTAAGAATTAGGAGTAGTTGCACATTCCTGTGTGCCACACTGAAAAATTTAACATTCAAGAGAACATCCTTTGTTCTTAACTGCTCTTTTGTTTCATGGCCCCCACTGGTGGGTGCACTTGTCCAGTGCAAGTGTCTGTGCTTAGTATTGTGCAACAGGCACCTATGTGGTGTGAAGACCTATCTGGAGGCTCTCTGTGTGCTCAGTAGGAGACCTGCAGGTTACCTTGCCAGCAGAAACTGGTGAGGTCTCAAGGGTTAAGCAGGGGCTCAATGAACTTTGAAAAACATCCATTTTTAATTTGTCCTGAATTTCTTAAAAGAGTTCCACTGTGGAAAAAATCAGTATGATTCATGGGATCAAACTTTTGATACTTCTAGGCAAGCAAAGGACAGTCTGAGAAGGTGAAGTGCTTTCCCTCTATATACATTAGCTGGAATGTGACTCAGTGCCTTGAAGTGCTCCATGGCACTTCACATGTTCTTCTCCACATGTTCTTCTGGAAAGCAAAAGTGCTTCAGTACAATGGTATCATTTGTTTGTTGGAAATACCTTTTCTACAAAAGAATAATGTATGTGGACTATCATCAAATGAGAACTTCTCACAGAACTTAAATGACCAAACCCTTTGGTTTCCTGCTTTTGGCAAACTATGTATGCCAGGAATTATGCATTAGAATAATTTAACACGAATATTACATTGGCTCAAAGCATGTCTACCAGCAAGAATTATATATTTTTTCACTTTTGCTAAGAATTTAGTTTTATTTTTAGATGACTACTATGGTTTCTACTTTCAAACACAGACTTTGAATCTTGCAAAGATCTGATCTAATATTTTTTACTTTTCTTTTGCTTTTAATATTTAGCACTTATCTACTAATAAATGTTTGTTCATTAACTGCTTTATAGTTGCAAAATGTTACATGATAACTCACTATTAATGAACAGAATTTTAAAAAGAAATCCTGGAAAACAGAGTGTTTTATAAAACCATCACAACTTAACTGACTTCAAACTGATGCACAGTACAGTGGTTAGTGCTCTAGGATGACTGAACATATGGGGAGAACTTCAGATGATAAAAATTGTTCCAGATAGGAGATGTCAAGGCACAGTTCTCAATGCTGAGGCAACTCTATTTACTCTTAGCTGGTGTGGGTTCCACGTCTATGTCCAGGTCTGACAGAGCACAGTAGAAGACCATCTGAACATACTTCGTTGTTGTAGCTGTACTGGCAAAAATGTGAGACAGAGTTAGAATATATCCTAGACATACCTCTGGATTTTGAGGATTTGAAAACACTACAAAGATATTAGGAAAATCTTAAAACAGCTTAATCAATCGAATTAAGCATATGTTATAAACAGCTAAAGGCAAAAGAGGTCAATAATTAAACTGAAATTCTTGTTTAACCAGATTCCATCAACATTTTCATTGAATTTATAGATGAATTCAAAATGAATAAAAATATTAAAGATTTGCTTTTCAAGACTGCCTGAATTTGGGGACTGGCAACTACCCTTCGAGACAATAATTAATTATTTCACTGAAAATCTGTGGTCTCCTCTGACTTAGATGTTCCATTCCTTGGATGGAAAGGGAAGAAGCAAAGATGTTCTGGTATTTCTGCCTTCCAGGGTGTTAAAAAGCACAGATTTAGTATTCACAATCCTACATGGCTTTTATTGAGCCAATATATTGAAATGGCTCAACACCACAAATATCAGATGACCATATGACATCCACATATGGGAGTGTTTTGTACAGGTAAGCATGGTTTTGTTTCCAGGACCATGTGACGAAGCAGATGATCTCAGACATGCCACATACCAAAGCACAGCAAAACTTCATAAAGAAAAGGATTTTAGGAAAAATTATTCTCTCTTTCTTCTGACCATGGTTTTGACATGGTGAATAGGATGTGATGCTGCTTACCAGAGAGCCAAAGTAGACATTTAGGTCGTTTTTCAGCTGGCAGATAGACTCCCAAATAATATGCAGGAATGCCTGAGAGGGCAATGCCAACACCAATAAGGGAATTGATTGTGTCACTGTAGAGAGGCACTATGACCAGGAAGAGGGAACACAAACAATATACTATAGGGAAGAAGAGGCTAAGCTGTGGAGACAAAAAAAAAAAACACCAAAAAAGAGCATTTGTTAAAAGATGCAACAAATACTCTATTGTAAAAATTCAGGCTTTACAGATCAAAGTTAGACATGTCAATAATAAAAGTATGTACTGAATCTTTTGACTGCTTACAGCCAGCACAATGTGTTAGCTTCTGTGTACACTGCTGAGAGCCTCTTATTTGGTACACATCGGAGCATTTGACTATTTTATTTTTTTCAGGCCTGCATAAACCCAGTTCCTTCACAATTAGTGAAAGATCAAGCTTTGAGAAAAGTGCTTTAAAACTGAGCTGTAATGGGCAGCTTTCTCTCCAACTTCAGTTCTGAATTTTTAAGTGTAATTTTTATTGGAAACTAGCTCACTAGACCTTCAATTACCATTTTGATGCTGTAGAACTAATGGACCGATTCACAACAATTTTGTGTGGTCACTTAACAAATATCGTATCACAAATAAGGAAAGTTGGGCCACAAAGCTGATAAGAAGACTGGAGCACCTTCCCTAGGACAACTGGTTGAGAAAATTGGGGCTGTTCAGCCAAGAGAAGAAAAGTTTGCATGAAGACATCATAGCAGCCTTCCAGTGTCTTAAGGGGGCCTACAAGGAAGCTGGAGAGGGATTCTTCATCAGAAATTGTAGTGAGAGGACAAGGAGTAATGGGTACAAACTGAAAGAGGGGAAATTTAGGTTAGGTATTAGGAAGAAATTCTCTACTGTGAAAGTGGTGAGACATTGGAATAGGTTGCCAGGGAGGTTGTGGAAGCCCTAACCCTTGCAGTGGTTCAAGGCTAGGTTGGATAAATCCTTGAGCAACCTGGTCTAGTGGGAATTGTCCTTGCCTGCGGCAGGGATGGTTGGGACTAGGTAATCTTTAAGGTCCCTGCCAAATCTTAACATTTTATAATTCTGTGATACTATGGAAGTTTTGATAACCTCTTTATGAATTTATTTTTCACCCAATTTTTTTTTTTTTACTGTCTCTAGTAGTGAGCCTTCTCAAGAGTCCAGGAGTTGACATTTGAATACCAGCTGAAATTGGTGAGAGTTTACTGGTATAAATACTTTTTTTTTTTCCTTAAAAAGGTTAAAAATGTAAGTTGATGAAAACCAACTGCTACTGTTCAGAAAAGAAAACGTTGTATGTGGAGCTGTGGTGTTGAATAAGCTGGCAAATGCTGACAGGAACTAAACAGTCATTGTGTGTAATCTGACCATAATCCTTAGTAGAGTCAGAGGCAAAACTGCCAAAAAGGCAAGATTTAATCTTTATCTTCCACATATTTTGCAGGAAAGTTTGGAAATTGAGTGTGAATATGCTTCAGGAAAATTTGGTCTGCTGTGGAAAATTGGCAAGTTTTCTAGCAGGAAGTGCTTAGGCTATTTAATGCCTTTGTTTGAAACTTTCTTTTAAATTAATCAGAATGTTACACTTAAATGGAAAGAAAATGTGTTTGTAAAAATGATGCAGGAGTTGAGGAAGAGAGATTGACAAAAAAGAAATGTTTGGGGGGAGTGTTAATTTGTAATTCTCTTAATTCTTACTGCATCACTGCAGAGCCAAAATGCAGGTCACGGAGCCAACAAACAGGAGCCAGTGCATGGTTTTGTGTGCCTGCTGTGTGTTTCCATCCTTGCTTCCTGGACAATCACCGGATTAAAACTAGAAACAGGTTTTATGCATACTTTGTTTCTGTGCAGTCTCCCTCGCCTAACTGAGAGTCAAATGTTCTTCTAAGTCAATCATTAAACTTGCATTTTACTGTCTATGACCACTATGCCGTGGGAGGGAACATTCAAAATATATTTGATTATTTAAGCTAACTTCTGTGTGAGTAGAATTGTGAACATTTATGGGCTTTGGAGGGATTTTGCTGTATTTGTTAAATCACGCAGGTTTGATCAGAGTGTTAACCTCTCTGGAGCCTCCTTCACCAGAGCTACTGGGGTCTGCTATTCTTCCAGGATGGGCTAAGAACCCCAGAAATTTATTTATTCCTTATTTGTTTTGAAACAAAAATTATTATAAGTCTGAATGAAAGAAGAATAAATGAGATATATCATTTCAACCTCACAGCAAAACTACCAGAACAGATGTTCTTGTGCACTCTGATGGGTTTTGCTCCTTCATCTTGTATTTTGAAAGAATTTCCATGGCTAATAAGTAATCTATAACGTAACTGGTATGGTTGTGATAGTAAAGATCATATAAACACATGCATTAGCTAGCTTTTAGAGCTTTCTTCCTGTCTTTTGTACTTACCTTGACAGGCCGTGGTCTATGTGGCTGAGTATATCTCAAATATATTAGTCCTGCAATAGACAGACCCACAAAGAGCCAGTAGTTGAAGCAGTAGTAATTAATAAGGAGGAAAACATCTTCCACAAGGAGATAAAGCAAAGTCATTAAGCCCTAGAGATAATAAAAATAAAGACTTTTTAATGTGAAAATAAAGACAGAGTAAAATTATAAACTGGCCTGTTTCCAACCTATTCGTGTGGGCTCAGGACATCAGGTCCTTAAAAGAAGGACCCGGTCCAGTCATAAATTGAGACCATTAGAGTAAATTTTGTGCCCTGCAGGTGTGCTATACTACCTGCACAGAAAGACCTAAACCACCAGGAATTAAATGTCTATTTTAACAGAGGAGCAGAAAAAGCTTTCACTTTCCACATGAAAAATGTGAATGGTGGTATATTAAGAGAGTATAGGCCATCTTACTACTGCAAACAGAATCCCTGTGAGAAGAGTCTTCATAATGAGATTACAATTTTCAGTAAATTATTTGATGTCAAACAGGATCAGTATGATAATCTATTCATAAATGATATGTAACACAGGGCAATGGCAGACACCAAATAAAATGAAGGCTCAAATACATGGATTATTTATGAAAATTATTTCCATTAATTCTATAACTTATGGTTCCACAGTTTTGTGTCACACGAACTCATTTGTATGGTGACGGCAGAAAAAAAGTCAGCAGGGCTATAGACATCCAATGATAGAAATTTAACTTTAAGAGATTTGTCACTTTTGTGTAATAACAAGAGCTGTAGAACATCAGCCTATGGCAGGGTCAGGGAGATGTTCCTGACATATTCTCCTCCAGTGACACTCTAAAAACTCACATTAAAGACTTTAACAGCTCCTGTCTATACCATTACGTATTTAGCCATTCTCTGTTTTCTCTGCAATGCTATTGTACTTCTCACTAATATTGTTTGGAGAGTGTATGAACATGAATCAAGCCATTCTCCTTCCACTGGAAAAAACCCAACCCTATCAGACAAAATAACATCATTCCCACCCCCTTGATGAGTTTTAGCAGTTGTGGGCATTTGCAGAAGATGTCTCCAGGGCAGGAGAAGACCACAAGAAGTGCAGAGCAGAGCAGAGATGTTTTACCCGAGGTCCAGACCCCAACTGCCCCAGCCAGGCACGAGGCTGGGGTGTCACTTACGTTGAACAGGAGAGCAGGGACTGGTGTGAAGCACTTTACGTGAATCAAGCTCAGACTGACAGGGAGGTGTCCTTCCCTGGCTCCAACATAGAAAAGCCTAAAAAAAGACAAAAGAAACTCAACCACACAGCCAAGGGATAGCTTTTTGCTTCCTGACAAAGCAAAGAAATAATTTTTTTATTACTCTGCTGTAAGTGCTGCTCTCTTCTCAAGTGGCTTTAGTTTATCAAACAGTGCTGATCATGAGAAGATGTCTGATTGTGACAACGCCTCCATCATAAACAAATGACTTGACATGGCAAAAATTAACTGTGCCATGTTTACCAAACAGTAGTAAAGAATGCAGATTAACAATACATGATTCCTCTTCAATTATTTTAAATAAATATTTCATACCGAGATGCTGCAATAATTGATGAGTTTAGGCCACTATAGCAAGACATGGCCACTGCTATAGGAATTATCCACTTAGCATGACTAAGGGTTTCACCTCCAAATGTCTGTAACAGAAAAAAAAAAAAAAGGTGAGGCCCACTATGTTAAGCATATGGATAATCCTGACAAACTGTTATGAAAACACATCAGCCCAAATGTGTTTAGTGTCACAGCCCATGCTGGGTTAGTGTCACAGCCCATGATTTTTCATGACAGCCAAAAATGACTTGGGAAATTAGAATTTGGAAAAGCTGATTGGTATCAAAATAAAAATGGCAGATATATTAAAAAAGATTAAAAAAAAAATTCTAAGCCTAGATTAAGTCAATGATGGAAAAGAAGATGATGTATTGGCTTTCAAGTATTCTGACAAATCCCAACTGTAGTAATCCATGAATTATCATTTGACTTCTGTATAAAATATTGATAAGGTTTTAAAAAACATTTCCGTGCACACTTCTGTGTTGAAAATATTGCTGTGGTCCTGCAGCATTAAACATTACACACTATACATTAGAATGGGAACAAAAAAACCTGCTTCTCCAACCACTCAGAATTTCTACAGCTCTTTGATCCTGGCAAAAGCATCTTTCCTATGATGTAGTGTTAAGAGCAGGATTTACAGAGTATATAAGAGGATTTTTCAGGAGCAGATTTATTGGATACATTCTTGATATGCACCTTCTAATATACTGGTACTGTTACATGAAAAAAAAAATGTTTTAAGCAGCCTTCAGCATGACAGTATTTCAGCTGTTTGCCAAGTATGCTACCTGAAATTTTCCCGTACTGTCTTTTGTTTGGGTTATGTTCCACAACTTACCACAGCCACCGCATCACTTGTGAGGAGAGCTGACATGTCCAACACTACATAGTATGCTATATTAGTCAACAAGTAAATAATAGCTACAATAGGCATTGAAATTGCAATAGAAAGAGGTAGATTCCTGCAAAAGGAAAACGGAAAAATTATTTCATGTTATTTAAATGAGAAATACTTACGTAGAAGATTGTTCCCAAGTTCAAACATTTGTGAATGGATACCTCCATCATGTCTTGTAATCCAGCATTTTGAAGCACGGGGTTACAAAATAACATGCAGCCATATGTGAAACAATCCCATAAAAAGCTTAGTTTGTTACTTGTGTGTCTGTTACCTTAGGTTTTAACTTTCATATTTTTCAAATCCTGTACTGCCTAGTGCAACTCTGAAGTTTCTTGTAGCTTGTTAGCTGCTGCTCTCTTATGCACAGATAGACATAACAAAGCCTCTCCAAGCCTGCTCTTCAAGGACACTCAGACTGTCCTAGGCCCAAAATGTGTAAACCAACATCTTGAGAAGCGGGGGTTAGCTTGAGGAAATTACATCATTAGTTAAAGTTCTAATTGGCAAATTTATGCTGATATGCAAATGGACCAAACCTATAAAAGTGTGAAGAACTCGTGACTCATCATCCATCTTGGGGTTTTAGAGAGTAGCCTCTGGCTCCCCAGGGTGTACCTTGGAAGGCCTTTTAAATAAATATCCACCTTTATTCCCTTACTCCTGTCTAGTCTCTGTTTCTGGGTAGCCATTCAAGGCATCATGTCTGTCACAAGTTTGAAAAAAAAAGTTTAAAAGTTTAAAAAAAACCCCAAACTTAAAACATTCATACATGTAAATTTAATATACTGAATTATATAATATGAAGCAATTTAAGAGAGCACTCAAACAATGAGATTTAAGTGCACACTTAGGTATTTTCTTTTTCTGACTCATAACCTATGCATGTCCCAGGACACGGTGGACTATATCAGCTTGAGTGGCTGATGCACACCACTCCCACAGGGCTGACATCCCTAGAGGAGGGAGGGGATGATATTTTCCATGAAGAGTACTGATGAAGATCACATCATAAAAGTCATAAATCTGATGCAGTCTTACTCTACTAGTGGCAAAAGTTGTCTTGGAAAAGTAGTTCTGTCTAACTGAAAAGAAGTAGGCAGTTTTAGAGGGATAGATGGACCTTTGCTTTTCCTTGCTTTCAGCAGGGATTTGTTCTCCTTCTTTAAAAATTGTAGTCTGAAGTGCAAGATGTAAAATACATACATATAGGTAAATGACTCCTTAGTGTGATACAACTGATGAACGAGCACAATAATCATAAAGAGTTCTCCTACTTACTCCCTCGTTAGAAAAGAATAAGATTTTTGCAGAGAAAATAATTTGACTAATTTCCAATCAGAAACAAATACAGAGTGGCTTGTCCTGCCATCACCTGTCAGTGATTCGAAGGAAAGCACGTATTTACCTCTCGGGATTCTGCATTTCCTCGGTGACATAGTTGAGCGTGTCCCATCCTGAGTAGGAGAAGAGGGCAGAGTAGAGAGCCAGGGCGATCATCCCTGGATTTGTTGCTGAGCCCTCGAATGGAGCTCTCAAGTTTTCCGTTTCCCCTGTACAAATGGCAGGTGCCAATTGCCTGTTACATTTCAAGGATTACAGCTTAGAAGGGCACTACACCTGAAGTGTCAGCAAACCAAGAGGAAATAACCCCTCACCGCATCCAATTTCATTACCGTATTGAAAAGTGCACAGCTTCCATTTTTACTTAACAAACAGGATGAGTTTCAGTCAGGTGTTCTGACAGCTACACTTGCACAGGGGGAAAACAGAACACTTTTCCCCATGCTTGTTATTTGGATGTGACTTTTGTAATCCTACCAGAATTCACAGAGTCCTCTTCTAGCATTACTGCCGAGCCTACCCAAGGGGGGAGCCATACCAAGGGCAGGCAGTACTCTGCCAGCCAGAATGAGATAGCTGGTAAACCCAATTTCAGTTCCTGAATCTGTCTCATACCTCTTCCTAATAATTGTGCTTTTATTTTCCAGATGAATTAGTGGCCACTAGAGGGGGACCTCCTGTAGGCATGATTTCAGTGGGGTGCTCTGACCCACAAAGGTGTTCCCCAAAACTAAAAGACGAGACTTAAAAATCTTTCCTTTCAAAATTCTGCTGTAGTTTAGCTCAATTCCTTGAGATGACAACCTGCAGAATGCTGCAAAATGGGCGAAATGTTAATGAAACTGCATAAGCCTCCACTGCCATCCTGGAAAGGGGAAGAAAGGCCTTACTGAGTTTGCAGAAGGAAAGTCTACTGTCTAATACAAATGGGTTAAGTATTAAGGGAAGACAGAAACATGCTGAAACCTCAATTAGGAAAGAAAGTAATGTCTTTGTTGTAAAATGAAAGCACTGATTTGACTATGAAGTTTATAGATACTACAAAGGCAATTCAGTCATTGAAGAGCAAAAGACTCTTTGAAACAAAGAAGAGAAGCTATGAGATGTACACATATTTTGGAGAAGAAAATGGTTGGAAGGTAAAAGAAAGAAAAATCCAAAATGAGCAAAGAAAAGTTTTTTGGGTTTTTTTTGTTTGTTTGTTTTGCTAAAGGTAGCTCATATTCAAAATCAGATATATTCATAGTCTTTAAACCCAAAAAGGTGTATCTAAGCACGTCAGAAGGAATATGGCAGGGCTAAAACATCATAGCTGTTCTTTTCATTCAAACAGCTGCTGAGCTTAAAAGAGTCATTGACCTGGTCTCAGCTTCCCCTAGAAGTCTACATCATTCCTCCTCCCAGTCCTTCCTGTATTTAAGTGCTCAGTTCTGCTTAAAAAAAGCAGAGATGAGACCATTAATACTAGTAAAATCTCTCAGCATTTTGTGTTCCTCACCATAATGTTTCCTCTGTGCTTTAACCCCCCCGGCCCCACAGAGCAATGCAGAGGAAACAAGTGGGTTGGATGTGGGACCAGGGGGAGCAGCCCCTGGGTCCAACAGCACACCAGAGAGCGGGATGGGAGTTTCGAAGGAGGCAATTTGAAAGCAGAGCTGCTACAGAGGTGACATCACAGAATCACACTTTTGCAAAACTGCAGCAGTTTTATGAGGGGAACTACTCCTTCATGCAACTGTGGCCCTTAAGCAATGCTGCTTCTCTGAATCTTCACGTCCCTACCCTTAGGACTGGGTTTGGTTGTCCAGGTTTCTTTAGACTTCAACCAACTGGTGACACCTGACACGCACAGATAATGGCTAAACAAAAAAGCTTTCTTAAACTCTGGTGTAGCTGTACAGTGTAACAGTTGATGCAACTGCAGCAAAGGAAAGGAGGAGGCCAGCAAACATGTAAAAGCAAGCACGCTCGTTAGGTTTTATAAGCTAATTTAGCAGGAGAAAAAGGTAATTCCTAAACTGAAGAGGAGAAACCATCTTTATTTCAACTGAGTAAAGATAAAATGGCTATGCAATTTAAGAATTTCAAAGGAAATGAAAATGTAAAAACCTTAGTAATCTAAGCAGCAGAGCTAGAACTGGAGGAGACTTCACTGTGCCAGAGGCCCAAATTAATAAAATCAAATCTATTGCCATATGCAAAGATCAGAGAATCAATCAGAAGAAACAACTCTCCAGCTTTTCAGTGCATTCAGTTCAGCTCAGTTATTGCTGATAGGAGGTGGCTCATCTGCCCTGTGATGCCTTACAGTAACACCATAGCACAGTGATTCACAGAACTGCACTGTTACAGTCTTCTCCTTTGTTTCTAGGAGCAAACATGCCCTCCCCCAAATCCCACCTATGATTTACCCTCTCTGGTCCTCTTCTGGGCAGGATGCTGTGGCTGGGGGTGGTGCTGGTGGGGTGAGGTGGGGGGAGAACGGTGGGAACTGTGAGGAGCAATGCAATTTCTGTTTCCCTGTCCTGTGATAGGACAGGTAGTAGTGCATGAGTCAGACGCCGAGGCTGACTGTAGTCAGCAGTGAAGGGATGTTAACTCAGCTGCTATTTGCTATTCAGACCAAGCAGCACAGGACTTGGCCTGAATAATTAACCTCCGATAGCTTAACAAACCATAAAATACACCTGATCTTCCTATGGCAGACTTTTTTTTTTTTCCCCCAGAATAAACAACACTTCATATGGGAGTCTTAAGGATCTCCCTGCAAGGATTTTGAAACTCATACATGGTTCATTTAATAGAATTTAGGTAAATGAAAATTATTCTTACCTTTACCAACTTTGTAAAGGCCAACAGATATCACCAAGATAAGAGCCATAATTTTTGCATATGTGAAAACATCTTGTACACGGGTACCCCACTTCACATTAACACAATTAATAAATGTTAAGGAACCTGCAGAGAAAAAGAATATGCATGAAAGAAGCATTGGATGTTTAACATCACTTAAGTCATATTTCAAATCCATCTTTCCAGATGCCACTCCTCTTTCAAGGAGTAAAACTGAATCAAATTTCACCACTTCAGGCCCACCCAGATTTAAGACAAAATACCTGGTTTAAAATTTACACAATGGTTTTCTGAAGAATACGGTTTTCATGACAATAGGTAAGAAAAAAACATCAGTTTTTGAATTTTAGGACTAACTCCTTCTCCTTTTAAATAATATTTAAATTTTATTAAACCCAGCAGAGTTGTTCACATGCAAATGATAGTATTTCTTTATATCCTGTATATCACAAATTTCTTCATGCTGAATTAAGCTCTAGTTTAGGTACAGAATAAGGACAACTTCTGCACAGAAATAGCTTGGATGCTGTGGACAAGATACTGAATTGAGCCAGGCCATCATGCTATTACTGTGCCAATGGCTTAGAAATTGTCATTTACATCTTGTCCATTAGTCTGAAGATTGCAGAGCACTTAAGAGTCTTCTCAAGTCCCAGTTTTGACAGAATATCACAAAAATAACAAAGTACTGGTTGCAGAGAGTGAGATCAACCTTTCCTTTGCTCCTTTGCCATATTCTCTGCAGTCAGTTTTGTCCCTTGGCTGGCAGCAGGTCCAGCCAGGGGCTGAGCCACGTGCCCATCTGCTCTCACTCTAGCACACACACATGGCATCACAGGCAACTGCTCCCTCTTGCAATCCCATGGTTCAAAACAGAGACAGATGAGGAAAGGTAAGGGTATGGTACCAGGTATGGAGCCCAGCTCCTGGAATAGAGAGCAGAACAAATGTGGCATGGTGACCTAGAGTGCTCTCAAGCGTGGATCCAAGTGGACTATTTCTTATCTAGACATCTTTTTGGTCTTTGCTTCTGCTTCCTTGACCTGTCTATAATCTATACTTCAGTTTTGAAAGGAAGAAAATGGGTTTTGTAATGCTCAAAATGAAAATAATTTAGAAATCATTCTATATAGTAAGGACACTAGCATGCAACCACACATGCTCAAAGAACTTCTTGCCTTCATTTTCATAAATGAATCTGTGTATGTGACAGTGTCCTATCAGCCAGTTAGGCCAGTGAACCATAGACATACATGTATCTTTAATCAGCAGTCACAATTTCTCCCTGCGAAATTGTTGTAATTCTCCTCTCCCCTCTAGTAATCCCAGCCCCAAACACAACACATCTGAATAAAAGATTGTTAGTTCCTAAGAACATGTTTGAGATAGGTAATAATTATTTTCACAGAATGCAAAGAAATAGAAATTTGGCCACATATAATTACAGTTCTTAACTTCTAGCAATCACTACTTACATATACATGCAGCTGCAATCAACCTGACTGCATCATATGGCGGTTCACAGTGGGGAAAAATAGGCTGAACAATATAATTAGCAAACGTGATTGCAATCACTGCCTGAGTTGTTGGTTCGATAATTAGCAAGGAAGACCAGAGTCTGATGAAGGCCACAAGGGCCCCAAATGCCTCCAGGATATAGGCATAACTGCCTCCAGATTTCATGATGGTTGTTCCCAGTTCGACATAACACAAAGCTCCAAACAGGGAAAAAATCCCACCAAGCGCCCAGATGACTAGAGAGAGTCCATAGGAAGCACTGTACATTAAAACACCTCTGGGTGATACAAATATTCCAGAGCCAATCATGTTCCCTACAATTAAAGAAACTCCATTTATTAATGTGATTTCTTTTTTCATCTGCATTTTTTCACTTGTCTCTGCCATATTGTCCGTTTCAGCTTTTGCATTCTTAGTTCTGGATTTTTTATCACAGCACATTTGCCAAGGGGTTGGCATCTTCAAATCACATCACCTGAAAACAAGAAGAGAAAACATCTTTAGTAATGCATATGGCATCAGAGACACGGATAAGATAATTAACATACGGGGCATAAATGATACGAAGAACAACTATTGTGCCTGCTTTTATCTTGCAGTCCAGGAATCGCACACTAGTGAATTTTCTCAACTTTCACAGTTGCATACCTTTTCTATGGATAAATATGAGGCCACTGTCCTTGGTTAAAGATTCTGAAGCTTTTGTTAACTCTCAGTTCATTATTATTATTTGTCTTGAATTGTAATTCTACGTTGTATTATTGAAAATATTTTAGGGAAGAAGGAGACACTGTACCCCTGGAAACACGTTCTAATACAGCTGGAGTGTCCTCTACAAGAATACCTCTTCCTAAATTTTGCTCTTATCCCAGAAAGTACTTTATTTCATTATTATTTGTTTCATCAAATGACACACTTGAAAACTGTTCTGCTGGGGAACACCAGAGTAAAGACAGAAAAATATCCTCAAAGCCTCTAATCTCACAAGGTAAATGTTGATATGAAGACAGAAAAAAGAGTTTTAGCTGCTCCTAGAGATGAGATTGCTGCTGCAGTCAATAATGCAGCTTGTTTAGCTATTAACCTCATTTGACTTCTCAGGAGAAGCCAGTAACGTTCATAGGGATTGAGTCTGGAACACTCTGTCCCTGGAATGCTTCTTTATGAGTACAACAAAACATGCCTGTAAAAGCGTCTCCCTCTGGTGCTCGCAGGACAAGATCCAATTATGCTGGGAGCTGGGAAAAAGGCCCTAACTGCACAGCTGCACGGAGCTATCGGCCCTGTGCACACATGCACAGCTCTGGGGCTGAGGAACCCAGGACTGCAGGGACTGTCTCAGCTGTTGGGTCCTGCTGATGTATAAGGGTGCTTAGACCAATGGCTAATTTTTGGTGCCTGTCTCAGAAAGCACAAGTTTCTCCTTCCCTTCCCCCCTCCACACACACTCTAAAGCACTTCTAAAGACAACTTCCTCAAAACCCTACAGCCTAGATCTAAGTTCCCTGAGTAGAACAAAGCTCATCCATGCAACACTGGCAAAACACATTTGATTACAAATGTTTACATATTATGTTTGATTCACAAATTAATGCTGTTAAAATGTGGGTCAGTGGCGAGTTTAAAACAACCTGCCCTACCCAAACTTCCTGAAAGGTTTGGTTTCCTTTGTAAAGTATGACTGTTTTCGCAACCCTGAATATAATTCTATGTGTTCCTTCTCAGCTTTTTTGATGCAACTTGCTTTCCTAATTGATCAAATACCAAACAAGGTCTAATAAGTATTAAAAATTAAAAGACGCCAGACCCTCTTTAAAGATTAAATGCTTTTCTCATCCCAATGGCACTTTCTCTAACCGCAGGAACACTGAGAATGCTGGAATAAAGTCAAATATTAACTCTTGTCATAAGTGTCCAAGCATGACTGCAGTCTCCCATTTTTTTTTTTGCTGACCTCCTCCTCACACACAAGTGACTCCTCTTACTTCTCACATCATCCCTCTCAGAATAAAAACCATCATCGTGGTTTGCAGGGAGAAATTTCATGCATCCAATGCACCATTCAAGTATCTTCCTTTAAATTACTAATAAGCCTTACCCGTTTCCTTCTGTGTGACAGAAAGGAGGAAAAAGGCACCCTCCCCACCCCAAAATACAGGCCAATACTTCCAGAGCCTCCTGTCTCCATTTCTGTTCTCGATGGCCATGAGAAATGTTGGCAGAAACCCCTCCTACGGTGGCAGCTGTTCAGAGAGCTCATCATGGTAACAGCATGCTAAAAATCTGGGCATAATTCTGTATTAATACTATTTTTTCAGCATAGCTAGTTTAAAATTATCTTGTGCTTCTTATGCTTGAGCTAAGATTTTTTTTTAATACTTTTTTTTCACATTTTTAAATGCAAGCTCTGCCTGTGAGCTGAAATGCACAAATATTTCAGTGGGTACAGCTCAAAAGGTGTGAGAATTTAGGACGCAGTTGTTACACAGGTGAGGTGAATGTGGAGCTTTGCAAGTAGTGATCAAACCCAGTGGCTATCCTGAAATGAAGTCCCACTGATAAGTAAGATACAGTTATTTTCCTGTAAAAAAGAATACATCAAGTAATTGGTAGGTACAGGTAACTTGCATACATGGTATCAAACCTGAACTTTGATGTCTAGTACAGATGGCCTGGTAGCTAAAGGGAATTTGATCATTTAAACTGGCAATGCTACTGAAGGCTTGTAGCACTTTTACAATCTGCAGCTTTCAGGAGAGCACAAAGGTAAAGATTAAATTATTTTCTTAAGTAACACAATGTTTTGCACATTCTTCTCTTATCTCTTGTGCTACCAAAGGATTATTTCTGATTTCTAAAAATGTGTAATTGGAGCTGTGTAGGGAAGTACTTCTTCCATAAATAAGTGACTGTGGATTAAATCATTATGAAAGAAAAACAATTAGAAGAAAGAGTTCAAAATTCAGTACTTCGAGAGATGTCACATCAGCAAAACTTTTACCCAAACCCTCAAATAAGTCCACAAATAGGTATGGTCTGAGAATCAAAGGGTAAGAGATTGAGTTTCCATAACCGAGATGTGCAACTTCACGGTAATTAATTTATATAACCTAAATGTAGGATTTTTTGAACAAAATATTTTAAACAGCTTCTGCCTGTCCTTCTCCTCCAAGACAACAGCAGTATTTCCAGCAGCTTTGACAGGGCACTGATTTCATTCAGTGCCATCATAATGTTGAAGCAGTTACTGATTTCTTTATTCAGGGTTATGCCTTTCTTAAATAAACAAGATTCACTGAGTCGTGACTCATGCTAGTTCTCAGCAAAGTCTTCATCCTATTAAGAAAATTAAAGGAATGTAGGAAATAGTCTCCTGTAAAGATCGCTCTGTATAATAGGAAAAGAATAATTTTTTTGTAAAGTATATAAAGAATTTACTGCTGTTACATTCCAGGCAGTGATGAAAACTATTCAAGAATATGCCTAGTGTTTGTTGTCTAACTATTTATTTCATTAATAACTTCTGCTATTTTGTTCCTACTGAACCTGGCCAATAGTCCTGTCCTACTGTTGTCACTGTCACTCCATCCTCATGCCACCATCTCCCCTTTCTGGGACCATCACTGTTGCTTCTGCCTCAAACTTGTGTGGCAAGAAGCTTAAGCTGAGAAGATTAGGTGTTCAAGAATGCTTCAATAGCTCTTCTGCATCATTTGGACATTTAGGTCACATTTTGAGGGCGAACATAATCCAAGTGAGAGTCAGCAAAAGCTACTGAGAGAGAGGTTATTGGGGACAACCATCAGAGCTCTTATAAGGTGATTTCTTACAGGGGTGGCCATTTTCAGTTGTAAAACCCTGTATTAAAATAGATGAAAAATATTTACAGTGAATCTTCTAGCATTCAGAGTGGCTTCCTAAGACCAGAAAGTTTTAATTTATGCAGTAATTTAAAAATGGAGGTTCTTTGCATTCTGCTTTAACATGGTTGGGTATTGTGATGATAAAACTTTATGGCAGCAAAAATACCAGTACAGGCATTTTAGTAACTCTTGAGCATGAAGTCTGAAGAGCAAAGCATGAAAGCTTCCTGACGCTAAGGAAGGTCCTTGGTCTCTTGGTCCCATGGACTGTGACAAGCAGAAAGAGCTCTTGGTTTCTGGAATCAATATGCCAATGTGCCTCAGAGGCCACAGCAGGCTGAAGGACACAGCTGCCAGCTCTTGACTCTGCCTTGTGTCAGCGAGTGAGCTCTGTTACAGAACTTCAGAACCCTATTTTCATGCAGGTCTTCCTTTTTCTTAGGGGCTCTCTCAATAAATGGAGGGAAACTTTCCTCTCAGGGAAAGCACAATGCCTTGAGAGCCCAGACAGCCACAATGGCCCTAAATCCTTTGCTGCTTCATGTTTACCTCCCAGCTGTGTGTGCAGAGAGCAACAGAAAGGACCTTGGAGACCAACACCTGAGAAGTTAAAGAAAACAGTAACACCACATACAGGTAATTCTCAATAGCTCATTTCTTACTTAAGCCACTGCCAAAAGTCATACAGAAAAGTGAAGGAAGAAGGGACAGGTTGAAAACTAGAGCTGAAATCAAAGACAGTTCTTCCATAAATTACTGTAGGGCTGGTTTGGCAGGGCAGGATCTTCTCAGACACTTCCCATTCTTCAGGGGTCTACACCTCATGAATGATTGCTTCCTTCTTAAGAAGGCAATTAATGATTCAGCAAAGCTTGGTCAGGGAAGTGCTTATGGACTTCCATAGGAACTTACAGACTTGTGAAGTCTTACAAACTGCTCCATAGTCTTCCAGATGGACTGAGGTGCCCCTATTTGTTAGAGCATTTTGAAATTCTCATCTTTTAATTCAAGAAATAGTAGTAAATCAATAAGGTCTAAGTGATCAATTATTGTTGCCTTCAGCAGATTCCCTTGGAAGCTGAGGGCATTTAGAAAGTCAATCCTATGAAAGATGTTGGAACACACTGGACATCAAATTCACTCCTCATTTCACAGTCTTTTCTTTTGGTGAATTCTGATTACCTCCACATAATTTCTCAATAACGAAAGTGTGCTATGCCACCAATGAACCAGGCAAAGTCTAACCAGCTAAGAAAACTGTTAAACCTCCAAAATTTTCTAGTTTCAGTAAGAAAATTAGTGAGACTAAGAATAACATTTAAAATTAAAACCTAGCACATTTTAATTATGTGTGTATTAGAAATCAATATGTGTGTAGAAAACCATTGTAAAAGTCATGAGCCATCTCTCATTTTCTCCAAGTATGTTCCGGGAAATTTTCTCCTGCCTGTAGAAGATTGACCAAAAGTTAAAAAAACTCAAACATATACAATTATATTAATAGCTATTGGAACATGAAATCAGATAAGCAAGCAGTTTTCAACATGACCAAAAATGTGTCGTTCAAACTTCAAAACTCTACTACTGAGTATGAGGTCTCAAAGGGAGTATTCATGGCAGATTGGACTGTTGGACATTTCCCAACAAGGAAAGCAAACAAAACAAGATTATACAGTATGAGGAAACAGCATAAAATAAAATACTCACAGAAATTGTAATACTAAAAAGTCAAACAAAAAACCCACTTTGATCTCTTCTGAAGTAAACATTTCTCACTCACTAGGAAACAAGCATATTTCCTTTTGGTTTTCAAATTCTATGTTTATTAAAATATTTAATGAATTATTGCTTCACATGCTCCAAATGCATTACTATGGTCATAGGCTGGCTTTCCCACAGGAGGGACTTGCTCCGCCCCCAGCACTCCATTCCCACCCCAAAGCAAATCACAGAGATTTCAGAGAAAAGCTCCTCTAGCCCAAATCTAAGGAAGGTATTAAAAAGAGAAGTTAGCAGCTTACCAGAGGGTAGGTGATGTCCTTACTTCCTTTAGCAGAAAGGCTGCAGTAATAGAACAGTGCCTCTGAGGCTGCTGCTCTAAATAAACACCTCTGTTCCACTGCCATGGGTAAGCTAACACTCACACGAATAGCCTCTTCTCTCACTCTCCTTATAGCCTTGCCTTACCTGCTATTTTTATTGCAGTACTGTGAATACTAAAATCAATGAGAGCTTTCAAGAAAGATCTCAAACTCTCCTGGAACGTGGTTTCACCAAACTGCCTCAACTGAGGTCATTAGCAGGCAGAAGCAGGCAACTGCTGCTCTCTATTCCTTAGAAAGTTGTGATAGAAATAAAACAAAAGGAAAGTTGGGGAAAAAAAAAAAAATCCTTCATCCATGTCTCCCCTGAAACCATGAATAACATGCAATAATGCAGTCTAATTCCTTCTTGCTGATTTAGAAAGCCACAATGAGATTTTTACTAACACTATACAAAGATGTTTATTCTGGTGCCATAACCTGCCAAATCAGAAAGACTTTCAGAGGAGGTAGACGAGCATAGATTGGTTGTTAACTGAAAATCATAGATATTATTTAATTTCAAACAACCAAATGTTTTTCCAGGTTTTTTTTTTCCAAATTTTCTCCTAAATTTAATCTATGCATTGTTAAATATTTATCAACTCAATTATTTTTCTTAACTTCAGACTAATAGATTTGTGGCTTTTATAATAATTTATGACATGATGCATGAGACACAAAACAGGCTGATCTGGTGTTAAGATCTTATTTTAATTAAGTCACCTTTAAAAAAAATTGAAGATAAAAATAAGCAAAGAAAGAAATTATTTACCCAGTGTATTCACTTAGTCTTCTGAAATAACAGGTCGTCCTGTGATGTCCTTAAGCAAAGCCAGTATGGTATACAGCATAATATCTACTGAAGCAAGTAACATCCAGAAAATAAAATCTTCTGGGCAGAAGGAAAAGTTAATGAATGCAAGAGCACTAACCTGGGATTTTTGTTTTCCGTGAAGAATGATGTACTCACATGCCAAAGGCCATCTGGAAGGAGCTGATCCAGCAGGTCAAGAGTCTTGACACTAGAGCTGAAGGACAAGATAACAGCACTTCATCAGACTGGACCACTAATCCACACAGGAAAGTAAAATATGTGAATCCAAGCACAGATATCCCTCCAATACGCCTCAGCAGTCGAGCTAGAAAACAAGCAGGAGCATAGACGTTCCATTCTCTAACCCACAGCGACCAAAAGGAATAATAAAAACAACACAAACCTTTCTAAGCCAGTGCTCCTCCTATTTCTTCATTTTGAAGTAACATCTTGTATAAACATGCCTGTTGTGATAGATTGAGACAGGTATACAGTTAATGTTTACACAGAAATGGCTCTGCTTTTTTAAAACCCTATTCAAAGCAGGTGTAGGACAAATTCTTCGAATAAACAGCTTTCAAGCTGTTTTATCTATGAATGATGAGAGCTCTCTAAGTCTGTCTGAAAAGATTGCACAATTCCAGCTGCCTGCAAGTTTGTGGTTATGAACATTATAATGTAGCAAGAAGCATTTTGACAACAGGACTGTTTTGCAGTTGTTACTTGTTGGACAGAGAGGCTGAGAACCATGTCCCTTAATTGGGGCCTCTGTCATCTTAAAGTCTTTTCCTTCTGCCAGGGCAATGTTAACAAACTATAGCCTAAAGCCCAGCATATTTTCAAGAATTCGTAATGACTTTCACTCCAAAATTTGAACTTGAGTTTGTCCTGTTTCTGATTCGGGGCACCAAACTGGTTTTCTGATTGTGTGTTATACTGAGGGGCTCTGCCGTGAGACCACGTTTATATCGTCCACACATCCCGCTCCTGAGCCAGCCTCAGCCCTTTGTTTCAAGTCTGTAGAAGCTGCATGTTGGAACATGAAACGGAGCCTTTTCTTCATTAATGCCTCCCATATTTCTATTGGTCTGACCCTCACGGTTACACACTACTGGACATTTGCCATGGATTTACAAGAACAGCACGTAAACCAACATTGAGCAATCATAAGGCATGCACTCTGCATGAAAAGGACTTTTCTTGAACATTTATTCTGTAAACACAAAATCTAGCTCCTTTGCCAAGGATTAATCTTGCATTTTAAGTAAGCAGGATGGATAATGAAAAGAAGAGAATGTGACTGCCTTTGTAACAGATTATTCATTTTTACAGTATTTCAGGATTTGACAAGACTGTTTGCAGTGAGGCTTCTCCTGTAACAACTTACTGCTCACAGTAATTCTTCTGTGTGTCTTAGTTACACATAAACACATATTTCCTTATGGAACAGCAAAGTAAGGCATGCTTGCCTGAATAAACCTGTGGCATTTTCTGGTTTCCTGCCCACACTTCCATTACTGCTCAGGAAGGCTTTTCATACTCTGCACTGGAAACAAGACTACTTCAATTATTTCCAGAGCCCTCCTCATTCATACCATTGCTCAGCTGCAGCAAACAGCCCAGTGGTATCCCTGCCAAGCCCTCTGCTTCCTCCTGTTCCCTAACTCTGCCCTCTGTGCCTCAGCCAGCACAGGCCCCTACAGTCCTCACCTACAACAGATGCACTTACACTGAGCCCTGATTGAAAACACTCTGCCACACACCCTCTACCATTAGCTGCAAGACTCTGAATGACAAACAAAGGCCACCATTTGTGTCACCTTGGTAAAATCAGATCTTTACTTACTTTGCCGTGAAGTTGATACAGGACAGAACATAGCTCACAGACCAACAAACTTCTTCCAACCGTGTTAACTTCAGGTATGGGAGCAGAACATGAGGAGCAGCCACTACTAAGTGACTAAGTGCTAAAATACCATACAAAATCTAACGCTAAGCACGAAGTAATAGGTGTAGTCTTGTGTTTCTATTTTCCCCTGTGTACATGTAAAAAGGCATTTCTACATGCACATTTTGAAAGGCTTTCAGTGAGCTGTTACGGCTCAGAGAAAAGCTTTTACTGTCAGTCTGAAACAGCAGCAGCATTCATTGGAGTGAAAAAGTGGAAAAATCTGTTAGGAATTGCGATGAAGTGAGGGATGTACAAAATACTGTTAAAACAACTGTAAAACAACAAAAGTGTCAGAATCTGGCTCATATTAACTTTCATGTCTGTCACCTCCACACACTCCCTTCACTCTGCATGGCCAAGCACACAAGCTCCACCTCTCTTTCCTCATGCCTACCCCAAATCATTCTCCTTATGTCCTTGTCGGTATCCCCCAAGCCTCAACTGTGGCTGCCCTCTCCCCCCCTTTCATTCAAGGAAATCTGTGTGTGCCTAACACGTTGGAGAGGGCAGGCTGATGCTGCCCAGTGTCTGATGCCCTGGAAACATTCAAGGTCATACTCAACAAGGCTCTGAGCAACCTGATCTAGTTGAAGATGTCCCTGACCATGGCAGAAAGGCTGGACTAGCTGACCCTCAGAAGTCTCTTCTCACCTGAACTGTTCTATGACTGTACTTCATCACGGAGGCAGGCTCAGAGTCCAAGGAAAGAGGAGGGAGAGAGGCCGGAGTTTTTCTACTGAGTGGCCTCAGGGCTTCCTTGGAGGGCTGGGCTTTGGCTAGAATGCTCATGGCCTTACAGATGTGGGCATATTCAGGGTTGGGGGTAGAAAATTGCTGTTCCTGCAGCTGTGCCACCTCTAGGTGATGGCACATGAAGAGGAGCAGCCCACAGTGATTGCAGCAGTGTGACAGCACCATTCCTGAATGTGACTCCATGGGCCACATTTATCACGGTAATTAAGGGGCTCCAAGCTAGTTCTGTACTGACAGGCAAGAGCCATCAGGGAGACTTTGAAAGCAGCAGGATGCTCTTTTCCCTCACACAGGTGTCTTGCAGCAGGTCCTCAGGAAAATTCCTAATACACGATGAATTTTGGACACGCACTGAAGAAATGTTACTTTGCTACCTTGCAGGACACAAATCTTATTTTAAGCACCAATAATAATGAACAATGGTGGCTTAAAATGTGATGTGCAGTGAAACACACAGTTCTGGCACCAAACTCCCACTGGCATGGCTGGCAGCTTTCCTCAGACCTCTCCCTGCTCAACATCATTAGGTCCGCTCTAGGAAAAGCACAGCAATTCATTGCACCACGGTCCCAGTTTCAGCTAACTTGAATTTTACAGCCTCCAGAGAGAAGCAGGATAAAAGGCAAATACCCAGTTTATGTAAAAAACGGACTTTATTTTTAAACCCATCCTACCCAATAAACTATACATTATATTCTTGTGATTCAGTTCACAAAATCATCAAGATATTTAAATAAGTAAGCTGTTGCAACTAGTATGACCACACTGAAACTTGAATCGTTGAAATGGGGCAGATCTCACATCTCCATAGGTTTTGAAACAGTGATCATTTAGGATTTTTCATTTATCTGCTCCTTTTTATATGGTAATATAGGCAGATTTCACTATTCTTGTATGTGGAGTTTGGATTTTTCCAAGTTTTAGATAGTCTGTAGAAATTGTAATTATTTATTAGTGCCTACAAAATAGGCACTAATCTACCTGTGCTGTGTTCTGAAAAATTAGGACTAGTAATTTTTTAACTAGTTTTGAAGTCACCTAGATAAAGTCACTAAGGTCTTGTGAAATGAACTGAAAAAAATACCACATACCTTTTCCTCTCAGGTGGCCCCATTTGTGCCTCAAGATGTTAGCACCATCCTTCAGACAAAAAAGGACAGCAGAGACGTTATCTGGAGAAGGTCAAGGCAGATCACAGCAGAAGAGACTCCTTGCTCTGCAAGGCAGAGCATATTGATCTTTGTACAGACCCAACTACTGTTCATTACGTAAATAGCAAAAATAAAATTGAGTTAGAAGTCTGATCCAGCAACATGACATGGGAAGTATTTATGGCAGATGACAAAGGTACGGGGTGGTAGGATGGCAGATGACAAAGGCACAGCAGATGACTAAGGAAATGTTAAAGACGATGAACTGATGATGCCCTCATGTAAATTCTTCCTGGATCTCATCCTACTATGATTTTAAAAAATAGCTGAAGTGGTTACACCCACACAACATAAAATGCTATAGCTGCAGCCTTTCTACTGTATCACTCTGAGTAGAACAAAGATGACAAGCACAATGTCCTCTTTGCCCTTGGGCTCCTCTTTGGACTAGCATTCTTCTTATGCAGTGGTCTGAGGCACTTGCTCTGGCAACACAATGGGAAAAAAACCCCCGAAACAAAACAATAAAAAATCCTGAAATTCTGTAAAAACTCGAGGTAAATTTCCTGCCACCTACTACTGTTCTCCTCTATGTACACCAGCATGGCTTAAGGAAGAAAGTTTATTCTACACACAGCAGAACAGCCCTGGAATGGAACACCTAGATTTTTTTCCGTCCTCTGTGAGAAAGAGCAGATGGAAGGAGAAAAACAAACATGCCACGTTGAGTTGTCTCAGTCCTGTGAGGTGAAAGGAAAGGATGTGTATAAACAGCAAATACATAAAATGGTGAACCTTTAATGTTTTTCTTTGTCATGTCATGACTTTTACAAAATTAGTCAACGACCATCAAGTGGTTTGGCTTTATGATTGCACTCCAAGTTATTAACTGGCCACTCACCAAATGCAGGCTAGATGAACTCAGGGTCATTTCTGACTCTACAAAGGCACAATAAAGACAAAGCTGCACATATATGAAATATTATATAGAAAAAAGAATCATGTTGTAAGAAATATTCACATGGTTTCATAAAGAAAGAATAAATTTAAAGATGCAGTCTTTGAAAATTAGATACAATGTCTGGATAAGGCTGAAGTCCTAGCTGTTTGTTATCTTTCAACTTTTGTACTATAATTCTGGCAAATTCCTCTCCTTGGCTGTCTGAAGTATCAAGCAGCTGTCGTACTTTTGATGTCCTTGTAGGTTTGGTGCTTATAAGTTCATAATCTTCTTTCATGAGTAAAAATCTTGATAGAAGAGCATCCAGTGATTGATTCAAACATGCCTCAGTCATCTGATCTATGATTTCTTCTCTTTTACTCTGGATCCACTGATGAGCTACATTCTGTTGTATGGTTTCCAATACAAAATCTGAGATTGGAAAGGATTAGAAAAAAGGAAGGGATTGTAACTGTCTGTCAATAAATACTGCCACAGAACAAAGAACAAGCTGAGAAAAAGCTGTTAAAATGTTCCAATTTGACAAATTTGGTGGTTACAGTATTTGTTCTATCTGAATCACAGAATAATTTAGGTTGGAAGGGACCCTCAAAGAGGTCATCTGGTGTAATGGCCTGCTCAAAGCTGGGCCAACTTCAAGGATAACTCAGGTTGCTCAGGGCCTTGTCCAGCTGAATTTTGAGCATCTCCAAGTGATGGTACTTCTGCAGCCTCCATGGGCAACCTGTTCCAGTGTTCAACCCGACCTGGTACTAAAAAGAGACAGGTGGTGAATTCACTTTACAGGGGGATTTTTACTGAAGATTACTGAAAACAGCCCTGTGGTTTCCTGGTATTTTTCTCAAGATAAGGTTTCACACAGTGAAAAGGTGTTGCTTCTCATATTTCCAGAAGAGGGATGATGCCGTATATCTGGTAAAGTTGCATGCTACTGTGTGGCCCCTCAAAAAAAAATTTCTGAATAACTCATCATTAAAGTTTCTTTTTGCTAACTTTTGTGTTAACTTTTAACAGTTATTTGATACATAGAATATAATGTAGTGGGCTCTCAACTAACACGAAGGATCATTACAGGGGAGATGCTGACACAGTTGCTGCTTCTCCCTGCCCCACAATTAGCAAATGGAAGACTGGAAAGCCTAAGAAGTGAGAAGTGACAGGCAACAAGGTGACTAGGTTTGAGCTAAGTTTTTCTCCTGTTCTGCTGGACTGTAGCACTGCTACAGCAGTAGGATATAGGAGAAATAATATGAGCAAAGGGAATAGGATAAAGAAGACCCATGGCAGCAGGAATTTGATTAAGAGGAGAGAAAAAAAGCTAGCAGCTACAGGTAATTGTACTTGGTCACATTTTACACTGTTTTTTTGTAATATAAGTCTACAAGGACAGTATTACTTAATTCTGCATTCTTAATTTGCAGATGTTTTGTTCTCATTTTGCAGGTGAATAACAGCTCCAGCTTCCATTTCACACAGACATATATTCAGTGCCAGAATACCTACTGTGGGTCTTGGAATCAAATAGTGTTTGCTGTACCTGAAGGAATCGGTGATGACCGCAGCACACAGGATGAAGAACTTGAGGCATCTGAAACACTCTTGTCAGATGAGAGAACAGTACTGTATGGATGCACAAGGAGTTTGGCACTCTGAGTTACAGAGAGGTTTCCATCCGTGCTCTGGCTGCTGATAGAGTGTAGACACCCAGAACTTCCGTCTTAGGAAAAAAAAAAAAAAGGAGGAAAAGAAAAAGAAAAAGCTGTATTACTTCTGCGTTCAAATAAAATACAGCCATCAGAGACTACTTAGAGCAATTCCACTAAAGAAGTCATAAACCAACTACTTTCACATGATAAAGAACAAATTAGTCCTTATACTCAAATTCTGAGTACATTTATGTCCCTTATATTTTACCAGGGCCTGACTATGGATTTGGGGTCCTGCTTTATTTTAAAGAAATATTGGGGGAATAAATCTGGTAGATGTGAACTTTCATGAAAAAGCTGTGTTTGACACAAAATTTCTGCAGGGACTAGAAGAACAAAATAAATCCTTTGAGTGTTTGGAGAGGTAACTAGAAGTCAGCAGGAAAGCAGACTAATTTATTTTGATGAGGTTTGCAGTGTAACAAAGGTGAAAATATTAAAATAAAGATTCAGGTGGGGGAAAAGGACATGAAGAGCACTGGGAGAATTTAACATTCAGTAGGACGCCAATGGAAGCTTTTTGTAGTCCACCAAAACAGGATATGACTTCAGGAAAGCTTCATGTAGACTTTTGCAGAGTAAAAAAGATTTCCATCAGGAGGGAAGTTTGACAGTTTCTAGTGTTAGGATTTTTTACAGTACGAAAGGATGACAGTTATGAAAGCAGCAGTAGGAATGACTCAAGAAAGAGATAACAAACAGCTGAGGAGAAATGAACTACAGGACATGTGCCTACCTCTGTAAATAGCTTTGATTAGACTTTCACAGTGTCACTTGACAAAGACATGATAACTAAGATGTTAACTAAGAACCACAGATGCAAGAACTCAGATGAGCATCTAAAGACACAATGAGGTAGCCCCACGGACAACTTGAAATTACCTGTCCAATGGGGAAATCTGAAGGTGTATTCCCAGCTCTTTGCTGACCTGTAGAAGAATATGTGAGTACACAGAGCAGGAATAGGAAAACGTGGAAGAAACTCCATTCTCAGTATTTTGAAAATGGTGGACTAGAACTCATAGTAACTAGTATTTTATTTCATGAACAAGAGAGAAAGTTGGGCAGAGCTATGTAGTGTGAAGCAGCAGATATTATCTACTGCATGAAAAAAAAGGGATTAGGAGACAACCACTGTGCGTGAAAGATCACTTCAGAAAAGTATTTCAAGCAGCTGTGCTGAGATAGATTGTTATACATTTTTAGGAACACATTTAATTTAATAACATAAAACTACTGGGGTTGTACTGGTATGAGAAAATGACCTTGACCATTGACCAGAGAATAAAAAATACAATCATAAAACCATACAATTGTTTCGGTTGGGAAGACCCTTGAGATCAATGAGTCCAGCACTGCCAAGTCCACTACTACACCAAGTTCTGAAGTGCCACATCTACACATCTTCTAAATAGCTCCAGGGCTGGTGACTCAACCACTTCCCTGGGCAGCCTGTTCCAACACTTGGAAACTCTTTCCATGAAGAAATTTTTCCTAATATCCAATCTGAACCTCCCCTGGCACAACTCAAGGCCATTTCCTCTCATCCTATTGCTTGCTGCTATTGCTTGCCAGGTAAGAGGCCCCCACCTGGCCACAATCTCCTCTCAGGTAGTTGCAGAGAGCAACAAGGTCTCCTTTGAGTCTCCTTTTCCCCAGTCTAAATAACCCCAGTTCCCTCAAAAAAAATGCTAATGAGAGTTATTCAGATGTTATTCAGAAAAAAACAGGTTGACTCAAGTTACTCAAAAAGAACGTCCGTGACCTAGGAGACCTGAGTAACAGAAGTGGAAATTCATAAGGAAAAATATGAGATCTAGACCTTCTGTTTCAAGCTGGGGCTATGATTGGAAGTGAGATGAGGAGTAAGAACAACCCCTAAGTAGATTACTCTGTAATGAAGGACCTTGTGAGAAAGGAAAAATAAAATTCTAAGGTATACTAAGTAAAGGGGATTTTGTAGACAAAAAAATGTTTGTCATGTCTTTCATAATACTAAGTAGTCTTAGTTCAATGACTTAAGTTAGAACATGCACCAGGAGGACTAGTTAGGACACCAGGAGAATAAAGAAGTTTATTTTACAAAAGGATTTCAAAAGAGTGCATCCTGTTCACCTAGCAAAACAAAGTATATGAAAGGATTATTCTCTGTATCAGAAATGAAATGGGGAGAGGGAAAAGAGCTGTTTCAAGAAATAACCAAGAAAAGCTCGCTAGGGAAGGGAAAAAAAAAACGAAGATGAAAAGAAAGGCTAAAGGCTAGAAGAAAAGTCTTAACTGAACAAGCAATTTTCTGAAAAAAGTATTCTAATTGTACTGATGGAAAAAACAACTCAGCTAGAATCTACAATCATTAACTTCTGCCTCGGTGCCATGCCAAACTCCTCTCTTGCTAACAGCTACCGGGAATAGAATTTTCACCTGAAACAATTGCATCTGAGTTTGAAAAGCAAGAGGAATGTCAGTCTTGCTTCTCACTACAACACTACCTGATGCAGCTATTGGCAAAGTGATAACAAACGCTTCTGCAGTAGGGTTTTGTAGGCACTATTTTTACAAGCTTTACAGTATCTATAGACACTGTAGACACAATAAAGTCTAAGCAATGACTCTATAAAACGACCACCAGCTGATCAGTCAGATTAATTGTACCAACAAATTTTCATTGATGCCCTCCACAGGCAGACACAAAAATTTGTAACAGGAACCAGCAGCAAGAAAGGCTGATATTTATCATTATCTTATGTGATTACACTTACAGTCCATGCTCATGTTCAAACTAATACTCCATGTTCTAAAATTCACCACAACATACTTATTAAGCTAGGTAAATACAAGTTATTCTTCATCTCTGAGGTTTTTATGCTGTGTAGATAAATGCTCCAGTTCAGGTACAGCCAAAGTACCCTGCACTTGCTTTCTGCCATTTTCTCCAGTAACTGAAAGTCCTTAAGCCTCCCATAATTTATTTTCCCCAATTCCTCCTGTATTTATATCTTTCTAGTACACAAAGTAGAAGTTCAAAATTGTGTATGTGTTCAAACAGGAGCTGAAAAAGAAACTGCCTGTGCTCTCCTACCTCTACCAGAGTATGTCTGGTTTTGCAGCACCTCAGAATACTTTTTGATGTCCTTATTTTATAGCACTGAAGTCAACAGTCTCGTCTGCTTTCATACTCCTGGTCTCTGTAATGCCAGAGGACGCTCCATTTTTTTGAAATACGCTTGCATTCCATCAAGGGAAGAAACTTAAATGTAGTTTTAGTTTCACAATGTATTTCTATTCCACCTGGGTCCCATGGCATTTTTCTGGCTTCTGACGTCAGCAAAACCTCAAAATTGAGTTTTCTCAGGGAATTTTGCCAACTTTTATTCATAAAAGGGGACAGCTACAAAAGGTCTGTGCAGATACTTTTGCAAAGCAATCTATTAAAGCCATTTTATTTATTGAATTCAAAATGATTTAGAGGTCGGGCTGTACTGGAAACTTTGAGTTTACTCTTGCTTCTAGAATGCCTTAAAATGTGTAGCCTTTTCATAATCAGAAGTAGTTCACAAATGAAAAAGAAAAAGGCAGTTAACTAAACTGCTAAGAGTCTGAAGGGACAAGTAAATGCCCCCTCTGCATTCATAACTCTGAGCAGGAAAACTGAACCTGTGAGCTGTAGAGATTTCTCACATGACAGGAACAGAAAATCAAAGCTTAAAAATGCTAGTTTTTTACCCAGAGCACAAAGTTTACAAAAGACATTTTTTTCTGACATAGAGAGACCCAATCTTCTAAAAATGCAATGTCACAGTGGGAATGTAAAGCTGCAATGGCAACTTAAATTTACACAAAGTCAAAAGTATCTCACCTGATGAGAGGATATTACACTGGGGAATAGACTTGAGTTTTGATGTATCTGGAGAGATGCTCCGAAGGGGAAGTGCATCACATTGTATGGAGCTAGAATACGTTGGCTGAAAGAAATCCAGTTGTATATTGAACAGGCACATTAAACAAATATGAAGCTGCAATTTTTTACAGAGAACCTTCCCATCACCGTGTTTTACCTGCTATCGAAATGCTCAGTAGACTGCACAATTAAAATACGGTAAATCGGAAGAAATTATATAATCACAATACTTGTGTTTTTTCTAAAGATGACAGCAATTTTGTATAAAAGTAAGAACCAGAAGCAGCAGCACTGAGAATCAAAATATAAACACAAATCTGCATGATCCTATATAAGCAAGCTCCGTAGAGGTGTAAGGGAGCCGCAGACAATCTCTTACTATTGGCAGGCATTGTGTGCTGCATTCCTCCTTGAGGGGATCACAGACTCACAGAATATGCAGAGTGGGAGGACTCACAAGGATCATCAAGTCCAACTGCTGGCCCTGCACAGGACCACCCCAAGAGTCACACCACGTGCCCGACAGCACTGTCTAAACACTTCTTAAACTCCGCTGGGCTTGGTGCTGTGACCACTTTCCTGGGGAGCCTGTTCCAGTGCCTGATCTCCCTCTGGGAGAAGAACCTTTTCCTAATATCCAATCTAACCCTCCCCTGGCACAGCTTCAGGCCATATTTACAGCTCTCCCATATTTAGATGCCCTTCTAATTTCTGCATACCCACCCTTTACTATCTTTACATATATGGCTTTCCATTTGTTACACCCTGGCTCAAGTAATGCGTTTTATGCCTTTCCTGACTGCACAGGAAAGTACAGTGCAGAACAACTTCCCTAACTAAGTTAACCTTCCTTTAAGCTCTCAGAATGCTGAATACCAAATGCAACATGTAAAGTATTTACCTTCTCAGGATTTAGAGGTATATTTAGAGATATCTGCTCCACATTTGCTTTCTTTCCACTCTTGTAAATACATTGTGATTCATATAGAGACTGGAAGAGAAATATTTACCTGTATTAAATTTCTGCTATAAGACAAGATGACAGCCCTGTGCAAATGCATGTTTCAACCAGATACAAGATTAGACAAAGGAGACTGAGGAGAAATGACAAAGGATATTACACTTCTTTTAGCAAGTGAAAGTTACCAACTTATTTGACCAACTCATGACTGTAACAAAAGATACTTACCTTTGATCTCCTTAACAGAATTACTGCTTCCAGCATAGCTATTTCATCAAATGTTCGCAGAACTGGCTCCAGGTCTATCAAACATTCTAAACAAGGAAAGAGTACTTGGTGAATGGTTTCAAGTGGAAATCAAGGAGCCATTTTACCAAAGTGTCTTTCTTACATTTACAAAAATAATTTGTCTGTAGACACGTATCAAACCACTTATGCTGCTAAAACAGAAGTTGCTTGCTTCTGTTAAAACAGTTCACACCACCAAAAGAAACCCTGATCTGATCTGGCCACCTGATCACTGTGTGTCAAAAGAGATCCAGGTCTGGGCTGAGCTGTAAGTCTTACATTCATAGAATGGAGAGATTGGTGAGTTTGCTGTGTTTTAAGGCAGACCCATCAAGCCTGATTAGCTGAATAGAACCAAACACCGTGAGACCTCAGAGTGGGTTGCTGTCTTCTGACTCCACAGGAGGTGTTAAAGATTTATACCAGAAAAATAAATAAACACACCCCCAACACAGCAGTAGTCAGAATACATGCTTAAGGCATGAGGCAGGGCCAGAGAACATGAGATAGTCAAGGCACTGACCTGTCACAGCCAGTGAAACCAAATGACACTGGCCTCACTGTCACCAAATGCAGCAGGTCAGAGAAGTTAAAATCATTGCTCACACAGGGAATCACACAACAGTCCAAGAAGCCAACAACCACCTGCGCTATGCTCCCTTGTCTTCCAGTGCTTAGAAGTTTATAATACCAAATACTGCGCATTTTGAGATGATTATATTATAAAAATATGCCTTTGAAACTGTGCTCAAATACAACAGGGAAGGATGACAGCATATCACAATTGTAGTGCTTTCCTGTAAACTCCACTGATTCAGCAAAAGTAATTTACCATACTAGCAACTCATCACATGGCATTCTTATTAATATATTTTTATTTTTTTTTTTATAATTTTACCACTATTCTTCCACATTAACTTTTTTTTACACTAGCATCTTCAAGACATACGTTCAGCACTGGGAGTTTTACAGGTTCGGCAGGCCACTTTCCACACTGAAATACTACTATTGTCAATTTTTGTTGACTGTAACTAAATTGTAGGTACACACTCCAAGTACATGCAGAAAGATGGTGATAAGCAGTCTTTATCCTTTTCTTGTAAGAGGAACAGACAGGTTAGCTGAGCTTTTCTATTTAAAGCTTATTTAACAAAGAGGGGGTTTGGATTCTTTTGTGTCTGTCAGCGTCCCTGTGCTATGGTAATTGCTTAAGTTCCCCATCAGTGAGCTTTACTTCTCTTAATTTTGCAATAGTTTTGCAACTTCTTCTTTCTTTTTACGATAGTAAAGTAGAGGCAAAAGCAATGCCTTTTTTTTTTTTTTTTCCAAAGACCATCTTACTACAGGCATGGCACTAAGAAGAAAATCCAAGTTAGCTGACACTGTAGTACATATGCCAGGTAATTTTCCCTTCAGTGTGACCGTACTCTTAAAATTGCTTTTTTTTTTTTTTTTTTTTTTTTTTTTTTGTTAATTGGCATAGGAAAACAAAAATGCATATGCAAATAACATGATGTGTCTATTCTTTTTGAGTTTAGAAAATATTGTATTTAGATACATTTCCTTTCTTGGAAAAAAAAACAATCCAGTTCTTGCTTGATAAAGGAGATGGATCAATAAAACATAAAGCGTCAGTGAAAGATTTACACTGAGATGCAAATACAAGTCAAAGTCACTACAACTTATCTGATGTGCAGTGGTTCATTGGTGTTGGTTGTGTGCTCATAAATCCCATAGTACTCATTTTATATTTCACTCATTTTATACTTCACTTCTCCTACCCCCCCTTAAAAACCCCAAATAATCTTGAACAATAAACAAAAAAACTCCAAACATAAGTAGTGAAACAAAGCATGCTGCTTTTTTACAGGTAAATTAAGAGATGGTAAATGCAAAAGGCTCCAACAACCAATGTGGTTTTACAGCACACCCATAATTCCACTCATCAAAGTTTGTTTACAGACATGAAAGAAGCAGCCAAGCACCTTGTCATAACCAACAAGACTGAGCACATGTATCTCCTGACATCTTTAACACTTCCCTTTTGTGACTACAATCTTGCTTGGTAAGTACCACATTCAACAGAAATCTGGCAGTTTAAAAATCTCATGATGCAAGGTAAACTCACTTAAGAACGATGGTCTTTCATCTGGGTTTTGTGCCCACCCACTTTCCATCAATCTTATGATAAGCCCTCGATGAGGAATGTCCATCGACAGACTTCCTTCACTCAAGTCTAGTCGCTGTCCTTGTGACACGCTGTACATTATCTGCAAGGGGTTTATAACTTCTGTCAAAACAGACATTGTGAAGTCATTAGAAATATATGCAATATAAAGAGCTTACTATATAGGAGGAGTAATTAGGTTTGTAGACATAGAATTTAGAGCTCAGCAAAATAAAGTTACGTTTCTTTTTTAATTAATGGAAAAGTATTCTTAATTTATGAAACAACACTAAAAAAGAAGATACTAAAAAAAGAGTCTAATTTGAAAAGTATTTCAAAGTGTTCTTCAACAAGCTTGCAAGTTGAATTATTAGAAAGCAAGCCATAAAATGAAGTCCCCAGGTTTCAGATTTAACCTCTATGTAAAGCAGGAAAAATAAATTAACAGATGACATGGCCTTACCTTCAAATGGCTGTTTCCTTGACATCACTTCCCACATGATAACTGCATAACTGTTTACAGTATAAAAAGTACAGAAGGTGTTATTTTAGACTGCCAAACTTAATAACACAATATGCTCAGCTTTATATTTTATTTAAAACATTCTGGTAAAATGGTCCTGCAAGCACACATGGGACTGACTACAGCTAACTAAAATGATGACATGAATTTATGAAAACTAGAGGGCGAGTTCAGCTAGAACTAGTTAATATTATTAAGTACAGAAAAGATCCATGGCATATATGGATCTTCTCCAAATCTGCATCAACTTGGCTCTGCTAATTCATGTTGTGAATTACGTACATGGAGTTTCAATCTCAGCACACAAACTAAAGAGAGCCCCAGACAGCCAACTGCTCTGTCCTAACTGCAGTACTCTGGCACCCTCCCAGTACAGACTGACACTCCCCGACATTCCCAAGGGAAGCTGGGTATTAGCAGGGAGGATGGCTTTGACCCACAGCTCTATCCCAACAGTGTCACAGAGACAGGGAAGATAGAAACTTGCACTCGGGATGCTCACTCCAGCTTTGTCCCCACCCTCCCCCCCCTCCATATATGCTTTCAACATTTGCAATCTTCTCCATAGGGAGAGATGCCACTTACACACAGCACTCACTTTCCAAAAGAGACTTTTGAGAAGACTCCTCTGAACTAACACCAGGAGATTGAACACACATGCGCTTACTCAAACCAGTGACCTTCTTTTCTGTTCACACCAACATGAATGGCAAATGGTTCAGTGAGTACAAACTTGCCCCATCTTTAGTAAATTAGTTAACTCTCTTCAGCCATCAGGACATATTAAAAAGAGGTAACTTTAAACAACTTCATAATTTAAATAAGATTAGACGACGTCACTTAAAAGCAGCATTGAATTCTCAGTCCTTCTCTCCAATTTTTCCTCACATACTCTGCCATATCTGAATGAAACTCTATTCCATGATTTATCCCAAAAGGTCCTAGCACTGTATTCAAGTATCCAGTTCCACTACTTGGATTTAGCAAAGACAATCCAGGCTAAAGCTTCAGTGCTTCCATAACTTCAGAATACATGCAAGGGGCTGACAAGTGTGTATTTCCATGTTTTCACTCCAAGTCTTTACAAGCATTGTGACAGTGTCATTCCAGGAAATAATCACCATGATCAGTTGCTGTTAAGGCTTGCTCCCCACCCTTGGTACGAATGTACTGAGCTTCCTTCCTGCATCACTAAGAAGAACCAAATTTTGCAGACAGGTTACATTTAACTGCTTTAGAGAACTGTACCATCCAACAGCTACCAAGTATGAATTAAAAAAAAATGAAGTAAGAAACAAATATCTGATGCTTAAAATCAAATCATATAAATTGAGTTTTCCTAACTATTTATTCTGTTTACATTTCAACATTCTTCAGTGATAAAATTTATTCATGTAGCTTTTAATAAAAGCAGCTTTCCCTGTTAGAAAGTCTGCTTTTGATGTATTCATGATAAATCCATGCAGGCTGATTTTTGAGTGAAGCAACTAATCCCTTTTGTAGAAGTTAATGCTGTTTGACTGTTGTTTAAACGATTTGTTTCTTTAAGAAAGATCCTTCCTTACAAATTTGCTTCAATATCTCAACAGCACTCAGCTGTGATCAATTAATTAGACAGCCAGAAAGTATCCAAGTATTTAATAATATCTTTCATTCAGTTTGGAATCTCTCTACAGTTAAAAATTATCTTCTCAGTTCTACAACACTGCAGCATTTCCCTTTACATTATTCCTGTTTTCCTTTCTTATTTCTGCTTTGTAGCATCCCCTTCTGATTGTGAGCTCAGATCCTCCTGTGTGGTCTTCCTGGTGGTCCTTCACTGTCTCTGCACCTTCATGTCTTCCTGCCTTGAACATCTCTCTTTCCAATGTTGTCTCAGTGTCTCTTCTTTCTTCTTGCATAATCTCTTTTCTTCCTGATTTATCTGTTTTCTGCACCTTTCTACTAATGTGTTCTCCTGTTTTCTCCCATTTGGTTGTCATTCCTCTAAAAATACTATTTTCTTTCTAACAAACATTTGTCTTCTTCATCTCTGCCCATTCATTAAGCCACCAGTCACCCTTTCTTTCCTCTTAATACGCTGTTTTTTCTTTTCAATCTTTTCCTTATCCACATCTTCTCATCAAAGGGTAAGGAGAGCAGGTATGTTGTAATCTGTATTCTTTGGACAGGAATGTCAAGGAACTTCATGTGCTTCTTAAGGGCAAGGGATAATCAAGGGAAATAATGGTCTCCCCGGAAGTCAGTAGGACCCTCTGAGACTGAGACACCTCAAGATACAACCATGTCAGAGATCAGTGAAGGTAAGGGTGGTAGACTGCACCAGAGTGATGGACTTTGTTAGATTGGCCAGTTCATGCCTCCTCAATCTTCCTTTATACATAACAATTCCTCCTAAAATCCTTCAAGTAATCTCTGAGCTCTCTAAACCATTTCAGACCATCCAATTGTAACTCCATTATCCTCAGAGCGATTTCCTTTTGTTATATGGGTCACCACCACTCTATTTACTACTCTATTACTTGTACTCAGGACCATCCAACACAAAACTACCATAACTTTCAAGAAGTAAATTATTCCTTAAGGAGATTCCTATAACTACTTTCTCGTGCCCCACTATCCTGTTTTTATCAACCTCCTTTCCAAAAATACATTTTCTTCTTTCCCCCAAGAACATTCTGAAAATTATGTCACTTGATTACACTTTTTACAAGATTATGTGCATTGACTTAATGGTGTGAATGGCTTTCTTCTTTCCCTACATTGTCTATATATGTAAGCTCATTTACAGAAACCAGTCTCCCCTACCTACTTCTGTAGTCTCAGCCTAATTCTGGAGCATTACACTTGTCACAGCACAAAAGAAGTGAGTCATTAAATCCAGCTGTCGCTCAATTCTTTATTTCCCAATTCATTTCGCCTGTACAACTATGATATTATCACTGAAAATAATAAAATTGCTGAGAATATGTTAAAATCTAAGTTCAGTAAATGAAATCTGAGTTCAGATTTCAAACCCCACTAGAGAACAACAGGAGTTACCTGTAGATGTCATGTTTCACACTTGCCCGGGTTTTCTGACTGGGGTTGTAATCCTCAGGTGGCATGTAGATAATTGTCCCTCCTTCTGGCAGAGAGGATTCGCTTCGTGATTGCGACATGGATATGACACGCCATTTAGACATGCCAAAATCTGCAATCTGGAAAGGTCAAATCAGTTGTTCTGAGAAGAAAAACTGGATTTATCTGCTGACAGTTGATAGAAATTCATGAAATATGCCCAGAAGATGGGGTCACTCAAAGCTCTTAACCTGACACACAAAAGGTATGTGGTTCTCCTAGCAACAAGAAACATCAACTCCAGTCCATAAAGCATTCCCAGGTCATGACTCATGCACTCCCTATAGCACTGCCCTATTCTATTATTTTAAGGAAGGACCCAGTGTACACTATGGCTGAGGAATCTGCTGTAGATAGCTGTGCCATATGAAGAAAATCACTCCCTTGCATTAAAAAAAGCAAACAGAAAATCATTGATTACTTGTAGCTCCCTGGTTGTGAAGAAAGAACAAGTTTAGCATAAATCATAACAGCTGTACGTAACTCAGCTTGCCAATATCCGGAGGCAGTTCCCTTCACAGAAACATTTTAGGGCACTTCACCTTACTCCCAAAGCTATGACATATTAATACTGAATTAATAAATTTGATACTCTGAAATTCTGTCCTGCAAAACGTTGCTGAATATTTTCTTTACTGTGCACTCTGGGGCCTTGCTCCTTTCTAGAGGATACAGTGCATCTCCATGAAGAAGTAACTGAGGTCAGTTTACATCCTCAGATATCCACGAGCCAGGGTGCCAGATGTCAGATAAGGTTATGGCTAGAGAAACAAACATCTAGCAGAATACACCTGCTGGCTGAGCTGCAGTGTCTGGCATACATGGGAGAGAGATAAGCAGCCAGCTACCAGCTCTGTACTTCTCCAGCATTTGCATAATAGCAAAAATATTTTCAACAAAGATGCCTGTGCAAGCCTCTGAAAGACAACAAAGATTAACAGAAACAAGCTTTCTGAAGAGCATACGTCAAAATCCACAATGAAAAGTAACCTTTCTTCTCTACAACTCACTCTCATCAAGCCTTCCTCACTGTAATTGCTCATTCAGGAGATCAGGGACAGCCAGGAGCACTCTGTGAAAGGTGTTACTTTTATACATATGCAATATTTCTTCTATTTGGCCTGCATGATAACCTTGTTTGTGTTTCCTGTCAACTGTACTTATTTAGAGAATCTTGCTTCACTTAAAACCCTAAGGACACTTCTTAAAGGAGGCAGGGCAGGTATGCAAAAGTTAACCTCTTCCCTTCAATTGCCTCAGCAAAGAAACTGTTCAGATGTGATCAGGCAGAACACCAGGCCACACCAAAGCTGTTAGGGATTAAAAAGAGCGGATAGAAAAATGACTTGGACTAGTTCCCTGATCAGGTTTGTCAGGAAGCTCGAGAGATGGCAACACCAGCACAAATGAATGGGAGGAAGTATGACCTGCTGAGGGTGTGAGTGGAGACAAAGTCACATGAGGCACTTGGCTGCCAAGAAAAATTTCTGTGCAACGGAGAAAGAAGAAACCAGCAGCGGATCTTTGCTCAAAGGACTCACAAAGAGATTCATCTTACGGTAACAACTCAAGCATTCACTTTTCAAGTATAAATTCAGTGCAAAATATCTCTTATTTCCAATTACTTGAGTAACATATTCTATTGATTATAAAAACAGAAGATATTAAAAAAAAAAAAGTGAAACAACAAGCCCAACTCTTGCAATTATGGAAGCACCTAAACATTTTGTCAGAAGTACTTTTAGTCTCTTTTTCACATCAGGGCAGTGATATTTTAAAAGGCAGAATTAAAGTTTTAAGCTACTGATACTTCTGCATGTATGTTCGCTTGTTCTAAGGAGCTTCACAAAAGCCACCTTCCAACATGGTAAGATTTTGCAGTCATGTTTTATGTGTTCTTATACTACACCAACAGAATAGATATGTCCATATTGCATGATAAGTATGAAATGGAGCATTAACATTCGAATAGGACCTTCTGCCTATCAGAAGTAACTTGTCAGAGCATCTCGGGCAGGAACACTTCCTGTTTTCTTCTCAGAAAGGGCCAGATGTAGCTACCCTTGGAAGGATGACAAACAAGAGTGTCACCACTACTGAGTATCACTATAGCAGAAAAAGCCCAAACTCTATCTTTCTGGTCTTTTCAGATAGATAAAAACCACAACTGAGTAATACAGAGTTTTCAAAAGAAAAACTCCAAAAGTTCTGTCTGCAAGGATGGAAGAAGAAGTCCACTATACAGTTACATCCTCTCTGTATGACCACAAGCTCACCCTTCCTCCTCTACAATAACGAAAACACTTTCACTCATTCTGAATGCTGAAGAACGTAAGAATTAAATAACCCTACCTTGACATGAAACTCATCATCCAGCAAAATGTTCTGGGTTTTTAAGTCATGGTGCAGCAATGGAGGATTCATGTTGTGCAAATAGTTTACTCCCAAAGCAATTTCGTAAAGAATGCGGAATCTCAGGCACCAGGGAATGTCAGGATACACTTCTTTCTGCCAAGAGAAAACCACAAAACCAGAATATCCCTCTCTCTGTTCTGATCTAACAGCACACGCAAAGACGTATTTTATAAGAAGAAGAAAGTGACTTGGGCAAGCACTAACCTTTTAAAACATACATTAGACAAACTCCTTAAAAAAATGTAGCAAAGCATTAAGACTCATTAGCTGTTAAAACACTATTAAAAAATAATAATCAGGCATGCTATGTTTCCATTCCCTAGCATTCACATAGTCGTTCAAGACTGCCATACGTGATGTTGAACATTTACTACATTACTCATTCATACGGAAATATGAATTACAGATGAACTTCTGCATGAAACTTGCAACCCACAATTTATGACTACTACACAAAGAATGGCAATCGTATCGTCAACTGACATTGGGGAACAAAAAAGCTGTATTGAAACTATGAACAAAATACTACCTTTATAAATAGTAATACAGCAAGAAAAATGCAGTAAAACTCCACTGAAATCTTAAAATTTATATTGGCACCAATATCTTTATGAAAAACACACAGATGAGCTCTCTAAGGCACGAGATGTGTATTGATTAAAGGTGGAGAAGAGACTTCAATGCTGTTGAGACTCAACTGCAGTAGCTTTGCAGTAACAACACTGCATGTTCAGGCCAAGCTAATGGGAGCAACTGAGAGTTCAGCACAGGAGAACTTACTCAGAGAATAAGATCTGTTAGAAATATTCATACCTGTTTATGTTACCAATATTTGCCTTCTATAAACTAACATCAAAATCTAATTTTTTTTTTTAAATATTCAAATTCATGAAAAAGAAAATCTATATTTGTATTGGCAATACTTCAGAAACCCAGACTGAAGCAAGCATAAGTATTTCAGAATCTAATTAGAGAACAACTGAGATTATAAAAGTGACTGTATGTAATAATGCAACATAAAGCTAGTTATAGGTCACAACACTAAAGGAAAAAGTTTAACAAAACCTAAGTCAGCTCAGTTTAGTTGTCTTTTTGAGATACTGAAGGTCTATCTGGGCACCAAAAACTACTAGAGATAACGACTGTCTTTTAATGTGAAATATTATAAATAAAATACTTTACTATACTAATTAAGTATGGAAATTGCAATCTACTTGAAGCAGCCAGGTATCATATTTAAAGACCGTAAGTACACTTACCCCATGCAATAGCTGGTTTAATGACCCATTTGTCATGTATTCTGTCACTATCCCCAGAAATTCAGGCTCGTTGCAAATTCCCAAAATTGGCAGAATGTAACTAAATCTGGCTTTGTGTAATATCTCTGCTTCTTTTAGAAGGTGGTTTCTATCACTTAAAGAAAACAAGCAAACAAATAAAACACATTACCACACTAGTACTAGGAAACTCAAAGCAAATGCTGGGTTCACTACATTCTCTGTCAGTTATACCCCCGTATGCAGTACCACCACCGCTTCACTTCTATTGTGCTGATTTTAGAACAAGACAGTGTAAGACAAATTAGAAACTGCAAATGCAAAGAAAAGTCAGCTTCCCTGGTTTTGTTGTACCACACAAATCTCTCTATTTCCATCACACATTTCATCCATGTTTCCAGTAAATAAGGATACAGACAGAACTACTAGCTTCCACCATTCTTTGTAACCGTAATGGTAACAACCAGCTGCACTTGTCCTACCTTACTAAACATCTTCAAACCCTGAGTTTTCGCTCAGGCCCAATATTTATCTCCTTTAGAGTGGACATTTTAATACTCATGATTCTCCAACCATTTATATTTAGTGGACTCTGAGGTATGCTAAAATAATAGGGGCTAAAGGAAAGTACTTTTGAACTTCTGAAGGAAAAGGAACAATTACGTATGCTTTGTTTTTGCATAAATCATTCCTTCAAACAGAGCCTCTGCTTTGAATCACTCTCTGAAAAAAACATTCCCTAGATGCACAGGAAGCAGGAACAGACCAGCCTGATTGCATTTGGATGCCTGAATTTGACTGCGTGGATCCTCTCTGTTACCTCAAAACTCCTCATAAATGTGGGTTTGATGCATCTTTACAAATTCAGACCTTGCTGCATGCGGATTTAAGAAGGTCAAGTTTTATTTAAGATTGAGTGTGATTCTATCCCTAAAAACAGAAACTATTTGGTATGCCTTGTATCTCAAATAATCTTGAAAAAAATGGGTTTGTTGTCAATGAGGATAGTTGGACCATGAAGCATAATTCAGCAAAAAAAGGATTAAGATCTTACACCAGCAGAGACTGGTACAGTACATGACCAAGATATTCAAAGACAGGACATTTACAGCACATTTAAGACCAATCCTTTGGATGTGAGCCAGTCTGACTCAGAAGCAATAGGGCTGTGCTGGGGCCAGGGCTATGCCCATCACAATTTGTCCAGCACAGCACCATGCTACGTGCACAGCACAGCTCTGGGGTGAGAGCCAGCTTGTGCCCATCGAGCTCAGGGCACACCCCGAAGCACTCACAGCAGTCCGGATCCATCAAGGTGGATTTAGCACTCACTAAGAAAAGGCCAGCAGGATACATGGGGAAAAGAGGAAGCCTTGTAAACTAAAGCCTGCAGCTCTTGCCACCAGGAAACTTTGAATTCAGATGGATATGGATTTAAGGTCCTTTGATCTATGTGATGGAAAAAGACTTACACGAAACTCTAGGAAATGACAGAAGCAAAGAAGCAGCCTTTGAGAAAAGCATGGGATGGAAGACACGACTCTATGGTTTCCTTCCTCTCTCCAGAAATGACTAGGTTTGAGGAAGCTAGGGGTTTTCCCAGACAGTAAGGCACATTTGGATGGGATTCAGCTGTGGCCGGGAAACAAATTGTGACATACTGAAGTCTATTCCTGTGTCTGTCAGTCACTTCACCTTTGTCTGCTCCATACCAGAACAGCACTGAGTAATGCCTAAATGAGTACACCCCCACAACAGCTTCCCAACTGGCTTTGCTCTTTACCATATTATTTATTATTATTTACCATACCATATTCTGGGATGCACAGCACACACTTTCCACTTGGGGAACTAATGGCACCATGAACTCATCCCTTTTCTTGACAACACTTACAGGTTGGCACTTTATATTGCCTACTACACAGCCAACAAAGCACTTGCTGCAGAGACTTGGGTACAACGGATTTTTTTACAGCTTTCAGTCTTCTGATAGCATTTCGGGGCTTTGCATGCTATACAGTGACTGAATTATTTTGATTACCTCACTTGCCCTTTTAATCATAATTTCACAGGTTAGATGTCCCACTAACCCAAATTCTTGCAAGGCTAAAAATAGTTTTCTCCCAACTGAGTTCTGAGGATAAATGCTGTATTTCCAATTTGCAGGGATTTCAGCAAACATTTAAATTTAAAAAAAAATTCCAAAACAACAACAAAAAAAACCACCCAAAGCACCCACTTGTTCCTCCCCAAGTTATCAGAAAACACAGCATAACTGAGATTCCATTTCTGGCAAGATTTCAGAGATACAGCCTGTGTATACACACACCTGGGTAATAACTGGTGAAAGAGGTTAAAACAACTTGTCATATATTCTAGTATATTGAGTCACGAGACTAGAAGCCTTTCTGAGTGAAGCTATCCTGCCTAAGGGCCTAATATTAGAACAAAGAAACCTGAGGCAATAAAGCTTGAAGACACCAAGATAAGATTCAGAGTCAGGTTTACAGTCAGGTAGGCTTCAGACAGTCTAAGAAGAGGAAAATTTGCATTGATACGTTAACAAATTGGAAATATGGGGATTGAATAAGACAGAGATGAATGAAGAAGTACAACTTGCTGTCCCCTTACATGGAGTGACAGCTCCTGTAATAAACATGCTGCCACTTGGGTACCTGGAAAACCGGGAACCCGATTGTTATACAGAAAACACCAGTTCTACATGGATGCCCACAAGCCCATTGTTCTAAAATCAGCTTCTCTCAGTATTGTGAGACCTGGGGAAAAAAATAATTTTGTGTTGTCTCAGAGAAGCTGCTTCTGGAAGCTAGAAGCAATCTCCAGTGGATAGAACAGTATACTCCTTATATTCCTCTCTCTATGTAAACACCAAATCTATAGTAATCACTGTACTTTAATATCCTGCTGATACCTCAGCAAAATGGTTAGCAACCAGCAGACCCAACAAGAAGCCAAACTCTGTCAATTCCACCTTGAGGAGGGCTCAAGGTGCACAGCGGAGAAGAAAAAAAATCTCCAAAAGAAACAACTCAGCATCTCACTGACAGAGACCGAAACCAAACCCACCCCTTTACAATAACCGAAAGTGAGGAAGCTCCGCGGCCGGTCCGTGCTTTCGCTTGGCTCAAGCTGAATCATCCTCGTGGGATCCCCTTTCCCCGTGGAATTAAAGCAAGGCTGCTACCGAAACACCAGGATCCACAGACCTTAGAAACCCACGCCAGCATCTTCGACCGGCACCTCGACCCCTTTCTGGGGGCCGGTTTAGCGAAAGGCGGGTTCAGCGACGCCCCACGCCGGCGGCCCCTCGCCCACCCCGTTACCTGTCTAGCAGCGGCCCCTGCAGGCATTTGAGGGCCACCGGGACCCTCCAGTCGGCGTGGCGGGCGGAGGACACGGTCCCGTAAGCGCCCCGGCTGATAAAACGCAAGTCCGGGAGTTTGCTGGAGGGGATGGAGGGGAGGGCGTAGCTGAGGGCGCCCGGCCGACCCCCAGCGCCATCCCCGCCGCTCATGCTCGCACTCCGCCGGGCGCAGCGGGGCCCGGAGCGCCGCTCCGCTCGCCCCACTTCCTCGCCTCCCCCCGCGCCTCCCCGCCCGCCTGCTCTCCTGTTGGCCAGCAGCTCTCTCCTCCTCCTACCCCACCGGCGAGCCACTTCCTCACGGAAACAAGCGTCCCACGGCCCTCGGCTCGGGGAAGGCGGAGCAGCCGCGATGGGAGGAGCGAGCCGAAGGAGCGCGGTGCCCGTGGCCCGGAGAGCTGTGCCGGGGCAGCGGCCTCGCGCTTCGGGAACTGAGGGAGCGCTGTGGCGAGGCGCATCCCTCGGGCCATGGATGGAGCATCCCCGTCCGAAGGGGGTCCTGCCGGGGAACATCCTCTGCGCCGGAGAGGAGGAGGCATCCCCCTCCGTCCGGGGGGCGGGCGGGGTGTGTGAGTTCTGCTCCAGAAAGATGATGCAGGGTGCCAGAGCCGAGCGCTTATCGCCGCAGTGAATTGTTCACTGCATAGAATCATAGAATGATATGGGTTGGAAGAGACCTTAAAGATCATCTAGTCCCAGCTCCTCTGCCAGGACAGGACGCACCTCCCGCTAGACCAGGTTGCTCAGAGCCCCATCTGGTGTATACTGATTGCTCAAACGAAGTGACATAAGCTTTGTCTCATGCACTCGCTTATCTCCGTGTTCGTCCTAGGAAGATTTTTCAGGACAGCGGCGTTTCAAAAGGGTAATTTCGAAATTTCCAGTAAGTGCGAGTTCACCCTTGGCCCTGGTCGTAGCGAGCTGCCTGATACGTTGATGTGTTTATGAGAGCTTTATGTGAGGGTTGCGCAGAAAGGTTTTGTAAGGCCTGTTCACCAAGCCAAGTTCTCACAGGCTAACAAAGTAGTTTAATTTAAAGATAGAGGTTTGTAGCTTTCCACAAGGAGTGACAGTTCCACAGGATGAAATAAAGGTGAATAGAGCAAATCACTTGCCTTTCTGTGTGTGTGGGTCAGAGGCTAGGTGCCTGTGGCTTTTCACCTCTCCTCTTTTCTCCCGTAATGGATATGGACCAGAGAATGAGGGAAAAGACCTAAGTTTTCGAACTACAAAATGTTCAATATTTCCACAGCATTCATTTTAAGACATGGCAACAACTTTTCAGTTCTGTCTAGGTCCTAGCACTTTAGTAGCATTGTGGCTTTTCCTATTTTCTTGTATCTTGGATGATTTATATCCTCCAAATGCTTCAGCATTATGAACATATGAGCAACCACATAAAGCAACTGGTGACTTACTCTACTTTCAGTTTTCAGTTAGTCCGTGTCCCTTAGACACACTAGGTGGTTTCCCAGAAGCGTAATCTTGAGGCAATGTTTGCAATATGCAAGCTTTGGATATCTGTTTATGCATATCCCTCTCTGTATTTACCATGTTGGTAGTACCATTAGTCATGCAATTTTAAATTCGATATATAAGGAAGATTTTGTTTCCTAAAGAAAATAATACGCAATGGCCAGTTACCAGGATGCATTACAAAACCACTGTGTAAATACATACTTATGCTCTTTGCCATTAAGATGTCACTATACTGAAAAATTATTTGTGCATCTTGTTACTGTGTGCTGTGTTGATTTAATGTATATTTATAGTGTTAAGTATACTGACTTAAACCCCAGGAACATTATTGTGATTCTAAAAGTGGATGTGGAGGCAGCGCTGTTGGAGCAGTGCCATGCTTCCCTTGTCATGCCTATTCCAGGTACAGTGTTCCTGTAGGTGCATTCCTAGGGCTGCAGTCCTTGTGACACCCCAAACCCTAATCCTAACCCAAGTGGCAGCTTGGGGGCGAGGCTGAGGTCCTAAAGTAGATTAAACTTTTGATAAAACTAAAGTTTTTGTTAAATACTGTTTCTACATGATAGAAACAGTATTTGTAGCATGTGGCAGATAAATAGCTGCCTGTGGTTTACTTCTTTGAAATTTTAACTTGTGAGATTTCCCACATAGTCCTATTCATTCTTAAGTGTTGGGTCTGACTCTTTCTTTCACATAAAAATTTTCTGAAGATCCCCACTGATAATGAGGTAAGCAAATTCCACAGCAAAGAGTATACTTTATGTGTATGTAGTATTCATAATGGTTTGATTAGTGTTGTAATGACTATAATTTTCTTGAATTTAAAGTGGAAAAAATGGTTCTGAAAGTGTGAAAGCTATGGCAATCGGCTTAGTCTTCCTTCAGCTTGCAAAATCTAGGAAGGCAGCTGCTGAGTGATCAGTACATCATGATACAGACTTGTAAAATGCTTTGCATTTCTTTTATCTCTGTAAAAGATCAAGTAAAATAACAACTAAAATTAAACACACTTTCCAGACTGAGGTGGTACTTGCTTTCTGACATTCTTCCCTGTGGGCAGCATAGGCTGGAAAGAGTTACTAGATTTCTACTGTAAACATTGCATTGATGTTGAGAAGAGGGTACAAAATACAGAAAGAGGGTGAGTGATTGTTTTTTTTCTTTTCCTGTGCATCTCCACCTGTAAACTAGGCCTCTGATAAACTGATATACATGGACCCTTTTATATTAATGTATATGTTTTTAAAAATTCACACTACTTGTGTCTTTACTAATATAAAGTCTTTTTTTTTTTTCAATTTGTTTCAGTCTTGTCCATCCACCAAAATTTTTTAGTGCCTTCATTTTTGTGGATATTAAGCACCAAATCTAGCTGAATTTTTTTTTGCAATTCACCAGGTTGACTGTGTTTCCAAAATGGCAGGAATCTGTTGTCAAGACAAGATGTTCAGATTGAAAGAAGCTATGGTTGCATGATGATGATTTTATATCTCAGACAACTATACTGTATTTTTGCTGTTGGACTTAAACATGATGGACTCTGTTCCTCTTAAATATTCTGAAAAATTTGGGCAAAAGGCTTTTTTTTTTTTTCTCTTAACACTTGATAGTCTCTGGATTATAGTTCTATCTTTGGAGCTGCATAAAAGACCCTGTTTTAGAAAATGGGTTTTCATTCAGTAGTCTCAATGCCTTTTCCCCTGCTTTTTGTTTTGTGGAGTTTTTCAAGCTTTTGAATAGAAAGATAAGGGATATTTGGTTTATAATAGTGTTTTTAAAAGGAATATTTTGCCTGAATATTTTGTACTATCTACACTGCAGGAATGAAGAACTTTGGTAGTAACCTCTTCAATTGTGTTTGTTCTTACTGAAACAAGTATTTTTTTTCTGAAATAATACGTCAGGTGTTTAGATTCTGGCTGAGGGGCTGTTTTGCCTGCTGTCACGCTGGCAATGTAATGATACGCTTGCTCAGATCTATTAGTAATGAGTGCTGCAACCATGGAAACTAGTAGCCTTTGAAATCATCTGTGTATTCTTCTACCAGCCTCAGCCAACCTTTCCTTGTTAGCATGTGCCACACTCTAGGTGGGCCATTCCTGAACATCTGAACTCTTTTGGAAGTTGTTACCTACCGTTTTAGATGTCTGTTGACACAATTTTGTATTAAGAGATCTGCATGAAAGTACTTGTATCCAACTATTACAACATGTTGACACTACCCTGCTGCCTGAATCAAGGAGCAGAGCTGCTGAGAGTTTTGCTAGCAGTTTGGAGGGAAGGAGGGAGGGAGTGCTTGGGGTGTGATGCTTCTGAGTCACCTGGATTTTTACTTCCATGTTGTGCTACTGTTGGTGCCCATGCGGTGATGACGCATCATGAGTGTAATATCAGGATAAACTCTAGTGCTCTTCTGAACGAAAATGGCATTTCCTTTCAGGACTAGCAGTTTAACAAAGCCACCCCACACCTGAAGCATTTCAATGTTTATTTCCTATTTTCACTGAGCTTCCTCCTTTCTCCTCTTGCTTGTGGGACCTGAGCAACTTTATGAAGGTGGTCCTCTTCCTAGCCCCTGGTTTTGCATGAACCCAGTGAAGCTTTCTGTGTGGAAGTAATGCAGAGGCAAAAGCTTGGCAGAGGAGGAAGGAAAAGAGGGGGTGGTTTTGAAAGGTTCTCCTTAGACACAATAACACTGTGGTACTCTTTTGTACCTTTCTTAACATATGCCAACTGGGATTCTCTGGGGCCAGGTGCAGCACAAGTCCATCCTAGGTACTGAATCCAGTAAACATGTGTTTGACCTTTCTAAGCAACAAGGACAACTAGCATGGGATGACTGTCCTCCATCCGAAACAGAGAATCTGCATCAGAAATGCCTGTTAAGAATAGGTCCTAGCTAACTCCTAAACCATGGAGATTATTTAGGACAGTAGTGTTTCTCATGAGCCAAAAGGGATTATTCTAATAGAATTCTAACAGAACTATATTTTGTTGGAAGATGAGTTCCAGGCCTAGGAGCATTCCCTGACACCTCCAACTTTACAAGCACAGGTAGTATTAGGTATTCAGTGGTCTGCTGTGTTCAGGATTAGTCTATGTGCATTTTTCAGGCTGGGTATTTCCTCAAATACTTCAGCTTTCCCCCTCCCCCTACTTCTAGGTTTTAACCTTTATTTTGGTTTTCAGTCTAAAATGCTGATGTTCTTGGTGTTTCCCATAAAATTAGTTCAGCTGAGAGAAAGCTGAAAATTTTTCTTTCAGCAGTGAATTAGAGCAATTTTTTTTCCCTTTTATTTTCTCTTTTAAAATTTAAACTATTATACAGGTGCAGCAGATTTGATGCAAAGCCAGCAGGTCAAGAGAAGTGGTTCTGCCCTTCAGCTCCACTCTGCTGAGACCCACCTGGAGTGCTGCATCCAGCTCTGGGGTCCCCAGCACAGTAAAGACATGAATCTGTTGGAGCAAGTCCAGAGGAGGCCACCAAGATGATCAGAGGGATGGAGCACTTCTCCCACAAGGAAAGGCGAGGGAATTTGGTTTGTTTAGCCTGGAAAAGAGAAGGCTTTGGGGTATTTACAGCCTTCCAGTACCTAGTAGGAGTGTACAAGAAAGATGGGGAAGGACTTTTTACAAGAGTATGTAGTTACAGGGGGGTGGAATCAAATGGAAAAAGAGTAGGCTTACATTAGATATCAGAAAAAAATTCTTTGCTGTGAGGGTGGTGAGGCACTGGGACAGGTTGCCCAGAGAAGTTGTGGATGCCCCATCCCTGAAAGTGTTGAAGGCCAGGCTGGATGGGGCTCTGAGCAAGCTGATCTAGTTGGAGGTGTCCCTGCCTATGGCAGGCAGGTTGGAACTGGATGATCTTCAAGGTCCCTTCCAACTCAAACCATTCTATGACTCTATGATTCAAGGCACCTCCTAGAGTGTAACAAATCTGCTAGGCCTGTAATTTCAGTTCCCAGAAATACGTAATGTGTTGGAGCTCTGTTCTCTAGCTCGAATAGCTACAATTCTTTCCAAATAGCTGTCAAGCTGTCAGTCAATGCAGAGTCATAAAGGAGAACAACATTTATTACTTAACTACAAGACATCAAGGCGAGGTCTAGGTAATCTAGTGGATGCACAGAACCAGGTGGGAAAGTGGGAGTTGGAAATGTTGTACATTTGCATTTGCTTTTCTTGTGGTTTGTGTTGGCACTTAAATAAGGGGAAAATTGGCATGTTTATTTGACAACACCTGTGTGCTTTGAAATCAAATTAAGATGCAGCCTATCTATAAATGAAATGAGGAGTTAAGACTTGTAAGAACTTCGCACACTTAGTAGCATAAAGGACTGAATTCATAATAGGAAAAATAGCCCCAGATTCCAGCTCCAGGTTTGAAAACCCTCCAAGGTTCAATTTTACCTAGATTCTGTGATTCCGATAGTCCAAGCCTCAGCAGTTTTTTTAGTAAGTGCAATTACTTCTTGTTCATTTAGGAGCAGGTAATTTCTAGTCAGTATTCTGTTGAAAGTCTATGACTTTTAGCAACAGTGCTTATGTTTCAAGGAATTTATGGTAAGCCAAAATGAATCAACCTGTTAATCATATTTTCAGGCATAAACACGTGGCTCTTCTTCCTGTTTGTATAAGCAATTAGCATGTGTCATCTGGGAATAATGTAAGACGTATTTTCATCACAAATGTAACAGTTTGCGGTGTGGTAAATTCTAGAAAATTTCCGAAAAAAAAAAAAAAAGCCAAAAACCCACCAAACGAAACAAAAAACCGAAAGAGAAATGGAGGTGGAATATTTTAATGAACAATATATATACAAAGCCTGTATTGAGTGAGGACTGTTTACCAGCCCTCCTACACTGGGTACAACACTGCTACAGGTTCAATTTGCCTGGATGCCCATAGGTATTAGCAGGTCATTAATATGACTCCCAAGTGTTTAGTTTGGAGCAGATGGACCTTTTCTGTGGGTGTCTTCCATGAACTCATTGACACTTGGTCTATATAGGAAATGCCTGTAAAGATTTAACTGGCCACAGCTCACCATCATACAGGGTAAAATAACCCAGAATGGCAGAGATTGTATTTGGGATGGGGCAGAAAGATCAGGTGTGGAATGCATTTGAAGTGATCTGAGGAATGAAGATGTTTCTCTGGAGTGCATTTCAGAAAACTGGACACATCAACATGGTTCAATTTTTGTTCACAGTGGCAAAAATGTAATATTATCATCTTGGATGAAGCACAGGAGAAGATGATACCCCAACAGCTACTCCTAACAGTTAACACCATTACATCTTTGGTGTCCTTTAGGCATTCCAATTATATCTCCTGAATCTGCTGAATTTAGAAGTATATGAGATAAGTGAAAAACTTTTTATTGTACTCAGACATCAGTGTGAACAGGCTCAGAACTTCCATGGTGTAGCAAAACTGTATCAGATTCCATATTTTTCCATTTTAAAATACAGTTTCATGTTTAATAAAATCTCCTAGTTAATTTTTCACTTAAATGAAGATGTAACACACCGCAGCTGTATGCATGATGGTCATCTGGTTTTTATGGCTAAATTCCTTCCAAGAAAATCCTGGAAGAAATTTGCTGGAGAAATTTGCTCTGATCACTCTGTGGGTACCAAGGCCCACTGTCTGTTAGAATGCCTTAATGTACTTTGATCTTTATTAGAAAGAATAATCCCTCCTCGTTAATAAAAGGCTTGCAGATCTTGTTCCCTTTCCAATGCAAAGAGGTTGGACTGAAAAAGGCAAACTCCCACAAAAGATTTAGACTGGTTCTTAAAACTGAGTATTTGGGTAATGGTCATCTGGTAGAACTGCATACCACTGTTCTACTGTATTCTTTCAAGTATGTTGTTAGTATTATCATATGTTTCACATGCCACCTTGTGGCCTTCAAGGAAAAAGAGAAATTTTGTATGATTTGGAAAACTGGAAATACATTTCTGTGTAAATATTTTCAATAAGTGAAAAGCTCTACTAGAGATTCATGTCTCAGCAAATTTATTGAAGGAAAATTTTCAAAAGTATTTTAAAAAGTACCTTTTAAGATCATCAAATACAAATTAATTTAGAGCATGATCTTCAAGGTGAAGGTATTTATATTGTAATAGTTGTGCTGTACACGTAGGCAAAATAAAGAGGAAATATGCAGGATGTGAATCCTTCTCATCTCTGCATAGAAGCATGGACAAGGAAACAACTGTGATTTAGTCAGGAGTACTGACTTTCCAGGAACTGTTGTCATGAGAAATTGATTCTGGAAAATCTATCAAGTTGTTATGATGACAGAAGATTTTCACTACCTAAAAAAAGAGTTATATTTTCAAATTAGAAAACATTGCAGTTTTAAAAAATTTAAGAAGTTTGTTTTCCTGTTGTACCTTTCTTAAGTGTCAAAATGGAAAGTTCGTCTCATTTCAATTTCAGTTAAGTGAGAATCTCTGAGACAAGTTGAGATTGGAAATTTGAGTCTAACCTGTTTCTGTAAGGCTGGAAGGGTTTAAAGTTCTTGTAGGAAAATACTCAATAATTTTTTTTATTTATTATTTCTTGAGGATTCAAAGGCTTAAAATTGGGTTAGAAATATTCGTACTTAAAATAACATAAACAAACCTAAAGATATATTCTGTTTTCTTAAATAGTGTCTAAATCGAAGCGTACAAGGGATAGATGGGAAAGAGGGAGAAAACAAGGACAGGTAAGATGGGTTTTATGCATCTGTTATTAAAAAAACCCTTCCAGTATTCTGATTATTCATTTATTATGCAACTGTTAGCTGCTTGATTTTTTTTGATAAGACCATCAACTTGGACTGACAGAAAGGAGATAATAGTTCTAAGTTGGCTTATGTAAGGTCTTAAACTCACTGAAAACCTCTGTGTTTATGAATGTGTATCATCATACATTGCTCTTCTAAAAGTGCCTGCTTTTTATGTGTTATGTCTGCCTGACAATTAAAAAAGAATTACCAGCCTTTTCTGGTGTCTAGGTGTCCCATACTTCTTTGAAAAACATGGTCATTGCACATTTTTGAGTACAAATTGAGATTTTATTTTTATCCTGTTATTGAGCAGATGCCTACTCCTAAGCTTTTGGATACTTTTGCAGCAGTCTCATTTTGTTGTCAGACAAATAATACAGATGATTAATTGCTTTATTGATGGAAATGGCCAGGACATCTAGAAAGACACATCTAGAAGAATAAATTTGGCTGTAATTGCGCTGCAACCTTTAAGAAGTACTTTTGTGTAATGTTCTCACAGGTAAGAGCTGGCTGGGAAGAGCTGATTTTGCTCTGTACAAAATTGTGATGGGATGACCTTGGCTGTCTCCAGGCGCCCACCCAGCTGCTCAATCACTGCCCTCCTCAGCAGGGCCTGGGGGAGGAATATAGGATGAAGAAGAACTCATAGTCTGAGATGAAGGCAGTTTAATAAAGAAAAAGGAAAGGCTGCACACGGAAACAAAGGGAAACAAAAAAAGATGTTCTCTACCTCCCATCAGCAGGTGATATCCAGCCAGTGCCCAGGAAACAGGGCCTTGGTATGCATGGTGGATGCTCTAGAAAATAAACCCCTCTTCCTTCTTCTCCTTTCTCTTAGTTTTATTGCTAAGTACAATGTTATTTGGTGTGGAATATCTCCTTGATCACCTTGAGTCAGCTATCCTGGCTTTGTCCTCTCCCAACCTCTTGTCCACCCCCAGCCTTCTGGCCTTTAGGGGTGTGGGGGGGATGTTGGAGAGACAGCCTTGTTGCTGTGGGAGCAGTGCTCAGGAGTAGCCAAAGCACTCGTGAGTGACACTGACACCTTTCTAGCTACAGGTACAAAGCACAGCACTGAGAGCTTCTATGGGAAGGTTGACTCCATCCCAGCCACACCTGATGCAATCTCCATGCCTTATTCCATACCATTTTCATCATGCTTATGTCCCACATAATTTAACACAATTATACATCTTCTAACCATCATTTGGTATTTAAATCTCATACTGAAATCTCTTCTTAGCAACACAGCTTATGCTACATATTTAAATTATCTTTATACCCAATGTACAGATTTATACATTCTCATTAAGTATTATTCTGGGTCGTTTAACAGATACTTATTATTCTCCCATTCCATAGGCCTCCTCCACTCCTCCAAATGTTTGTAAAAACAGACTATGTTTTGAGCCAGCTGCCATCCTTTTACATCTCTTCTACATTGTTTGTATATTCCTTGTACGTACTTTGGGAGCTTAAGAGCCATCTTCCTGTGCTGGTTATCTCTCTCAGTGCACTGAGGTGCTCCAGGAAGGGCACAGCTGCAGGTCTGTGCTGGAATAATCTCAGTTGCAGAAAGCCATCTGATACTTCAGCCTCCTGTGTACATACTAAAGTNAAGGACAGGTAAGATGGGTTTTATGCATCTGTTATTAAAAAAACCCTTCCAGTATTCTGATTATTCATTTATTATGCAACTATTAGCTGCTTGATTTTTTTTGATAAGACCATCAGCTTGGACTGACAGAAAGGAGATAATAGTTCTAAGTTGGCTTATGTAAGGTCTTAAACTCACTGAAAACCTCTGTGTTTATGAATGTGTATCATCATACATTGCTCTTCTAAAAGTGCCTGCTTTTTATGTGTTATGTCTGCCTGACAATTAAAAAAGAATTACCAGCCTTTTCTGGTGTCTAGGTGTCCCATACTTCTTTGAAAAACATGGTCATTGCACATTTTTGAGTACAAATTGAGATTTTATTTTTATCCTGTTATTGAGCAGATGCCTACTCCTAAGCTTTTGGATACTTTTGCAGCAGTCTCATTTTGTTGTCAGACAAATAATACAGATGATTAATTGCTTTATTGATGGAAATGGCCAGGACATCTAGAAAGACACATCTAGAAGAATAAATTTGGCTGTAATTGCGCTGCAACCTTTAAGAAGTACTTTTGTGTAATGTTCTCACAGGTAAGAGCTGGCTGGGAAGAGCTGATTTTGCTCTGTACAAAATTGTGGTGGGATGACCTTGGCTGTCTCCAGGCGCCCACCCAGCTGCTCAATCACTGCCCTCCTCAGCAGGGCCTGGGGGAGGAATATAGGATGAAGAAGAACTCATAGTCTGAGATGAAGGCAGTTTAATAAAGAAAAAGGAAAGGCTGCACACGGAAACAAAGGGAAACAAAAAAAGATGTTCTCTACCTCCCATCAGCAGGTGATATCCAGCCAGTGCCCAGGAAACAGGGCCTTGGTATGCATGGTGGATGCTCTAGAAAATAAACCCCTCTTCCTTCTTCTCCTTTCTCTTAGTTTTATTGCTAAGTACAATGTTATTTGGTGTGGAATATCTCCTTGATCACCTTGAGTCAGCTATCCTGGCTTTGTCCTCTCCCAACCTCTTGTCCACCCCCAGCCTTCTGGCCTTTAGGGGTGTGGGGGGGATGTTGGAGAGACAGCCTTGTTGCTGTGGGAGCAGTGCTCAGGAGTAGCCAAAGCACTCGTGAGTGACACTGACACCTTTCTAGCTACAGGTACAAAGCACAGCACTGAGAGCTTCTATGGGAAGGTTGACTCCATCCCAGCCACACCTGATGCAATCTCCATGCCTTATTCCATACCATTTTCATCATGCTTATGTCCCACATAATTTAACACAATTATACATCTTCTAACCATCATTTGGTATTTAAATCTCATACTGAAATCTCTTCTTAGCAACACAGCTTATGCTACATATTTAAATTATCTTTATACCCAATGTACAGATTTATACATTCTCATTAAGTATTATTCTGGGTCGTTTAACAGATACTTATTATTCTCCCATTCCATAGGCCTCCTCCACTCCTCCAAATGTTTGTAAAAACAGACTATGTTTTGAGCCCAGCTGCCATCCTTTTACATCTTTCTACATTGTTTGTATATTCCTTGTACGTTCTTTGGGAGCTTAAGAGCCATCTTCCTGTGCTGGTTGTCTCTCTCAGTGCACTGAGGTGCTCCAGGAAGGGCACAGCTGCAGGTCTGTGCTGGAATAATCTCAGTTGCAGAAAGCCATCTGATACTTCAGCCTCCTGTGTACATACTAAAGTCTGCTATGTTTTCCATCTGCTCAAACCCCTTGTAAATATCCATTAGTTTAGTACTCTCAGTTAGTTTTTCTTGCAGAAATTCTGTAGAAATAATTTATTTCCAATGTAGCATATCAGAGAATAAGGACTTGGGGACAGAAGAACAAGAAAACAACAAGCAAATGAAACAGGATGTTTTGTGCATACCATATGACTTTGAGAAGGGAGTTGCTTATCCATATGGGCTGTTATTACAACGATATAAAGGTTTTCCTTTTCTGCATTATTCTTCCGTTCCTCCAAAGTCTCACACCATGTGCAGAAGCTGTTACATGTCGTACAGACAAAAGAACACTCCCTCCATGAAATCTGAAGATCAAAGTTTTTGCATTGGACTCTTAGTTCCCTCAGTATACAGCTCTAGATACTGATGAGAGCCTTCTGTTGAAGGCACAGCCTGCAGGTACATGGCATGATATGGAAGTGTGTTTGAGCAGAGAATGTATTATTGAGGAGTGCTCTGAATGAGACCCGCATGCCTGCACCCAAACCTGTGAAGAGTTCCAGTGTTTTCTGAAGTTTGTCACTGCCAGAAGGCGTCTGTCCTCACAACTAAGGCTACATACAGCCTTAATGTGTAAGCAGCCCTTTTCAGTGTAGAAATGAAACACACTAATGAAAAAACAGAGAAGTAAAAAAGATGGGGAATTTTTAGTATAAGTCCTGTCTCACGGTGGCAATGGGCACTGGGAAGGGTGTGAAGAAAGAGTCAGCATATTAGGAACATGATTCAATGAGCACCAAAACCATGAGTGGTTCATCCAATCCCTGACTACTGAGTGATCTTTGCTCTCCTGTTGTCCAGGAGAGCAAACTGTGAATTTAAACTGCATGCTGACAATCTGTAATGAATTCACCTCTGCAATTGCTGTACAAGCAGTATGAGCTGATTTAGCACTGTGTGCTACCCGCATTGTCTACACATTGGCATTACCATCACAGCAGGGGGTTCATGCCAATACACAGCAGCATTTAACAACAATGACCACTCGATGTCACTGTTGTCATTCAAATCCGTACTCGGAAGGCTTTAGCTGTGTTTCGATGTTCGTGAGGATGTTCCTGTGGCATTTCCGATGAACAGCTTGACATATCTTTTCAAACAGCTGTTTAAATAATCAGCTTTATTAAAACACTCTCGAGGATAGATTTTTCTTCTGTGTGTTCCTCGAGTACTTGTAGAATATAAGTATAAAAAATCTTGAGATCTGCATTTCTTATTTTTCATAGAATCCCTTTAAAATATACACAGGCTAATTTAAGGTGCCATCTGTATTACAAATCTATGGGTAGATGTTTTTGCATGTCAGTATATTTTTATGGCTATCCTTCATACACAAGCACATTTCAAGAGATCTTTCAGTATTTTAATTTTTTGTAGTGGTGTTTCTTTGATGCAGTTTTAAGTTTTCATGTAAATTTTTTAGTGCTAGAGAAGAACACATGACTTTTTGGAAGAACAACTGGACCAAATTATTACCATCTTTGGTAACTATTTGCCATAAATTGCTATTAATGATTGTATTAGTGTTAGAAGATATGAAAAGTATTTTAAAATAATTGTTCAGATATTATTTCTCTCCTGGTATATTATCTAATTTGCATTTGAAAAAAAAATCAAAGTAAATGCTGATCAGCTTTTGCATTAGTTGGTCATATTCTGTGTTTCTTAACTTCGGGCCAGCACAGAGGGTTTAAGGGGGCAAGAAAGAGATTAAAGAGAAGTCTCCCTCAGTGTACTCATGAATTCAAACCTGGGGAGGAAGTGCCAGAAAGACAGAGGCATTTAGGTATGACTGTCTAAATCCCTGAAGAACTTTACAAGGAGTGAAGAAATTTCAAACATACATACATTTCCCTGAGTCAGGTATTTCTTTTATGACCACTACAGAAAGTGCATGAAGTCTTGAAGACTAGACGCTTGTTGGCACATATTATTCTCTCTTACCATAACTTGAGTTCCTGGGAACCTTATTTAGCTGCGGAAAAAATGACTCTGTCCTTCCCTTCCCCTTGATGCTGAACCTTGTATGAGAGAGTTTGTGCTGCCTTTGCCAAAGAAGCTCTATCCTGAAGCGGGGCATATTTTTATGTGTGTTTTCCATCTTGCTTAATCACTGGCAGAGAAGCTTGGAAGCCACAGAGTCTTGCAAAACAAGGACAACCCCCTTGGGAAGGGTGCTAAGTACTGTGTAGTTTGATGAAACACATCTTTTGAAGGACATCTTGGAAATAAATTTTTAGCTGTATTCGTTAAAAAAAATCATGAAGAGAACATGCTGAACTTTCCAGACATCTGAGATTGTGCATTTAAGGAAGGTGTTCAAAATATGAATATGCTGCTCTGATTATTTTTTCTTAGTAATGGAAATTTTTATACTGTTAATAAATGCTTTCAAAAATAAGGTTTGAAATTCCTTCCATACCTTTTGTTGGTACAGATGGAAAAACAGAGTACAGCTTGGAAGTACGCAACTTGAGACATCTCATTTAAATTATTGTTAATAACATTAAAAAAACCCCACAAACCACCTTACCAAAAAGCCAACACTTGCCTGCTGAGCTGTGCCTGTTCGCTCTGTAGTAGCTATAAAGATCCAAGTTAAAGGACAGCAAAACAGGTAAATACAAAATAATCAGCCTTGGGGGTGGTGAATCACACCCTTTCTCATTGGTTTATCCTACATTTTTTTCCTGGAGTTTAAACTCCAGGAGGTGTTTCTTAAAGAAGGTATTTTATTTTGCCATACTCTGAAAACCTAAACTTTTAAGGCCTAGAAGATAACTTTTCATAGCTTGTCTTATCCAGATGACTCTTCAGTTTAATTTAGGTACCCATCATTTTGGAAAAAAATATAAAAAAATAGTGTGGCTTTATATCTGAAATATCTTTTCTCCTCATGCTTTAGATAAAAGCATTGTTTAATAATGATCACAAAGAAGTTTTCAAAATCCTGTGGCCTACCTGTGCTGAAAGAAGGCTTTTTTGGCGGGACTTAGTCAATGAAAGCAGGCTGCTGAATCTCCTGCATCAAAAACCAGTGCAGGTGAGGGTGTTCTACAAATAAAACTTTGCTACCCTAAGTTGACAGCTTATATGGTACTTGGTTTGGTGGTAATATTCTGTCAATCATTTCTTGTGCACTTGCATTAGACTTTACATGTGCTTGCAATTGCATCCATTGGCTGAAATGTTCTGATTTATTTAAGCTTGGCATCCGTTGGACGTGCTGCCTGCAGCACCACCGCCTAAGCCCTGGCAGCTGACAGAAGCAATAAAACAGCTGGAGGAGCAGGAAGAGGATATGTTGCATGAACTTAGGCTTTACTTAAGGGATGTGAATCGTAGACTTGTCATTAACAGATGTTTCAGAACATTTATGACGCCTTTTGGCCCAGAGGAGGTCAACTAATGTTGCTCTGTAATGCCATTCCAGCTGTGTGTATTCACAATGTCTCTGTGTTTCTTGGTGTTTGTGTGCTCTCTCCATGAAGGTTTATCTTTGCTTTTAGGACTGTACTATTCTGATTTTCCAAGAAGCAGGAAGTGAATTTTTCTTCTGTTTTTGTTGACTCCTTGAGGGTCTCAAATGTCTGTTATTTGAGTATTCATTGAAAGCCCTGTGTTCCTTCTAAAAAGTCTTTAAAACTTTAGAATATTTCAATTGGAAGTGGCTTAGAAGGATCATCTAGTCCAAGTGCCAGTGACAACAAATGCCAGCACAGTTTGCCCATGACAGGGCTTGGATATGTATTGAAAAGCAGGGAGATCTTTTTCTTTGTAATTATAAACTGTACCTATATGCTGTTTTAATAAAGCCTAAAGTTCTTTAATTGATTGTCAATAGTTTCTCTGAGAACAGGAGTAGAAGCAGCAGTTTGTCAAATAAGTTATCAGATTCTATTCTCAGTTTTATCTGGGGTTTTCCTCAGTATGAGATGAATCATAAGGGCTGTGTGGGGTTTTTTGGCTCCTATTCACTTCTCATTTATTTTATTGAATAAGTCTAAGCCAGAGGCACAGCAAAGTCATCCGCAGTTTCAAGATTTTTGCTTTTCAGCAAAGTCCCATTCTCCTGAGTATCCACTGACTTTCTTTTCTTGTAGAGTCTGATACATGAATAACCTAAACAAATATAGATGTCTTCATCTAAACTTGTCATTAGACTTCTTTCATGTTCTGAGTAGAGAAATCATCACTTCTGGATCCTGTTATCTCATTCTAAAGTAGATGCCTAGGACAGGTGCTTCAGAAGTGCAATTTCCGCAGTCTTTTTCTTGCTTCCAACAGCAAAGACAATCTCAGGTTTCCTTGCTGTGATTTTCTGAAAGGAAGTGAAACAAATCCCAGTTTGGGTGCCTGTTCCCTTCTCTGCCCCACACATGCTTCTGAGCTTCCTGCTTCTTTTTTCCCCTTCTTCTGGTCTGTCTCTTCAAAGCCAGCTGAAATAGCCCTTATATTTTCAAGAAACTGTTTGATCTCTGCATTTTTGGATTATTCATAAGTATTTGTGGTTTTAAGAATTCTTTTATTTGACTTTATAGACATAATTAATTTTGGTAGCTATTGTGTCAAATGTGTGAGCACAAATATTATGTTTGTGGGCACCTGATAATAATGCCGTTATTAAACAGCCCATGGATCTCTTGGCAGTTCTCTCCAAGATTGCATTAGTACCAGAGATTTTCTTAAAGGGTGTCAACTTAATCTGCAGCAATGCTTTACAGCGCAAAAGGATTAAGGTCCTGGAGGTGAGGACGTGTTTTTATCCGTAATTTGGAAAAAAATTAAAACTTGATAAACCCCATCTGTGGACAGTAGATATGGAATTAGATAATTTTAAACACCCACAGAGAGGATTTCTTGCCAGTTTGTAGATGTAGCATTAAATAAAATGGGCATGGAAGCATTTGTTTTAATAATTAACATTTCTGTTGTTATGCTGAAAATATTCACTGAGATAACCTTTCAGAACCTACCTATGAAAAGAACAAAATCATTCCAAGTAAAATAAAGGGTTTCATTGTCTGGTAGAAAACACTTCTGGGTGTAAAATTTCAGATTGCCTCCATAGGCAGAGAGCTTGTGCTTTGAGAGATACTGCGTATTCCACAGGAAGATTTTGAACAGCGCTGCCAAGAAATTAAAGAATCTCATACAGAAAGAGGTACACTTTTTTGACACTGAGGATTTTATGATTTGTTTAGCTGTTTGTAACCAACCACGCAAGACACAACTTTTTGCTCTCTCTATTGCAAGGTTGTAGTCCTTCAGGCTATGATTCCTCTTACATCTGTGTCGTGCCAAAGGAGGATCTGTTCCTGGGTGGAAGGAAACATACCCAAGTGTAATGAAAAGCCGAAGATGCCAGTAGTGCCTCTGGATGCCTGTACTCTCTGCTCTAAGGGCAAGCTCTGTTTAATTGACTTTCTCTGAGAAGGTGCTTTAGTCACTGCTACCTTCTATGTTCCTGTCACATAATAGATTCCTGTGATGCCTGGTTGTTCATGACAGAGGAGTTAATATGCTTCAAAATGTGAGATAAGTCCAGAGGTCACAGTGTGGTTACAGAGTTCGAGTGCAGTGGCTGCTTGACATTACGAGACCCTGACAGGATGACCCAGATGATATTTAATGGCTCCTCTTGAAGTCCAAAATGTTGTACATGGCAGTTTCTGAATGCTCAAATGGCTTTTAGTTATATGAGAGTGTTTTCCCCTTCCCTGCCTACAATATATCTAAGAGCAAATCGGCCTCATTAACTTGAAACTTTTCCTCTAGGCATAGGTAGGGAAATGGACAAAGGTACTTGAGCTCCTGCGGTAATTTTCCTTGCTAGTCAAGTAGGATGAGGATAATGCATTTGGAAGGAAGAACTGTTTTGGTGATATTCTGTTATATTTTCTCATATCTCTTTGTAGATAAGTCAAGAAGAAAATGCAAAAAATAACGGAGTCTCTTCAAATATCACAGCAATGAGCGGGAATGTTCATCCTCCCAGGATACTTCTATGGAAGAACATGCAAGTGTACTTCAAGAAAGACAGAAAAACTGCGACAGAAAATGGAAGAGAGAGTGATTCTTCTGGCTAATTCTCCTTCTGGAAAGAAGAGTGTCATGCTTCCTGAACATTCAGACCTAAGAGAGAAGACTGAAATGACATATTGCCAAAGAGCCAGAACTTCTGAAGACAGAGGTTCAAATGGTGAAAGTAAATCAAGTCACTTAGCTCCTTTTTCTCCCTGAGGAGGGGTGCACTGATTATTAGGTTTTAGCCTTCTTGAATCCATTCTGTTAACTACTGCAATGTCTCTCTCAAATCAACACACAGTGTTTTTTGCATGAGGGTACTGCCCCTCTGGTTATGCTGGCCAAACTCATGTTTTTGTGTAGCTGAAAGTTATTTGATTCTGAAGTTTGTTTTTCAAATGGTACCTAATTGAAAAACAATCACTGACTTTCTTTTTGTGTATGGTATCTTCCAAGTAATAAGCAACATAAGTTAAAACGCTGTACTTCAAGCAGCGTAGACCCGGACTGCTGTGTAGAATAGGAGAATTATATTCTAATGTGTGCTGTGCAAAATGTGTTTCCTAACCTAAATTACTTTAGTGTTTTACCATGCAGTGCTGTAATGGCAACATGACTGCTTTTATTTTCTGGTTTTATCCTGCGTTTTTTCTCCAGTGCTTTCTTGTGTGTCTGAACTTCTTGTTTCTAGCAGTGACTTTTGCCTGAAAGAAAGTAGAAGTCAAGCATTTCTCAGTGAAAGAATGGTAATAGTTCTCACTGATTTTTGCAGAGAGGTACCTAACACAGTTGCGGGATACTTCACTGATACTGTATTCCAGATAAAGACAAATCCTGACTTAAGAAATTTGTGTCGTTCCAGATTCATGGATACATCCTATGACTTGTGCGAGATGTCCCCTGGTGGATGAAAAACCGTGAGCATGTTATGGGAAAGCAATGAAAACTCACAGATGAGGAGCATTTCTGGATTACTCTGGGCTCAGAGTAAGTTTAATTTCAATTTTGTTAATAATGAGGGGGGACATTTTCTTGCTGCCTCTGCGGTTGTAGATTCAATTGGTTGTTAAACAATGCCAATTCAAACAATTTATGGGAGGGATATTTAGTTTGTGAAGTAAACCTGCAATGGACAATAACTGTTGTTTCCACAGCCAGTGTAAACTGCTGCCCTTGCTTTTGGTGAACTAAATTTTTGGAGACTGGGTTCTCTTCCTAATTATTAATGTAGAAGGGCTTGTTAAATTTTAGAATAGCCCACTGACAACCTGCTAGTACTGTTGATTCTTAATGTCTTAACAGTATCTGGAAGATCTGTAGCTTGGTTTCCACAGACACATTTTCCAGGGCCCTGTATTGTATTTCCAATGAAATGCAGCAGTGGCTTTGCTGTGGCAGCTACTATATGACAAAGGGGATTGTGTTGTTCCCTGCTATTCTGAAAGCAGTTGATTAGCAATTATGATTGCTGATGTCCTTGATTGATGCATACAAAAATATTGTTTGAAATTTGAACTTTCCTTTTCTCTGAAGTATGAAAACTTAACTCATTTCTCCAGTTAAATCTTTTGAGACATTTAAACAGTTGCCTGAAGTACTTCTATTTAACAACGTGAGATGGATGTATCTTGCACCGTTCTGAGCTGCAGTTTCCATTTTGTCTCGGGACACTTTGTGACAACTCTTACCATTAACGCACTTTGCCATCAGAAAAGTGCTGAGTAAGCTTATGCTGCATCAGTGTCTTGTTGTTACACACTATTCCACATCTGTCAGGCTGAGGAACATAACTAAGCTACTGACAGGATGCTCAGGCAAGCAGCTTTTTACGAGTGAAGCACTCATGATGATTTAATGAGGAGTTATATTCCTTGCTTTGAAACTCTATCTCTGCATATAAAAATCACATTTAAATTATGCCATACTCCTCCAGGCGAACATCAGAATATCCCTTTGGAGGCCAATTTTTAAATGAGATCTCAATTTTTTTCTTTATCCTGTATGTCAATAAAGCAGCAGAATTCCCTGGATATTACAGGTAAGTGCTATTGTGAGTTAAATGCTGAATTGACTGTTTTGGAAACCATGTCTGACCTGATTTAAAATACATTGTTAATAGAAAAAGATGAAAGTTTACTATTGTTGATAAAAAAACGTACAATATGGGGGAACTTCCCCTACTACATAATTTTATTAGGTACCAGATTTTCCAGGGAGCCATAAAAGGTTTGATCATGAAAACCAGTTAGATTTCCCTTCACTGCAAAGGAAAGGTCTCTATTCATAACAAAGACTCTCTTCCAGTGATTTTATGGCACCAAAAACATTAATGCACTGGCACTAGGCCCTCAAAAGTACTCTATGAAATGGTTCTTTTGGGAATCATGTCTATGTTAATTGTATAATAAATTCAGGAGTATTTTTAGGAGCTGCTATCACAAGCAGTTATTGCCATGACAACGTGTTCTCAAATATTTTTAAAATTTGCAAATTATAAAATTATTAATGCTTTCTTATTATCTATTCAGCAGCCAAACGGTCTTAAGAGGGTCAAATAAATCTGTACAGAGGCTAAGCTGGTATATAGCATATATGTAGAATCTGGAGATGTAGGCTTTTCAGTTCAGACACTGTGGACTGCAAGCAATCAGCTAATTTTTCTGTTTGCATGCAAAAGAATTTTAAAATACGATAGGTACTCACATATCAGAGAACATGAGTTAGAAGGGACCCATAAGGATCATCAAATCCAAGTCTGGAGTGAATGGCCCATATATAAAATAATGTTTTGGCAAACTGTATCATGCAACACAAAGTACCACATTCATGTCATAAAGCTAAAGAACTGAAAGACTGGGGAAGCCTTTTTTTTTTTTTTTTTCCCCAGCTAGTATGAGGGCAGGTATTACGGGAAGGGAGGTAGTGGCACTTCCCTAATTGCCGGTTTCGGTGTCACTGCGTCAGTGCAGGGACGGGCTGACGTGCTGGGGTGCTGGGGCACAGCCCTGCCGGGGCGCTCTCAGGGCCGGGCCGGTGCGAGCGAGCCGGGCGCCCAGCACACCGCGCTCCCCGTTCTGGCTCGGCCGCGCCGCCAGCTGCCAGCTCATCGCTATCCATTAGCAAAGCAGCTGAGCAAGCACTCAATATCCCTGCGACGAGCCTGTCGGCAGCGAGGATGGGGCGTGTGCCGGGCCTGGCAGGGCTCGGCTGCCGCAGCAAGAGACAGGGCTGCGCGCTGCTTACCTTGCACTGGGCAAGGCTCAGCCCATCAGCCGCCCCTGCACAGGGTCGCTCCTCAGGAGGCAGCATCTCTGCGGCTGGCTCCGGCTGGAGCAAGTTCCTGTCAGTCCGCAAAGCTGCGTGACCCAAAGTGACACTTCTGACAGAGCACCACCCAGAAAGGGGGTGCAGGTAAGCCCACTAGGGAGAAAGGCAATAAAGAAGCTTTTGTGAAAGCCACGAGCGCCATTGTAAAGTGAACTTTGTCGGAAATGGGATTAAAAATACAGATTCATGGACAGATTCACTCCTCTGCTAACGTTTTATAGATACTACACTAGTATCTATGGTATAGATACTGCTACACTGTAATGACCCTCAGGTTAAATATATCCTGCCAGAAAAAATTATGTGTGATTGATTAAAGCTAGGTATATCAAGCTTTATAGATAACATCTTTTATTAAAATAAAATTTAACAATTATGGCTTCAAGATATTAGTGTTCATAACAGAAAAAATTATCTAAGCAAACATATAGACACAGACCTGCATACATATGCCTTCTCAGAAGATATTGCAATGAGTACATGTAAGCTAAAAATTCTTACAGATAACTTTTTAATCAACATTGAAATACTTGTACTTCCATAAAAAGATTAGAAAGGGAGCTTTTTCTGCCTTTGCCTCATCACTGCATAACACTATGGAGGGTCACAGATAAAGGCATCTCCTGGCCTGCACGTGCCCCTGACCATTCGCCACCAGGAGTGCCCATGAAGTGATCCCATGCTAAACTATAGCACTGTTTATACAATCCTTTTGAGAAAACCTGGTCTATTAAAACAGAAACTTCTTCATGCTACCAGCTCCTATTTTGTTTTGGCTTTGAAGAAAACATTGCCTTCCACTTCAATTTTAAATGCTAACATCATCCGTACCTCAAATAAATTGGGACAATACATACTCAATTTTTGTGAAATGCTTTGACCTCTTTATCACAAATGTTTTTTTCCCTTGGGCTTTGTATTTTTACTCACATCTCCATGTTTTATTAACTGTCCTGTGGAGTTTTTCCTTAACTCATCAAGTATTACAATTTATTGCAAAGTTTTCATACGACGCAGTATTTCTGATTTATATTTTGTTGACTGAGCTGCATATGTTACATCTCAGACATATTTTTTAATTGTTGCTCTGAACCATAGATACCTAGGAAAGCTGATCACATATACTTTCATAATTTAGTGTCTCTTTCAAGGTATTTGCACTTTGGTTTAAATCCAGCATTTCGTAAATGTGTTTTTCTTATTTATAGACGAAATACCAAACTTCAGTTCAAATAGCTTGTACCCAGCTGAACATATTTTTTGTCAGCAGTATCACAAGATCACTAAAATTGCAAGTGCAATTATTGAAAAGCTAATGAATATATCTCTCTCACTTTGGTGGCTTGCTTTATAGCACTGTATTTAAAAGAACCATAAACCTTTAGGCACACTCTGAAGAAGGAAAAGGGTCACTTCTTATCTTTTCTTTTATTGAGGGGTTGCAGTATCCCAAAAGAAAATTTGGTCGTATTGCTCTACATGCATGCAAATGTGGGAAGAAAAGGATTTGTGCTCTGAGAAGTACAACTGCTATAGCAATTAATTAAAAAATCTCTGTAGTCTCTGTGTGCTCTTCTCACATGTGTTTTCTATAGTTGATTCCAGAGGAAAATGCAACCTAAATTATAACTCTTTCTAACTTAGAAAATCAGTTTGGGTATACACACACAAATTCAGTAGTGAAGTTAAAAATACAACAGTTAATGTAAGGTATTAGCAAAAAAGTAAGAAATAAAAGCAAAGAAAGTTGAGCTAATAGATGCTGGGCACGCTGGGGCCTTTTGCTTTGCTATTATATATTTTTCGACAGTACATCACAGCAGAGAAAATGCAGTATGTAGTCAGAGCAGCCATGCAAGGAGTGAAGGCCATGCCATGCTTTTTCTGAAAATGATAAGATTTCTGCCTGACTGGTAGTCATGCTGTGAAGCTTAATTAAAGTTTATGAAGCACATCAAGATCTTTGGATAAAAGGCATGGTACTATGAACTTGGTAATTTGTTCTTTCCAGCACTAAAGAGTGGAAGACTAAAATACAAATGCTTTCATCTTGACATGCTGCCTTTGGTTTGGTTAGAATTACAGAATTAATTCTGCATATGGATTTAACCACAAGGAAATATAAAGGGGCTTGTAATTTTTGGCTTTGTTACCATTTATGTCAGAATATTTGTAGTGGTCTGAAATATTGTAGTAACCTTCTCTTTGAGTTTAAAATACTGGTATTTTCTTACTCCCTTCAAAGTTCGTCCTTGAAACAAATAATAAGTGTCATTATACAAACAAAATTCATATTAGACTACAGTAAGATCTCAGATGTAGTTCTTCATTCATTTAAAATATTGCCTTTTTTATTTCTGGATATATATTCAAAGGCTTGTGCTGCAGGAAAACTGGAAGAATTACACATGGCCATGACTGAAGCCGTGTTTGTTTATATATTTATTAACAAATCATACAATTCAAAGTGTGAGTAGTGCCATGTACATTAACCTGGCTGTGCAAACTCAGCAGATGACAAAAAGTTTTATGTGTTCAAGAATCCTGTGGCTGTGCATTAATTTTGTATGACTCATTCCTTATGCAAACTTGTAAATTCTTAGTCTTGGAAATCACCCTCTTCAATGAAGCTCATGGTTCATTATTGGTTTGGAGGGGAAAAATCCCTGTCATTAAGGCAACTTGGACAGGGCTGAAATCAATGCAATTTGATGTTACACACACCTCTTAAGCAATTATAGATAATTCTTTTCTAAGTAAAAGGCAAATCAGTGTAAAAGATAATCTCTTCGTATGCACTAGTTTGACAAATTTTATAAAATTCAGTAAAATGAAATTGAATTTTCAGTAATCTCTTGATCTATTATACCTGATGCCGTCATGATATCAGAGTCCATACTGTGGCAATACAATGTAAAAAATTATGTTGGTGGTGTGTTGACTCAGGAAGAAATTATATTAGTGAAAATCAAGCAAAAATCAATAAATAGTAGGAAGATGAATTATCATTGTAGTCTTCTTACTTGTAGTTTTCTTATTTAACTATCATAATTTTAGTGTTTGTCTTGATGAGAGTTTTACTGGTTTATCCACTTTTATCTTTATGGTGATGTAAGTCAGCCTTCTACCTTCTCCTTAAGCTTTCCAATACTTTCATTTTCATGCATTACTTTTGCACTAGTAAGGTTTTTCGTAAATGTGTTGGTGTAGCTACTTCCAAGCCTTTTGAGTTTTGCTGTATCTTCCCTTCGTTCCACCTAAAGTCAGCGCATAGAGAGTGTCCAGTCAAGTGTGACTCAGAACAGATGCCTGACAAGGCTGCCTTAGGTTAGTCTAAGTAAATAGTGCTCTTAATCACAAATCTATTTCCTCACTAAACCTTGCTCTGTTAGCAGATCTCACCCTCAGAAGTTCTCTCCCAGTGACAGAACCTCAAGGTGAGTTACTAAGTAATATAAATCAGAAGCTCATCTAACTACGCTCATATATCTCAGCTGAGACCGTGGCCTTTCATCTCTATTTTCATGGTCTCTTCTTTCTTTTTCCTTTAGAATCAATAAATGAGCTTGGAGAAATTTCTGCTTTGCTTAGCAAGTGTAGTTTCTGTAAGTCATTAAGACTGATCAAGGTGTAAATCAAAGTCTGAATGACCACATTAAAACAATGGCCAAAGATCTTAAAACATTTCCACAGGCCTGAAAACAGTATCTGAGTGTACTTTTATTTGCCAGGAAATAGAGTATACTGAAGTTACACCACCGCCACCTCCACCACACCAACAACAAAGAAAAAAGAAAAGGACAAAGAGCTCATCAATGACAAATCTGATGCTTCTGATCAAGCCTCTAAGTAAATCTTTTGATCTCTTGTTTTGTACTGTGCCTTAATTTAGCATCTTCCCTAAAGCTTTGCTTGTATCAGTGTTTTTGTCTTACCCTTTCAAGAATCCTTAGGATCAATGATGCCATTAGTTCTATATTTGTTTTATTCTCTTATTTTATTGTGTTTTCTTTCTAGCATTTGTCTTCTTGTATAATTTGCCATTTCCAGCTTTTGCCTTATTTTGCTATCTGTCGTTTGTTAGGCAGCTCATATTTCCAGCACTTGTCATTTCCCTTTGCATTTAATTTTAGTATTTGTGACATGCCTTTTTTTTCTTGCCATGACTCATAACTCATTTGCTCCCAGTGCTTTTCCAAATGGATACAGGATAGAGGCACAGATAATGTGCAAGCTCGTGAAGTCCAGAGAGGTGGCTCTCATTGACATACGTCTTCTTGATTTTCATTGAAGGGCAGAGGAGAACAGGATAATCTAACACATTAGGCAAGACAGCTTTCTTACTTTGACTAGAATTTAAATTATTGACATTGGAGAATATTTCTTGATACATTTCTCAGTCATGTCCAAAATACCTAGTAAGAATTTGATATCTGAATATGCTCAGTAATGATTTTCAAAATGCTCTTATGCCATTATTAAAGAAAGGACACTTTTGTAAATACTTTCTCCATTGTGCATATTTCCACCTAGAGTTCTGCTAAAGTATACAAGCTTTTCTGTTTGTTTGAGAAAGAAAATTAGGAGATCCTTATGGATAAATAACCTTTGAGGGTATGACTCTGCATTGTGTTGCTTCAAAGGCGTGTTTGACAATGCTTCATGAGTGCTTCTTATGAATTTGCAGTTTAATCCCAAAAGGAAAAACATGGAAGGAGAGAGTTTACAATGAAAAATACCTATGTGAGTATCTTATAAAAATCCTTAGCTCTTACATAGTATTTTCTTAAGCACCCACTATCTATTTGAGAGGTAGAGGCAGAACAAGGAATATGTTAGTGAGGAGCAGGAAGATGTAGCCACCCCTGTGTGGTTGAGGATCAATCTCCTGGAGGGTACATGCAGTAATCAATTGTGCACCACTCAAACAAAGCAGGAGATGGGGTTTGGATGCTCAAGGGTGGTCTATGCAGGATTTCAGCTTCTCAGCTAGCCACTGTGCTGGTTTCACTTTATTGGTGTTTCATTTCAGTCTCAGGGAGGAGATGTCTGACAGCTCAAGCCATTAGCCCATTACTACCTCTGCCAGCACTGCTGCTTCTATAGACCCCTTGGCATTCTTGAATTCTTTTCCCTGTTGAACTCTTTTCCTGTCTTTTGTTCACTTTGGAATAGAAAGTGAGCAGTGATCTCCCTCTCCTGTATCAGGTGATCAAGTTCCTTTGCGTTTTAAAACACTTGAATTTGCTCTCTCTCAATTCAAACCATGTATTCTGACATCAAGAAACATGAGCAGGCCTGCAGTCCTTGGGAGGATACAGGCATGAACTCTGGAACTTCCCCTTTTTTCTGTCTCTCCTTAGAAGTAAAATGTCAAGCTGCTGGGCCCAATACCTAGTGTCATTTTGATTTTATTCTTCATGTCCAGAAATTTTTCTGAGTAACAGTAGATGTCACTGCAGTCAAAAGAAACTTGCCAGGGGATTTTCACTATGAATAAAATTGCTTTCCTAACAAAATATAAATGATAAAACATTGTTATTTCTAATACTACTCCCATTTATTTTTTTTTATTTGGCAGATCAAACCCTTGAAATGATGAAGTATACCTCAGGAAGGAATTCAGGATTTAAGTCCAGGTTATTAACTTATTCTGAAAGTCAAGTGGTTAGAAATTTCTCAGCAAAATGTGTTTTCATTGGAAAAAAGAAAGTGATTCATTGAAATAGTTTGTTGAAGTGTGATGCTCTAATGAAAAAGTTGTAAAAAAAGTCCACCATAATTTCTCTAGTGTACAGTAGAGTCTGTTCAACATTGGGAAAGGAGATCTGTTGCAGAGCTAGGTGTTGCTTAGCTGCTGCAGCTTTCCCTGGGAGCGCAGCGGGGATTTCTTGGGACAAGGCAGGGATTCTCTGCCCTCCTGCAGTCCATCTCGGACTCCCCGCACCGCTGCTCTAGCTAGCTGCCAGCCTGCAATTTCAGTGATGGCAAAGGAGGTGAGAAGGCTCTCTCGCATGGCACTGCAAAGGTCTTTATTCCATGCTGCCTCCCCAAAGCTTGGGGCCAGCACACGGGCTGGCCCCCAAAGGCAGAGGAGAGGAGCTGTTGGCAGGCTGCTCCCAGGGGCAGAGAGAGAGAGAGAGACAGTCACATGGCTTGGAGCCTCAGTTTACCCGGGTACCCAGGGGGGCGGGGAGAGCACATGGNGAGATGGCATTAGGACTTTTCAAAGTTGCCAGTAAAAAAGGCAGTCCATATTATGTAATATCTCAACAACTAGCACACTAGAAATCTAGAGCTCTGTTAAAGGCTCTGCTCTGTCCAAATATGCCAGAGGACTGAACTAACTTTCTTTCTCTTTCTTCCTTTCTTCCTTCCTTTCTTTTTCTTTCTCTTTCTTTCTTTCTCTTTCTTTTTCTTTCTTTCTTTCTTTTTCTTTCTTTCTTTCTTTCTTTCTTTCTTTCTTTCTTTCTTTCTTTCTTTCTTTCTTTCTTTCTTTCTTTCTTTCTTTCTTTCTTTCTTTCTTTCTTTCTTTCTTTCTTTCTTTCCTTCCTTCCTTCCTTCCTTTCTTTCTTTCCTTCTTTCCTGCTTTCCTGCTTTCTTTCTTTCTTCTATTGCTGAAACAGATATTTGAACCCTGAAATGGTAGATTTTAATCAAATGCCTGAATCAGGTTTTTGGGTAGATCTCTGTGCCTTTCTCCTGTTGGAGATACTCCGTGGATAACTGCATTATCTCTTTGGAGAGAGCATAAGGGAAGATGACTTAATAGTCCAGAAAACAGAAAACCTGCTGGGTATGTGGGTGTGTGAGTTTCAGATCCATGGACTGACATACGCAAAGCAAGAACGTCATGGTTGGATTTTTATCCCCACGTGCCTGCCTGAAACTCTTTTAAGGTCAGTGAACATCTGTCTTCCGTCTGAATTTGACTAGTCCAGCTTTGTACTTCAAAAGCAGAGTGAGTACTTCTCAGTAATACTTTTCTATTTGGACACATCAACAGTTTCTGACAAACAATTATTCAATCACAAAATTATCTGCCAGCTTTACTTCAAGCAAACCTAATTTGCAATAAAAATGCTCCATGGTAGAACATATAAGGAGTGACTTGCTGAACAGAAAGTATATTTGTTTAACTGATTCTCTCTGTTGGCCATTATCATCTAGGTTAAAAGTTCCTGCTGTGTGGGCTGAGGGTCATCATGGAATCACATTAAATGTTAAAACCAAAGAATGCATCATTTTTGCCTGTCAGTGTATTTTCATGTGCAGCAGGCACCTTCCTCTAGGGACCTGCTTTTCGGTTAGAGGAAATGAACCATACCCATTGCAGCAGAGAAATTGCTGAGTGAAAAGGGATATGTTCCGTGGACAGAGATGTGGCTTTTGCTGGCAGTACTTTATGGTGCTACATGCCTCATGATGCAATGGTGTAAGAGTATAGTCACAGAGGGAAGAAGAGCATTAGACAGACCAACATGAAGCATGGAGCAATTCTGGGTTTCATACAGGTCAATATCTGACTTTTTCTTAAATGTAAATAGTATTTGTAGTAGCTGTGAAATTATACTATTGTCAGGCCTTGGGCTAATAGAGGAAGAAGAGCAATATGAAATACACCCAGTCATGGCAACAGTGAAAGAAAAAGATGTTCCTGCAGAGAGCAGAAGATGTAAAAAACTGATACAGTAGTTAAGGTCAGACTTTGCTGCAACAGCTGCCAAGGTATTGGTGTTGGAAAGTGTTGGAAAAGCGCTGGAACTACAGAAACTGCAGCTGGCTCTTTACCATCTCCTGTCTTCTCAGCAGAAGGAATCTCTGCTCCTGCCAATACAAAATAAGTCCTGCACTGATTCTGAGACAAAACAGCACTACTGAATGACAATTAAATTCATTTTAAAACACATCTCAAAGCAACTGAGTGAGCAGTTTACCTGGAGACTGTTCCACAACAGTCTGAAGTAGTCAGAAAGACTTTCACAAAAGTTCAGCAGGTGTTCAATCAGGCCCTTAGCAGAAAGGAAGATCCGACTCTGTTTTATGGGCTACCATAAAATCAGAGTCGAAGAATATAAGAGCTGTTGGGTCATAATACCTTAATAATGGTATATATGCAATTGAAGGAGGCTGGGAATGTAGTGTCACAAATGTGAATGTCCTGAAGATACAGGTAGACACTATAGACATAAGGCAGACACATCTATAGACCTGTCTAGGTGTTCTAGTCTGGGTAGGGAGAAAGAGTGTGAATTCTCAGAGTTCACACTTGGATAATTCAGACTGGATTTCTGTCTTTCTGGAACTTACCTGGTAGAAACACTGCAGGAAGATACCTGCCCTCCAACAGCTAATAGGTGTTGAATGAGGAGGATCAGACTAGACCTGGTTTTCAGGAAAACATTCAGAACTGAGTGTGGACATCACATCCTTGTCACCAACTCCTCTACCTACCAGATTCTCCGCCTTTGAAACACAGTAGAGTTCAGGTTAGCTTATATGGCTTAAATTCAGTAATTTGTCTGTGATCCAAGAGATTCGACCTGAACATGCATGAAGTAAGGTCTGTGAGATGTCAGCCTTCATTACAAGCTAACTTTTCTTGTTCTATTTTATATCTGCTCTTATTTGTGGCATATGGAAGCAAACATCTTTATCACGTCTTTTTTAATCTGTGCTTACATTTGTTGTAATAAGTATAAACCCTATATGCTTTTGTAGAATGAGGAGAGGTGGATGCTGCTTCAGTTGAGAACACTGTGTTTTCTGTCATGTCATATCTGTGAATTGCATGAGTAGATCCAGCCACTTCCTTCATTGTCTGGTGAGTACTGCTTTTGCTGTTGATTGATTCATTCATTAAGAACAACTTAACCTACTAACTAACACCTACTAACTTCAGGGGTTCGTCACCAGTTGTCCTCGATAACTCTGCCTTCCGGAAGTCAGCCTTTAATTTCTCAGGCTGATTCATGCAACCATCAGCTGGCAAAACAGTAAGGCCAGGGACATAGGTCTGAGGAAAGTGGTACCATGAAATAAAAATTATAATAGAAGACAACTGTGGCATTTAAGAAAATAAGGCTACTCAGTGTTCTGCCAAATGGATTAAGAAACTCCTAATTTTTTTTTTCTTTTTAAATCATGATTGTCTATGGTTTTTTATTAAGGGACAAAATGCATTTGTGGCATATGATGGCTACTCTGACTGTAAAGATATTTAATTGCAAGGAGTTAATTGCAAGGAATACAAATTCTCTTAAGTTTCAAAGATGTTTTGCTTTGCATTTGATCCCCTTTTTGTTTTACACAGTGTTGTCAGGTCCTGAGTTAAAGCTTGTTTTCTTTGCCTGTTTCCAAATTCAAATGAATTTGGAATAAAACTCCACCAAAACGTAGAGAAGACCATGCAAGTCTTTCTACTGCTTTAACTGATACAGGAAAAACAATATGAGCCATACTGTGCCCTTCTTTTATATAAGATTTTAGTGGTTATCCTTCTGGATGGTCCCATGGTGGGATGATAGTAATAAGTACTACTTTGGGGTTGACAGGCTGAACCTCCTTGGAGAATGAAAGAGAAGAATAAAAATTCAAGCTGTCAAAAAAACAAGATAAACTAACTGATAGAGCAGGCCAGGAACAAAGATCCTACATGTGATCTTGATTCCTACTTTCTCAGATGAGAGAAAAGAGGAATACCTCCAGAAATTCAAGTCTACTTCTATCTCCAGCCTGTGTTTACTGAACTCTATTGTTTATTTCTGTATTCCTGAAGAGATGGGAACTCTTCTATTGCACCTCTTTTCACCAGAACATGATGCAAAGAAGCACCTGATAGCATTGCTTTGGTGAACTGAATGCACAAAAATGCCAATTAGATTGATTCTGGAATTAGATATGGTTTTCTTAACCTTTTACATTCTCAGAACATACAAAGTTGTTTTTTTCTGGAGAAGATCCATAATAACAAGCGCTCTAATTAGAGTTGGAAGCAATGCTAAAGACAAGCTCCTTTAAAATTGATGTCACCACTATCATGAAGAAAATAGAAGGAGGTGTCACCAGTTTTCTTGAGGAGGCACCAAAGGTTATACATATGGAAAGAATCCATTAAAAATGAGTTGGTAGCTTTGTTAGCAGAAACTTTACCAGTCTTTTGCTAAGACAAAGCTAAAAGGACCTCTGAAATAAAGTATATAATCTTCCCACCCATACCACTCTCTGATCTCAATGAGACTTTAAAAAATGTTACTTGCCTGGAATTGAATCCGATGGGTCTTACACATTTAAAAGAGACTTTGGATATCAGATATGAGTGTGCTAAGCTGGGATTGCTTCAGCAAGCATGAAAAATGTTCTCTACCTGCTGTTCTGCTCTTGGGAGCTGTGAGAATGAACAGCCTTTTCAAGATCCTGTTCACAGTAACACTGCATTACATAAGAGAGCAGCAATAGAATGATCCACAGTCATCTTCCTACAGACAGTTCAGCACTGTCCAGCTGTTGGCCAAACAAAGTTGTCTCCTTCAGGCTTCCTCTACCCTGCCTCTGTATCAGAGGAAGTCGCAATGGTTTTATGACTGAACTTTAGCCCTGAGCTCGGCCATCAACATACCTGCTAACATGCTAAACTTGCATCTGGGTTTGGCATGTCAGTGGCTGCAAAGCCCAGACTTGTGGACTGAGTCAGGATCTCCATCTCCACTCAGTACCAGAAAACAAGAACCTGAGGTCTTCTGGGCCTTAATGTGCACTTCTAGCTCGTTTCAGGTCCAGGTCAAGAGAGCTTTTGACTGCACTTGAAAGTTGCATGAAACACAACAGAGCAGAAAGAAAATTCTTCCCTCTTAATTCAGGAAGGACATTGCTGTGCTGGAGTATGTCCAGAGAAGGGCAGTGAAGCTGCTGAAGGGTCTGGAGCACAAGTCCTATGAGGAGCAGCTGAGGGAGCTGGGGGTGTTTAGCCTGGAGAAAAGGAGGCTCGGGGGGACCTTATTGTTCTCTACAAGTACCTGAAAAGAGGCTGTAATGAGACTGGGGTCAGTCTCTTCTTCCAGGCAACCAGTGACAGGCCAAGAGGACATAGTATTAATGTGCATCAGGGGAGGTTTGGGTTGGACATTAGGAAGAATTTCTTCGCAGAAAGGTTGATTAGACATTGGATGGACTCCCCAGAGAGGTGGTGGAATCACTGTGGGTGGAAGTATTTAAGGAAAGACTGGACATGGCATTTAGTGCCAGAGTCTATTTGACATGGTGGTATTTGGTCACAGTTTGGATCTCAATGATCTCAGAGGCATTTTTCAACCTAACTTATGCTTTGATTCTGTGGTTCAGTGATTCTGTGATTTGTACCTGTGTGTGCTGGTTTCATCAGCTTCTATTTCCAGTGACAGGTCAAGGAACTAAAATACAAGATGTGATACCTAGTGTAATTCCTGCTTCCTTTAATATATTCTTACATTCTGTGATTGTAGCCAGCATGTTGATTTTGGCCTGGAGTCAGCTACCAGGTCTCAGGTGACAGCTGTGACTAATGACTGAGATACTGGAAAGAGTAACTACAGCTCTCTGCACCAGGATCCTGATTTGCTTCCTCATGCCCAGGCCAAGAGGGTGGAAGATCAGTGTCACAGCTTACATGCTGGCTCACTTTCCCTGGTAAACTCACATACATCCTAAACTGGGGCATTCCCACAAGGATACTCTGACACAGCATTGCATTCTTGTGACAACTCAGATTCTCACGCAGCCCCCTCCTGAAGCAACTGCTGTCTCAGGAGGTACTTTTGTTATTTTTCTCCAGAAACCTCTCCCAAGACAGCTTTTGGATATAAGGACTGAGATCTTGAGACACCAGTTTTTATTTTCTTGGGAGAAATAAACATTTTTCCATTAATCTCCCATCTATTATGTTGAAAGGGTTTTTTTTACAGCCAGATTGTGTTGCTAAATGTTTTATTTCTTGCTTTTAATTTCTACCTGGCCAGTTATACTCCCCTCCTCATAACCACATAGCAGCCTCAGGTAAAAGAACTGAAAACTCAGATGGCACATACAGTGCTCACAGCTTAATCTAGTATAGGTTACGTTCTCTGTGCATAATGTTTTTTTATACTTAGAGTTGTTTGGATACTTTTAAATACATAACTGTAGCTATGCACCTTCCTGAGAATTTTTCAAGTATATCCAATATGTATGAGACCTTTATTAAAAAAACAAAACAAAACAACCCAAAACACCACCACCACAAAAAAAAAAAACCCACAAAAAAAAACCAAAAACCCCAACCTTCTAAAAATCCATTGAGATGATTCCAGAAAAGAGACAGACTACAGCAAAGACACTGAACATCTAAAATAAAATAGCATCTATTTATTCTGACACATGGAAAAACATGTCCAGGAGCTAGCAAATCAGTGTAAAAATACATACTGCTAGCCTTCACAGAAAATTCAGGACAGCATAATGCAAGTTCTCCTAGAATTCAGCATTGATTATTATGCTAATTTGGCCATAAAAATAGGAGCACATGGCTGGAAGAGACAGTATAGGTCATGATCTAGTAGACACTCTGGTTCATGCAGGTTAGAGCACCCAGAGCTGTGGGCCACAGAGGAGAAGTCTCTAGTTCCAAAGGCTGTAGAGACTCCATAAGTAGCTAATATGCTAGACTGCAAAGCATCTCCATCACTCTGTGCTGAATTTATAGTTTTACACAGGCTAAGTGTCACAGCTGTGCCATGGGAAGCATGACTGAGAAACTGAGAACATCTCTCTACTAGCATAGTATATGTTAAACAAAACTCACTCAAGGAGTAACTACTTTCTTCTCTATATAGAAAGGCAAGAGAAAAAAGTCCTTTAAAGTAAAACTTGGGAGAAAACCCCCTCTCTTGATCAATAACTTCTTTAACCCTTAGCATCAGCCTGAAGCTATATTGCGCTATGACCTTCAAATGTATCTTGTAAACTTCTTCCCTGCAGTTATGGTGAATACTTTTCAGTTTCAAAACTGAAAGCAAAATCTGCCTCCCCTAGAAACTAGAGCATCCACCTGGGGAAATATTCCCTGACCTCCATATGTGACAAGAGAAATGTCTTGAGAACACCTTATAAATTCAGTACAAGCTCATAAAGTTCCGGGTACTTCAGGTATGTGGCTGCTTATGACATATCTGAACCCTGATTGCCCATGCCTACAGCCTGACTCAGAAGCTTAAAGATGTCACCCCATGCCATTTGAGACACTATAACTTAGCTGAAAAATCTACATAAATCTGGCAAATAGTACTCAGATCTTGTAGGAGAACTTTTCTGGACTGGCAGCTGGAGGCCAGGAGCAGTGTCTGAGGACATGGCACTAGTTGCTGCTGTCTAGGGGACTGAAGTGAGCCACCAATGTCCCAGTCCCAGACATTTTCTTACTCTGTCATATAGCTCTCCCTATACATCAACTGAAGTTCATCTTAAAACAAATTTAGCTTCACTTTCTCCCAGAGCCTATGTGGTTACTCTTAAAATTTTGCTCCTCAGATACTAGGAATTCTCAGAATATATTTATCCGTGATCAATTTACAGTAATTTGATTTTATGTCAGTGCATGTATTTAGCTTAAGCCATTCTATTCCTCCAAAGACATGTTTCTAGACTCATCATTTATCTCTTCCATTTCTTTTTTTGATTGGCTAAACAACCTCTGCAAGGTCTCATTGTAAGTCTTTCTCTTTACTTAATCATTTCTACAGATTGTTTCTGCTTCTTTTCCAGTTCAGTTTTATCTTTTTTGAGCACAGATGACCAGCCCAGCACACAATATTCCAAATGACACCTCTAGCAGTGACTTGTTCAATGGCACTTCTACAATTCCCTATGTCATATTAGCATCATGCTGTGAGCCTTGTAGCATAAACGACCACTCAATTCTGGAAACATTTTATAAATTTTGGGCACTTAAAAGTAATAAATCTGAGGAATAAAACAATTAACTTGCAATTTCTGTAGAGCTAGGAAGGTTGATGCAGGATTTTTATGCAGGCAGGATGTTTTACATGGACTGTTTCTTTTGTCTTTTGTTCACTCCCCCATTTCCTCATATGCTGCCAAAGAGATTTTCCATCAGCACTTTGCCATTTCACTGTAAACAGCCTTAGGTTCTTCAGGTTCTCTGTATATCATAATCAAGGACACTCTTTTACCACTTTTTTTTTTCCTGTTAGTGAGGGAGGAAGATTTATCTTCATCATGTATTTTTTATCCCTTATCTACAGTACATTGCTGGTACATGTCTCGTGTAGGTCAGTTGCCAAAAGGCACCGATGTCAAGGTCTGAGACCACTATCAAACTACCAGCAGACTCTTGAGAGAAAGAGCTGTCACAGTGTGCCATAAACCCATGTGACTTTAAATGATGCATTAGTAAGTGGTATGTGATTTATGTTACAATGTGACAGAGACAGAAATACCAGTTTGCAAAATGTAATCAAGATACCTACCTCACTCACAAAAACACAATGCTTCACCTTGGATTGTCAGGAAATAAAGCTTATCTTTATGAAACAGAGATGGCCACACTTAAAGGATATTGTAACTGAAATTTTAAGTTTAGTTAAGATGCCTGACTAGGAGAGGAATATATACGAACTATTTCCTGTCTCTAAATGCTTATATAATCCCAACCCATCATCCAAACTGCAAAGGGCTTGCTCCTTACACTGTCTGTATTTAGGTCCTGGAACGTAAAATGGTTTTGCATTTCAAGTTAAATAAGCTGCTTGCAGAGTGGATAAAACAGGAATAAGTTCAACCTAGTATAAATTTGTGTCACCTATCTTTCCAAGCACACAACCATGAAGCAGAGGAAAATAGGGATGAATGCTGAACAAATAGGAAATATAGGCAAACTCCTTATTATCAGTGTTTCTGTGCTCCACTCCAACATTAATATCACTGTTGTGCAGAGAATACTGGTGGAAGTTTTTACTCTTTTTTCTGCTTTGTTCTAACAAATATCCACATTCCTAATGCTCCATTTAGTACCTGCAAACTCTATTAACTTTTACATTTTATGTGTTGGCAATACTCTTATTCTAGCCTCAGTTGTCTTATTTTCTCGAGCAGCTCTGCAGAGTCTGTTATCACCATCTGTCCCGTGTTAACCTGTGTCAAACTTTCGTTTGGTAAAAGCACCTGTAGGTGCTTTGGCTTCTGTGTTATCCTACCCCTCACTAACATAACACAGGAATTACATGAAGACTCCTATTTTTCTCTTCGAAGGTAAAGACAAAACTCCAGAAGAATTTTTATGCTGCTTGCATTACAGTGATGAGCCCCAGCTTCTCTTTTAAACAGAAAGTGCGAATATTTCCGTGGCAGAGAAGAATCTGCTATTCAGCCCAAGAAATGAAAAAGGAAAACCAGTACTAACAAACTGTTTTGGGATGGTGACATAGCACGTGAGCAACCCACGAATAATATATTTTTGTGGACCTGGTAATCCAGATATTGACAAAATATCTCCAGTATTCTGTCACTTAACAGTGTTCTTAGATGTCATTCAGTTATAGACTTAGTCACCTACCATGCAAGTGCAAGGGACTGAAGCATATCTTCCCCATTCCCTAAACCCCGCTTCTGATATCCTTGTGGAGGTTCTCAAAAGCCTTCTCTTCTCTGCTTGGCTGTTACAAGACTTGTCTCTGGATGCATAACCTTGACCCCTGCAAATTTGGCTTCTGGCTGGAATCCTGGCAGACAGCTACCTGTCAACAATTCGCTGGAAGGATCCTGCCGTCGTCTGTTTCAAGCTCTCTGAACAGGAAAAAGAGAGGAGGGTTTTGTATTTCAAAGAACTATAGAGCTCAGGGATGATTTTTTAAATTGAAATTCTGGCTGCAAGAGCCATTAAATATAGTTCTGCTCCTCTTCTAGACTGTGAGATCAAACAGCCCAGGCAACAGGAGGAATATTTGCTGACTTACGGTACATGTACAATTTTTGCAGATTGGTTGGCTTCATTCTGCAACTTACTATGAAAAGGACATAAAAATGTCATTGACAGGTCTGGTTTTGTGCTGAAAAAATCCTGTGCTAAAACATTTTTCCCAATCTGTTTCTGAACTTTTTCTTCATGGATATTCAAGCTCTAGAACTTGTTATTCTGGAGTCTATTGATAGGTATTTAAAGAGGCTGTATGGTTTGAAAGTTATCTCAGTTTTGACTTGCTGAACAGTATTTGATTTGAAGGATCCAGTAGGCAAATCACTAATTTTTATGATAACCTAGTCTAGTAATGGTGAAAAAAAAACATAAAAAGTTTTGCATAATTTAGTGGTGTCCAAGACCATATTCCAGAAATCTTGACTCCATGCTCACCACAGAACCAAAATTTTCACTAAATTCATCAGAGCATTGTCTTTCATCTTAGGATAGAAATCGCAATACAAAAAAAAAGAAAAAACACAAAACAAACAAACAAAAAATCCCTGCCCTATTAATGATCTATAGGAGGGATGCAGTTTATATTCAGTTTAACACATCATTTCAGCTTCACAAAACCAAACCCCCAAAATGTGGGAGCAGCCAGATAAAGCAGTAGAGTATCCCTGAAATGAGATTCAAGTTGTTTTGGTTTTTTTTTCAGATGCCTAACCAGAAGCACATGTGCAAGTGTAATCTTCAGTTTGAGCATGGGGACAGTGCTGATTTGCTGCATTAAGAAATGTGGAGTATTTGGATACATTTTCATTACTTAAGTAAAAGTCTGTTATTGGAGGTCAGTGTTTTGTACCTAAAGAGTCCATTTCACAATTATACTCCTTACAAGTTGCTGGTAGCTGAAGTAAGAGAGAGAGGATTGTTAACTAATATAAAATACCAAAAGAATTTCTGTTGCTTCCTAGAAATTAAAAATGTCTCTGAATAATCAGGATCTATAAATGTTCATACCATTATTTCTTTTATTTTCAATAAAAAGAAATTATTTCTTTTGTTTTCAATAAAAAGAAACCTCCAAACAAATCGAATGCTGAATGTTTTCTCCATAAATAATCTGAGGATTAATGAGGAAGTATTAAAACATGCAAGATATGCAACCTTTATGTAAAATATACCAAAAGAATCTGCAAATTTTTGGAACATGGGACTGTCGAGTGTGAAGGACAATTTTGGGATATATCAAATTGGAGGAATCATAATAAATAGGTATGGGATCTGGTGAGAAATGTGCAGAATGAGGTCATCACAACACAAGAGGTCATCACAAACTCCAAGAGGCTGTTTACTGCGCTGCACAGAAAAAAACATTGGGTCATAGGAATTCATCAGCACAATAGTTTGGTGAATGGGCCATTGCAAGGACCCTTGCAAGAAAGATTTGTGGCACCATTTAGGTGCCTGACTGTCCTTTTTGAAGGGTTTTACTCCCCATGTGAGGGCTACCCTATACAAAGACTCTATGAATTTGTTTTCTAAGCAACATTGAATGTTTGTTCAACAGCTGACATGAAGAAAAAGAGGATTTAAAATCTTAATGTAAATACTTCTAGCATAGTTATTCAGTTCTTTCGATGAAGCTGGTATTTTTGTGCTGCTAATTCTTTGTGCCTCTTCACAAAGAAATAGACTCATAGAATCACAGAATCATAGAATGGGTTGGGTTGGAAGGGACCTGACACAGGCAGGAACACCTTCCACTAGATCAGGTTGCTCAAAGCCTCATCCAACCTGCCCTTGAATACTTCCAGGCACTGGACACTCACAGCTTGTCTGAGCAACTTGTTCCAATGTCTCACCATACTCATTGTAAAGAATTTATTCCTTATATCCTTTTATATACCCTCTTTCAGTTTAAAATTGTTGCCTCTTATACTGTCACTTCAGGACTGGATAAAAAGGCTTTCTCCATCACTTTTATAAGCCTCCTTTAAATATCAAAGGGCTGCATTAAGTTCTCACCAGAGACATATTTTCTCCAGGCTAAGCCTGGAAGCTAGGATACTCTCTAGAAACGTCAAAAAAAGTTCTGCTACTGTATTTCAGCAAAGACATGGTAGAATAACATGGCTCGCTGCAGTGCACAGAGCTGTGGAATGAACTTTCTAGGAATTGCACAGTTGTACATGACCAAGGACAGCAGCTCTGGTTTGCTTGAAGCTCAGATGGCCCCTCAGAGCATGGGTCCCTCAAGGTTAGGCAAGCTTTAGTGGAGCAATTCAAGCGAGGAATTAAACCTCAGCAGTGGAAATGTACATGTAGAAAGAAACCTTCTAAAGGGAACTGCAATATCATAGCTGGAGAGCCCAATGGTTTCAGGAACTACACAAAAGAAATTCAGTACTTCTACAGTGTCAGAGTTTTCTGTTAAAGATTTAAAACTTAATAAATCCCAAGCGTGGTTTCTGATGTTGAGCTCTCACATTCTTTTGGGCTGATGGTCCACTTTACCCTGAACCATTTCTGGAAGCTAAGTTTTGTCACCTCTAGGGCTTTTAAAAATGGGGTTTTAAAAATGCTGAACCACCTGCTAAGGTGTACTGGGTAGGTCTCACTGTTCTTTGTAGGCCTTTGTAACTAACGCATAATAAAAGCTCTCTTTCTGAGGTTGTGTGTAGCAGCTGGATAGAAGATCAGAGCTGCTACTGGAGCAGTGCCATCTATACAGAGTGAGAAAGTAGACTTGGCAAAGGGCTCTGGCTGAACCAAGTGGGTCCCACAGGCAGATGAGACTTTAGCAAGCTGTCTGAGTTATCTTATTATGCATCTGCTCCTTGTAGTTTATCAAGGCACCCAGGGCGTTGGTTAGTCTGACAGAGCTGTGAGATTCAAGTTAAATTACACCCCATGCCAGCACTGTCCATGGTGAAATAATAGTTCTTCCTCTCCTTTTATGGGATTATTATGAGATTCAAATTTATATGTTATTAGAATTTGCTTTTCAGATAATGTTGCTGTTTTAACGGGTTCACTGAATAGTTTTCATGCACTTTCTAATCTCAGATGTCTTTATACAGCAGAAACAATAAGAATGGCATTGATAATGAAAGCTTTGAAGTACTTGCTGTCCAAAAAAAAATATATTTTGAGAAGGTACTTCTTCTAGTGAAATTTTCACAGAGTTTTTTTTTCCTTTTTAATGTTCTTTCTGCATTTCAGAGCTTAATGGTTTTATTTTCTGAGCCAATTATCCACCTTTGCACTTCTTGTGAGGTTGTGTACTAAGCAAAACTATTTGCATTAAAGACGATGACATTTTAACGAAGTTTGGCTGTAAGATTTGCTCAGTACTTTTGCCAAGCAACAGCATACATTGCTGGAAAAGTTCTTAAAAATACTTTGCAAAATCTTTCTTTTGTTGCTATAGACATCTCTCCAGCTGTTCTTTACACCGTTCTCTTGCAGATTGAAGCCTTGCAATTTGTTTGCAGACTTATCTCATTTATTTGGAGAAATCAAGACATCCTTGCAGGTATAGAATGGTTGTAGAAATGAGGTTTGCATGCCTGACCACTGCTACTCCTCGTACCAGCCTGATTCTTCATCATGGTAGTTATATCCCTCCACATCAGCTATAGAGCATGTGAACTTCCTCAGTCAATCTAAACACCTACCTTCACTGTGACCCCTCATACTGTGAAGCCTCTGGTGCTAATCCCTCCTAAATGAGCAGCTCCTGTCATTCCAGTGCCCCTCACCATATTGCCCAATGTGTAATCCATTTTCTAAGCATCAATTTGCGCACGTTGCATGGGGTCTAAAACAATCAAGGGTCAATTCAGTCCTGGCTGCTCTGCATATCGTTTTGGCTGTGGCTGAGACAATTTCTGGCCTGTTTCTTGGGAGAGAGAGGGATTCACCAATATGCATGTCAGTGGGAGCTGCCAAAAGAATGTTAACTGGTGTTAAAGTGGTGTCAGGGAGCATGGAAATGAGCCAGAGGGGCAGCTGGCAAGTACTGGAACCTCCACATACAAAAAGTAAAGACTTCTGCACGTGCAAGCCTGAAAAGGGGGTGTGAAGAGGTGAAGGAGACATTTATCAAACAAAGAACAGGTGAGACTGCTCAGGAAAAACAGCATCAACAAAAGGCAGCAGCACTTATTACACTTTTAGAGCAGTCAGGAAGCAGCTGCTGGCTGAAAAGGAAGCAGCCAACTCCATCATGCAACTCCGATGCATGGCAGGGTGTGCGTGCAAAGTAGTCATAGTGCTATGGGTATCCAAGGGCGGTTAATACGACCTCTTTCAGTGACCTGACTTAAGTCAAAATGGCCAATTAAAAAGTAAGTAATAGCTTATTTCTTAGAGATTGTAGGAAAATAGGTCAGCTGTTTTTGGGCATGATGACTTGTCCCTTTTGGGTATAGATAGGATATATATGATAGAAAGAACTTTAATTGATGACATGAAGTAATCATTAATATCTTTGAATTTTTGATAGGACATTAAACCCCTAAATTATACTAATTTGATACTTGAAAGATTAAAATATATGGAAAAGGAGAATTCCTAATTTTGTTAACACAAGGGCAGATATTATTTGTGAATTTTTTAGATAAGATTCATAAATGAGCATAAAACAAACTTCAGCTACAGGTCTGTGGATCCTTCTTTGAACAATGACCATCATGAGATCCGTCCAGAACTAGCAAAGAGGCCAGGCTAGATGGGGCAAATACTGTGAGGCAAGTCACCTCAGGCTAGGGCAAGTGGGCAAAACAAAGAAGCTGCAGGTGGAAGATGAGTTTTCTGGGTGATGGTCTGACGAATGGATTTTTTTAGAGGGTACTCTGTCTCTTGATTGCTTGTATGGCCTGAAGTTTTCCAGATGCTAAGGAAGTACCGTGGTGGCTGGCACCTGGGATGTGAGTGAGCATGTTAAGATTTGTGAAGTCAGTTGCGTTGAAAAGATCGAGGACTAGCAACTGGAGGTGTGCAATCTTATTGTGCGAAAAGGATAATTTATATTCTGAACTTTAGGGGAGATTTTATGGTAGGACTCTGTACCTCACTGGATGAATAGAAACCATGAAGAAAATTGCAGGAATAAGCAGACACACTACCAGGAACAGGAAAAAATTCTACTCAGCAGTGCAATTATGTTTAGAAGATCAAGTAGTATGGGGATGATGTGAGACATGCCAAAAGCCTGTTTGGGCCAGACTTTGTGAGGGAAATTAAGCAAATAGCAAAAGGTCATTCAGCTGTATAAATAAAAAGAGCACAGGAAGGTGTGAGTCCACTACACAATAATGAAAGGACAGAGATTAAAGATAATCCTGATATGTCCCCAAAAGTAAATGAACACAAAGCCCTTGGAGTCTAATAAGGGCAATTTTTTCTGTAGGCTGGTGTTCATTAGCTGTCATCGGTGGAAGAATCAAAAATCTCATGTTTTTGTCAACACCAAATCTTGCATGGACACTAATGAGATGTTTATCAGCCGTTAGTAACTCTAATTATCAGCGTGTGTTATCAACACAGGTGAAGAGCTGAGTAATACTGACATGAAAACGCTCATCAGCTCTACATATAAATGTCTCTAACGCAATTGTGTGAAAAGAAGAGAAACAGTAGGATTGAGGGATATTGACTGCATGTGTATTGTAGCTTTGGCAAAATCATGCAGACGACAGCTATTTTAGCAATAAATGAATAAATAACCACTAACAATGTACATAATATGTACAATCTGAATTTGGATCTCTATTTTCACCTCTGATTGCCCTTATCTGACAGTGGTTTTGTTGCATGGCAGATAGAGATGCAAGGCTAGAAAAAGTGTTCTTATTTACTGAGTTTGCAAAATTTTCAGAGGGTGAGAGCATTGACTTTTCCAACATCCAGAGTCAAACAGGACTAAAATATTTATATCTCTTGCACTTAGGCAGTGCTTGCTAATTCCCACCTGCAGTTTTTCAATTGCATAGATACTGAACTGACACGACCAAGTTTGCCTTCTTGTAGCACACCATGTATAGCAGCAGATTTCCATGCTGAATCAAGTCCCTTTCATTTTCATAGTTTCAACTGAGCATTGATAAAACTGGCATGGTGGTTCCTGTTACCTGGACAAAGGGAAATAGACATATTGGTATGGGGAAGGAAGATAAAGAGTACTTAGAAAATGTTTATTGTATCTCTCCATGAAGATGATTTACTATCCTCAATGCATAAGCTCCTACACATTAAATCTGTATCCAGGTCTGAATGTCTCACACACAAGAGTCAGTGTCTCAAAACCTGATCTAAAAAATGCTGAAGTGAATTAGAAAATTTCTTGCATTTACACCAGCTGATTTTTTGGTCTTACGAGAATTTAGAACAGGTCAGGCAGATAAAGTGTGGGGGAGAGAAATAACAATTTCCAGCCCTCAGATGGAGCTAGTGGAGTTTAAGAGGTCAAATAATTGCCTGAGGCTACACTGTTAAGTTTGTTCCATTGAGAAGAGGTCGTATCCAGTCCAGGATCCTCTGCCCACAAGCACATCTATTCACTCAAGTAACATGGTGTTTTTAACTCAAAATAGTTGACTCTTTAGTAGTATAGGCTAATCACGAATGAAGCACTAACACAAGCACTGAAATGCCACTTTAATGCCTGTAGGCTTCCATAAGAATCCAATAGTTCCGCGAGGAGATTATAGGAAGCACAAAGAAAGACTCTAGTAATCTTCTGGAAAACAATTCCTAGAGTACTTAAGCTTAATATTGTGCAAAGACAGCTGTCATTTGAGGAAGTCTATACTGAAACTGATAAACTGAATAACTGATAAATCTTCAATAAAGATCTATGCACCTGAGAATCTGAGAACTGAGCTTGGATATTCAAAGAGTTAAATAAAATATTTTGTCCACATGAAATGTCTCTTTCTTTCCAGGAATGGAAAATTCTACTCTTGGACAGGAAAGAACTTAAATGATAAGATGTCTAGCTAGGTGCTCACAGTAAAGCTTACACAGCTAACACTAACTAGTTAATTAAATTGACTTGGTTTTTTTTTCCAATGAAGATTTTACATCTTAATTGCATTGTACATAAAATGTCGAGTCCTAAGAAACAATGATGTCCTAAACAGAATACCAAGAAACCATAGAAAGCTAGTTCATTTGAAATATGCGCTTTTGGGGGACATAAGGCTGTTTATGTTATTGTGAATTTATTTAAAGTGTTTTGTAGTCAGACACTTTTTTACTGTGAATCTTCAAAGTTTTTGACAATAAAAGCAAAATCAAAAGCTTTGGTAAAATTATGATTGTTCAATGATGGCCATCTTGGTGTATGGCCCATCAGGGTTTTTGTCTTGTGTTCTAATATTGGTTATAGGTATGAATAATTTTGTTTGGAAAAACAGCTATTGTTAACATGAATGAAAAACTTGTTGATTTAAGACAGTGAGGCATACATTTACTTGTTTAGCCTTATGTCTGTTCTTTTGAAGATAAACTTTCTTCCAATAGTATGCAAATTAATTTATATTTTTTTTCTAGAACAAAATTGTTTTAGAAACCTTATGCTTAATCTTTCTTGTATTTATGAGTGTCGCTTTATACTGCTTCTTCATGCAGCTTGTTCCTGCTTACCTTAATGATCTCTTTCTTTTTTTCCCTCCTGCCTTTTGGAAGGTGTGCAGGGCTTACACAGCACCAAGGCCTTTTCTGCTTTTCACACCACCCCACCAGTCATGAGGCTGAGGGTGCACAAGGATTTGGGTGGGGACACAGCTGACCCCAGCTGACCAAAGGAGCCATACAGTGTCATCCTCAGTCTATAAAGCTGAGGAAGAAGAAAGGGGGGAACATTTAAAATGATGACTTTTGTCTTCGCAAGTAGCCATTAGGCATGATGGAAGCCTGCTTCCCTAGAGATGGCTGAATACCTGCCTGCTCATGGGAAGTGTCAAATGAATTCCTTGTTTTTCTTTGCTTTACCTATCAAACTGTCTTTATCGNCCTGCCTTTTGGAAGGTGTGCAGGGCTTACACAGCACCAAGGCCTTTTCTGCTTTTCACACCACCCCACCAGTCATGAGGCTGAGGGTGCACAAGGATTTGGGTGGGGACACAGCTGACCCCAGCTGACCAAAGGAGCCGTACAGTGTCATGCACAGTCTATAAAGCCGAGGAAGAAGAAAGGGGGGAACATTTAAAATGATGACTTTTGTCTTCGCAAGTAGCCATTAGGCATGATGGAAGCCTGCTTCCCTAGAGATGGCTGAATACCTGCCTGCTCATGGGAAGTGTCAAATGAATTCCTTGTTTTTCTTTGCTTTACCTATCAAACTGTCTTTATCGCAATCCACAAACTTTCTCACTTTTGCTCTTCCAGTTCACTCCCCCATGCCTCTGCAGGGAGAGTGAGCCAGTGGCTGTGTGGCGCCCAGTTTCTGGCTGAGGTTAAGCCATGACAATCCTCTTGGTGCCCAACATGGGGCTTAAAGATTCTGAGATAACAAGAGATTTGGTTGGAGTAAGCTAGATCAAATTTATAGCTGATACTGCTGTTTAGCTATGAATTGACAGGGTTTTATGCTTGCCATGGGATTTGCATGGTAGAGTCTAGTGCTTCTTAGTGACCGCTGTTTTTGCTTTCACGAAATGTATTTCACATTGAAAAAAAAGAAGGCTTAGTAACATATCTGAAACTGCAAAAAGAAAACCCCAAACCAAACTACAAACAAACTCACAATAAAATATTCTCCTTGTTATAGTCCTCCTTGGTTCTTTGATATGTTTACTCTCTTGTATTGTTTTTATCTGAAAGTTAAGACCATTGCAGAGGCAGATATTTGTAAGTCAAAAATAAGGTTGGGTTGATTGAAAAGTGTTGCTGCTATTTCATTTGTAGAGGAATGGGCCTGCTGAAACCTGCGGCAGTGTGTGGGAATGTCTACACTTCATCTTGTGCTTTTAGTGCTGAGCCAGTGGCAAAGGCAGGTTTGTGTCTGCTCCTTTTCACAGAAAACCCCATTAGAGTCTGTGTTTTCAGACAGTGAGTCATCTCTGGCCATGTGAAACCACATCTTTCTTGTTCTGTTAAACATTGACCTGTCCACATTGTGACAGATGAACCACACCTACCTCATAGCTTGTACAACTTTCTGTCTTTTTTTTTGCCTTACTTCAGCAAATACCACACCTGTGCTTCTGTGTTGTGCTTTCTAGTCCAACATACATTGAGTGTAATGGAACCGTCATAGAAACTTAAAGTGTGAAAAGTTTTTGGGGAGTGGTAACGTCAAATGTTCCATTCCTCAGCAATGAATGGGAAGGAGTTGAACACAAATAATGGTGTATAAAATAAGGCACCTGTTAGCAGCTGCTGCTCTGCCTCGAGTCTGCAGCTCTGCAATGCTGATGAATTTATGCTTTGTGCTGCTTGATGCCCATCAACTTTCTGCAACTAGCTGTACTTCAGGCACTACGTGTGTTTACACTGAGAAAGAAATATTTCAGCACCTGCATATGAGACATACGGAGACACATTCATCTCTGTTTTGAGGTGTGATTGCCTTTTGTGCTAAAAAATCAAACACCTATAGCTATGTTTCAAGGAGAGGAATTAGAACTACCTTTCTAAAGTACACTAACTCACATACTTGCTTTCATGATTTGCTGTGGCTGTAGAGACAGGCGGTGCTTCAATCAAGTGATACACCTGCCAGAGTATAATACCCTGCATAGTTAAAATTTCTCCCCTAAGTTATCATCCGTAGGTAGATTCCCAGAGTGTGGGAATATATTCAGTGGTGGGTGTTCAGTGTTCTGCGTTCTACACCAACCGCAGTATGGTGGCATCCCTTACCCACGTCTGTCCACCCCTGCACGTTCTTGCTTAGTCTTAGTTCCTCTCCACCACTAGCTTGACTTACTTGTTACTTAGGGCACTGCTCAAACCTTTCTATAGGGTAGTTTAGGGGATTTTTCTGTTTATTTTATTTTATTTCTATTTTTATTCTTTAGCATTTAAATTTACTTTTTTTCCTAGGACTCTCTTTTTACTCACATATTTTTACAGCTATGCCATCTGGCTTAATGTCATTTTTCACCTGAGACATCAAGTTTAGTAGAAGAAAAATGCTTGGAGAAACATCAAAACTTCGTCTTTGGCAAGGCTCTGTGCTAGAAATTTGAATTCAAGTGCTTAGATTTTAGCTTTGGCTCCACAGCTTTCGAAGAAGAACTCACTGAACTTGTGATTAGGAGTCCTGAGTTGGGTTTTTATGGCCAGATTTTGGAAGTGGAGGCCTTCAGAGGTAACTTCTACCAGCTAGAAGCTTCCCCTATGTTCAACAGAGTCAGTGTCAGACAGCTCCAAGATGGACCTGCTGTTAGCCAGGGTTGAGCCCATCAGTGACAATGGTAGTGCCCCTGGGACAACGGATGTAAGAAGGGGAAAATAACCTGCACAACTGCAGCCAAAAGAAAACAGTGAGGATATGTGACAGCAACAACTCTGCAGACATCAAGACCAATGAAGAAGGAGGGGGAGGAGGTACTCCAGGCACCAGAGCAGACCTTGCCCTGAAGTCTGTGGTGACATAGGCTGGACAATCCAGCCAAACTGAGATGTACAGCTCCAGATATTTCTGTAAAGAATGTTTCCATTTCCAAGCTCAGTTAAAGGAATTCTTGGACCATATCTTCACTTGTTGTTATCAGCTGCAACCCAGTATTGTAGGGCAGCTCTTCAGTAATTTTGCTTTTCAAAATTCCTCATTTCAGGAATCTCAGAGTTTTTGAAGCTGCAGTACTAGAAGCTAAGAAGACTGAATGAGGAAATAGATACTCATCTGAAGACAGAGAGAGAGTTGTTTATCAGAAAAAGATTTCTAAAAAGTGGTCTCAACAGCCTCACATAAGCCACAACAACTGCGAGGGGCTTTCCTATTCCTGAAGCAGCATCAGGTCGCAGGGCTGCCTGCTCATTGGAATCCAGCAAATATTCATCTACAGAAGTCTGTCTTAGAGATTCTGAAGTTTGCCCACAAGCAGCTCATCTTGCCTAAGACATGACTGACAACCTGTCCCTAAAAAATACATCCTTTGTTAAACTGATTTCTTAGTAACACGATAGAGTTCATGGTGTCATCAGTACTCTAATATCATGCAATGATTATATTTGGCAGTTTAAGGTCTGAAAGCTGTATTCAGGAAGCTGTATTTCAGGCAGAAGCATTTTCATTCTTCAAGTCAGTAAGTGCATTTTTCCCTAGGTTGATTAAGTCTTTTCCAAAGAATATTTTCGAGAGAGACACAATCTCCTTTATTTCTGACTTTCCACTAGCAGCTCGACTGAATTCTAAATATTCTTTGTATCCTTGACTTCCCTGAACTTTTTGATGTGTCCACATATCAAGCCCTGGAAAAGATCATAGTTCTACCGCCAGTGACTTGGTGAAACTTGTGGCACTTTCTAAATTGTGATGCATGATTTACCTTGTTTTCATACTCTTTTCAGTTGATTCTTCTCTAGTCCATCAAATGACCATTTTTATTTGTTTCATTATTTTCTTTGGTGATATTAATGTCCACAGTGCAAATGAAAACATGAAAACCAGTACTCTTTTAATCTTACTTTTCAAAAGACTTCTTAAATGCACATGCTGGTGACATTCTGCAGAAAAAGCTAAGCCAATTAAGCTGTATTGAAGAACTGTGAGAAACAGAAGAGAGTACACACACAAAAAAAATCTTACTGCTAATGTTCAAGTAACACAAAAGATATTCAATGTTGTAGAAAAGTATTTGAAATATATCGTGGGACACCTACCAAAAGATTGCTTGACAATGACTAAGCAAAAAGATAGACGTTTAAACTTAAGTGCTCATTCAAAAAGTTATAAAATTAGGTCTTCTGTATGTTCAATTGCGAAAACAGATCTTACTATTCTATTTCTTTATAAGAATATGAAATTAGTTTTGAGAAACACAAAAGCATTATGGATGCTTGTGATCTGTCTGAACAAAATCATGGCTTGAAAGTGAAGATTACGTGCATACGTTATGTTCCTGATTCTGGATTATGCATGCATGTTATCCTACCATTTGTTTTCCCATTGAATAGGTTTCAATGCAATGACTTACAGAAAAAAAGGGTATCCATCAAATCAGATTTTGGGTCTTAGCCTTGATCTGTAAAATAGGAACAACTTTCTTCCTCATTTTTGTCAAGAGAGAATACAATTTTTTCTAGTGATAAATTCTTGCAGATATATTGGGAATAGACTACATTTTGTGAAGTTTCCTATCCTACCTTTAAGTGCCGTTTGGGCTGTTATTTTATAGTTTGTTTGGTTTCTGTTTGTTTTTGTTTTTCCCCTGACAGATTATCCTGTCTCTGAAAAATATCCTGACCTTCTGGTATTGTCACAGGCAGAGTCAGCGAACCAAACTTATTTGTCTCACTTTAACAAAAGACATTTTAATCAATTTGTGTATGAATATTGTTTTCATATACCTTGAGGATAGCATGAAAAACAACATGACTGAAACAAAACCAAGACTTATGAACTACACAGAATGAATTACATGTAGTGAAAAAAGCAAAGAGATTGCGAGAAAGAGAGGAGGCGGAGGATGATCCTGAAAGCCTTTGCACAAGAAGAGGCCCCTGTATCCAACCTAGCTGACAAAAAAAAAGAGAAGCACTGGAGGTGAGTCATCCAGCCTTCTCTACAATCTTGGATTCTGCACATATGTAGGCATGAGTGTGCGTTTGTGACACATCCAAAATGATCTACCTCACACCACGGGTCCGGCTATGACAGCAGCCACTGAATGCGCTCCAAGACTGAACATCAGGGAAGAAATGTTATTATATCCGTTCTGTATGTCAGGCTCATAGTGACATGCCGAAATGTGTTAAACCTAATGTGAAAGCCATAAATGGCAAGTCCATCAAAACCAAAATGAGTTATAAAGCTTTCAGTCAAATAGAAGTGTTTCATTTTTTATTTCTTGTGAAGCCTGGGAAAAGAGTCTGCTAGTTTGAGGGAGGGATTCAATGAGACAAATGTAGTTATTAAAAACAGTACGCTTTTCTTTTGAATCACGCTTCACAAACAGGTGCACTTTATTAGTAATCTTGTATCAGAAAAATAGACCAAGCTCTTAGTTAGGGTCTTAAGACGTTATTTTTTTCACTACATTTCAGCTGAAACATTAAGATTGGTGTCTTCTTGTGTTTTGTAGCTCCTAGTCAAAAATAAATATGCCACTCCCTCGAACCATAAGTGAGAAAAAGCAACAGTCTAAAAAGTGCATTATGACTACAAATCCTCAAGTAGCTGACATTTAACACTACCAAAAGAAAAAGGAGGGCCAATTTCAGCTCATAGGACAACAAACTAAATTGAGAAATTCTGTCAGAGTGTGCTGTGCACAGGAGAGCCAAGGGAGGAGGTACAGAGACAACTCTCACCTGTGCAGAGTGCTGCATTTCAATTTCCTTGCAGGTAAGATTAAACACAGTCTGAGCTGAGTCCCAGGTACAGCCTCCCCACCAGGGAGAGAGATCCAGCACTTTCAGGTGAATGAACTTGAGGAATTAATAGTATAATACTTTAGGTAGTGGGAGTCTAGCACTCATGGGAGGCTTGTACTCAGTTTGCCAAGCTTGTGTGCTGAGTAATCATGAGCGAAGAGCCAGTTTGCAACTTTCAGGATGTGGTTCTGACCTTTTCAGGAGGAATTTTCCTTAGAGGCATGAAAGCTTTATTCTTATTCCATGCTGGTCTTAAATTCCCATCCACTTCTCTGGAAAAGTACATATAAATTTTGTTTACATATGTTGCACAAACTCAAATATATCTGACTGAAAAGAATTATTCACAACAAATTGATGGCCATTAGAGTAATTTGGTCCAAGAAACACTTTTAAGGTTCAATAACTTCATATCTACCATGCTTACTCTCCTGAAATATGGAAGAACTAATCTTCATTAAAATGTGACCCATAAAATGAAACCTTAACTTTTGTCTTGTTCAGGGAAGTTATTAAACAGTGATAAAACGATACCTATGCTAATGCTGGCCTTTTATTCCTGATGGTTGATGCTGTGTACAGATCATTTCATCTTCGTCTTGTTCTGCTTGGTTAAAAGAAGTGGTCTACTACTACACTAATGGACGTCATTTATTTCACCCATTGGAAGGTACAAGATATTCAAATTTTGTTATCTGGAATAAGCTCTGGTTTCATTGCTACAATCCCATAATTACATGATGTTAGAAATAGAAAAGATACACTCTAAAGGAACAGCCACCACCAGCGATTCCACCATAAAAAAGAAAGAAAGAAAGAAAAAAAGGATAGTTTGGTAGACAATGAGGACTTTAGTCTTGAAGCATTCATGGGGTTTTTTTCTACCTTTTCCCTGGGAATTTGTTTATCTCAAGAAAGTGTATGGCCACCCCTGGAAACAGTTGGATTGCATTTTTATTCTACATATTCCTACAGTAACTAGTTTTAAGTCTGGAAAAGATGTTATCCTCCTTTTACAGGTGAAAAATTAAGGTGCAGGGAAAGCAAGTGATCACCTCAAGTAAGAGAATCTGTTTCAAAACAGGCTTAAACTGTACTCCACCAGGTCTAAAGTCTACATACTGAATTAACCATAAAACAACTAATTTGTCTAAGTTTACTAAACTCATTTGTTAGGATAAATAATTTATCATGCTCTTGCTAGATGGTGCCATTACCTAAAAAAAAAAATAGCTAACAGTTCTGGGATAAGATGCACTGCCGAATGATTATGATTAATTTTATATTTGTACTGCTTTATTGCTAGCATTTAAGCATTTATACATTATTGCTAGCATTTTTTAACACATCACAGAATCTTTGGTCTGAAAAGATTTTAGAAGGTTACCCAGTCTATCTCCCAGATCCAAAGCAGTGTTAACTGCACTTGTTTTATCTCTGGATAAACACTCACATCAGACTTCCAGTGGTGAAAATTTCCCAGCATTTCTAGTATTGTATCCTGTTGCTTTTCTACCTTTATACTGCAAAAGTTTTTCTGGTATCTAAACTCAAGTTCCTTCATGATGTTTTAAGATTCTTCTATTTACTGTGGACATGAAGAATATTTAATTCTGTCTCTTGCTGCAGATTTTTTTAGTGATTTGTATACCAGTAACTGCTATGCTCTCCCTCCAGATTCCTTTTCTTCAGGTTGAACAACCCAAATTCTTTCAAGCCTTGACACCTAAACACTTAACCATTCCTGTTGATCTGCCTTGGACTTCCTGCTTTTGTCCCATATCCTTCTTGAATATAGTCCAGGAGAGATCTCAGTGGAGATAGGTAAAGAGGAAGGACTTCACACACCGACCAAAATAAAGTGTTCACCACAGGAAGCTGTCTCTGTGTTATAAGCTATAGAAATTAGCCAACCAAGTTAGCTGTCCTTATCCCTGTCCAATAGTTTTGTCACTTTGAAATCTGCCCTGTAAATGCTTATGCATGACAAAAAAGTCTGGGGGAGATGGGGTTTTGTGAGGAGAAAAACTGTCTTGTGTATAATTCACTTGCAAGGCTGAGTGGGTCCTGCTCACATTTTTTATCGGCATTTAAGGCAGTGTTTGCACAAATACATCTTTGTTTCCAAGGCCTCAAGCAATTTGAAATTAGCCTCTGTGACTGCTAGATCTGGAAACTAACCAAGAAAATGGTTCTTTTAAAAAATCTAATAATGAAATGGAACCTAGAGTGCCGGGAATATTTTATAAATGAGACTATGCCCTGCAGCGTTATTTATCTTTGTGTCTACTATGCATTGCTCCCAAGTTACCGCTCTCAATGTTGCAAAGATAAATGCCTCAGCACAATAGTTTATTATATATTCTCTCTCTAGGTATACCTTATATAAAATAGAGATGCATTACCCAAACATTGCTGATGAAAGACAATTTGTGAGCAGTTGCCCAGTCTTAAGAAAATGGCAAGTAGAAAAGGCAGAGGATGTTGGGTACCAAATCTACAGGGCCAGGCCTGAAGGCAAGAAACATCTGTAAGCTAGAGGAGCTCAAACACTTGCCTCCTGTAACTTGACAATGGCCAAATGACCCAAGGTAGGACCCTGAGCTTCACTGGTTCCTTGAGATTTTCTGTGTTTCTGGTGTTGTGTCTTACTCTTAGGAAGGAATGTTTTCCATCGTCTGATTATAATTCTTTCATTTTTAATAGTGAACAATGTTAAAGAAAAAACCATGTATGTAGCAAGAGCTCTTTGATTCTGTATCACAAGCCCAAAGTGTTGGGGATGGGGATAATGATTGATAAGTCAGATAGCTGCAGAGACCAGCTGTCCCCTAGAAGTCAGTGTAGCTAAGTCCTTCAAGGATCTGTGGACCACATCAAGATGAAAAGTGGACCCAAGATTTGGAGAATGATTAACAGAAAGCACAGCAATTAACTATCTTTGGGGCAGGAGAGCTAAAAGTTCGTCAACGTATAAGTGTATATATGCATATCAAATATTACTAAAAAAGGTTAATAATGCTTTTAAATTCACATAAGAGTCCCCACAGATCTCCATTCTTGTTTTAGAAAGTGGATATTGTTGCAATGGACCAGCAGCTGTTCCAGGATTTCCTTCATTTTGTAGCATCTCTGATGAACCTACATGCACATGGGACCTTGCTTAAAATAAAGACATTACCACTTAACGGGTTCATTTTCAGGCAGCTGATCCTACAGTTTCTAAATTAAGAAAAAACCCAATTGTTTCAGCTTCAAGAATTGCAGCATATTCTAATTATTTGAGAAAAAAAAAGCTAAGGTAGAAAACAGACTTTAGTGTGGAGAGTGATACGACGTGAACTTAGACAAGCTTTCTAATTATGTAGAATTCTTGTTAATTATATTTTTGAAGGAGAAGGTACCTCAGTACTTCCATGGTAAACTCAATATAGCTCTGAGGACTTTATTTTCTATTAGCTAAAATAGTAAGTTAGAATGTCTATTGACACACATCTGATAAAAGAAAATTTCTTTAGGAAAAGAAAGTGGTTCAAATCTAATATTCTTAGTCATGTTTGGATGCCACTGGTTTGTATAGCTGGGGTGCTGCTTTTGTATGGCCAAGAGATATTTGCATTCAAGATTACTACAACCAAAAGTGATGCATCATGCAAAACTTCTTACCAGCAGTACTTCTTTTAACATTGACAGTTATCTATTCTTGTCTGCATTTGGAATCTGCAAGAAGTTTTCCTTCTGGGTTAGTACATTCAATTCAAGATAACTTTCCACCAATAAGGAATACACCCATATTCAACACCATACTCAGCCATACAGCAACTTTTTCTTTATTTCTTTTTAATTACAGCACTCTAACATTTGTTAACCACTAATCAGAGAAAGGAGAAGAAGAAAGCTCATATCAACTGTAATCAGCAAAATGTTTAAAATCAAGAAGACTATATAAAAATTGCAAAATTTTGTTGTAAAAATCTGCATATTTTATTTGAATACTATGTGTGGGGGCACAAAGGAGTTAGCATTTCTGCGGGAAAATGTCTTCCCTGCAAGAGACTATTAACATTTTTTTAAAATATATTGTTGTTGCTGTTGCTGTTGCTGTTGTTGTTATTGTTGTTGTTTGTGATACTGTTTGGGTTTTTTTCTGGGGATCTCAAAATACCTCACATAAACAAGCTGAGTGCTTTCACAGCTGAGTGCTTACACAGTACAACATTCTTTTTTTTTCTAAATATGATTAAATACATTTATTTGTATCCAAGATGATTAATAGGTGAATTTTACACCAAAGGAAAATGAAAGTAGAATCCTGAACCATGTCATATCTGTCAGATGAAAATGTTGCCAAGATATTAATGTTTGATGATCTGTCTCCCTCTGTAGTTAGTACACAAAACCACTATGGCTTTGAAGGAAGAATCATTCCAAATAAAGTAATCATTTCAGTAAAGGTGATAGGTTAATACAATCCCCTCCACCACAGAAATCTATTTGCCTTTCCTGATATGTTATTTGGAACTTTTGCCAGCACATTCCAGATTAAGCAAAGAGGATTTTTTGCTGGGTCAAAGCCCCAGAGATTATTGTGCCAGGAAAGGTTTCACTATTTTGCTCTCTTTCATTTCCTATTTCTTGCTATTTTTGATAACATCTTCTAAATTAGTAAATATCTCACTTTAGGGAGCAAGCTATATGACCTGAAATGTATTAGTTTTTTCCAAACTGAAAATGCTGCAGTGTAGAAGGAGACATTTTATTTCAGTGCACAATCTCAGCTCTTATCCAAGTGTAAAACCTGGATGAAAGGTTGATATTTACAATTTATTGCCCGTTTTACCAGTGATCACTTTGATGCCATACTATAGGTCTCCAGCAGTAGGACTGGACTGCCTGAAGAGTCAAACAGCTCTAACAGAGGGATTGCAAAACACATTAGGATCAAAACATTAGCTCATATGAAGTGGGAGAGAAAAAGCAATTTATTTTCATTCTGTTCAGCTTCTTTACAGTACTTGAAACACTTTCTGTTTCGAGCATCTTGCTGAGCTCTTGAGCTTAGCAGCTACCAAGGGTCCAAGTAAAGTTGCTAGACATCCCCCAGACACATATGTCCATAGCAGGCAATGCTTGATTGAATCTTGTATAATTGGAATTTTTTTTCTGGGATCTGTACAATGTATGTCTTTCCTGAGGATGTTTCTGCAAGCAGATATTTTTCCATTTCTTTTCTCTTCATGAAGCCAACAGGTAAACAGTCCCTTTCAGAGCAAAGAAAAGCTTTGTGATGGGAACAAAGTTAATAAAGATGTTACTGCCTTTTGAAAATATACTTCCTGGCATTTCTGGATTTACTTAATGAATTCTACCATGGGAAACAGTTAAAAGAATTGAGTAGCAAAGAGAAGGGAAGAAATCTTCCTGATCACAGATCCTTAGCAAGGAATTATTCCTAAAAATGATTTTATACTTTCTGGCACATTTTAAATACTGTGGATCTGATATATTTGTTATCCTAAAGTGATGGTGATTTCCTCCTTAAAAAATGGGAAAGATGTATTGATTTTGTCCAAATTAGATCTGCTTAATAATCTCTACTGTTTTACTGCCGTGTATACCCCTGATGATCCAACTTGTGAGCAGCTGCAATGGACTGTTATAATAAAATCAACTCAATGTTTTCCTTCAGCACCAATTAAAAACACATAATAATAGCAACTAAAATAAAAAATATTCTTCAAGCATAGAACACTTCTGATTTCACAAGATGCTTTTCTTGCTTTCCTTGAGTACAGATATTTTAATTACAACCTTACTGACCTGAAGATCAGTATAGGTAATAATCTGTCTTGGAAGAGTGAATATTTTAAGGTTCTGCATCTTGCTGGCAACTGGGTTTTAAAGTGTCTTATTCCAATAAAGCAGGTTCATAACTGGGTTATGTAAAGAAAATCTGTTTCTGGTCTCCTGCATTAGCAGAGATGTTAATATAGACATATTGTCAGGATAGATGACTCTCCGTGACATTCAGGGCAATGACTAGATCAGCATATATGAAAATGTATCACCTTAGATAATGGTCTTTTTTTTTACCATTACTTAAGTTATGTTTCCAGGCAACAGTAACCTAGATCAGTAAAACTGAAAAGAGTGTAAAATTAAATTTGTTTTAAACTCTTTTGTGTTATCTCCCTTTAAACTATTTTATATTTTTGTCTATTGTTTTGTATCTTGTCTATTTCTTTCTGTTTTCTTTTCTATTTTTTCAGCTTGGCCACTGAAAATAGATCAGTTTCTTTTTTTTTTCCCCTCCTTTTTGTTTTTTTTTGATCATAAACACAGTGGAACATACAGAATTTATTGAAAATCCTGTAACATCACCTAAAACTTGTACAGTCACCACTTGTTGGTATGATTAAATACCAGAATCAAAAGTGTAAAATATTTAATAGTACGTTAGCATGCTCTCTGCTTCCTACATGTGCATCTTGTATATGATAAATAAGCATTAGCATTTTGTGCAGAGAGGAGGCTCCACAGAGGCCGGGAGCACTGGGTGCTGAAGCAGTCCCTTTTCTGCTCACCTATGCCATGGGTAGAAATGGAATCACTGGAAAAAGTCAGGCCAAGGAGTGGCAAGGTAATGAGCAGAGGAATGTACATTATGAATTGTTCTGCTGTATACAATTCTTTACTAAAAAAGCCCCCAAAACAAAGTAGATATTCAGAATTCACATCACTCATGAATCTTTGTAGTTTTGATCTGTTCAAAACCAACAAAACAAACAAACAAACCAAAAAACCACTATGCCTTTTTAAAAATGGGATTTACTTGGCAGAGGAAAAGATGGAAAGAACAGAAAGGACACTAGAGATTGTTTACTGGCTACTTGAAGCAATGAAGTGTTAGAGTAAATCAACTGTTTTGTGTAATCTGGAAATGACCCAGAAATATTTTATTCGGGAAGGACAAGAATTAATTAAATCATTGCATCAAAATTGAGAGCATTTATTTGAGATTATCAGTGTTTTGAAGAATCGTCACATAGCAATGCAATTTTACCATGGCAGCCTGTGCCTGAGGTTAGGGGTTATAAATGAACAATTTGTTTAAGCCAACATACTATTTTACTAATGCCTTCATTTAAATATAACTATGGACAATTTGAAAAACAGTCTTTATTGATGCAGTATGGTAAAAGAATAAAATATCTGCAAAAATCTAAACTTTATTCAGACTTTGTATCTGAGGTTTTGAAAGGTCATTAGAATTTTTGCCCATTTGTCTCCTTGTCCTGGAAGGATGAGAATGTCCATTCATGCTGTAGATCAAACTGGTTCATGAAACAGTTTAATAACAGCAATGGGGTACAACACACCTCCTAATTAGTGGAAAGATAACCCTAGTTTAGTATTTGGTGCTGAGTGTACCCTTGGTTACGGGAACAAAAAAATGTCGAAAGCTGCGTGAAATATAAAGATGGAGAGTTATAACTGATATTTCAAAGTTCTGGTGTTTGGTAGATTGGTGCCACACTTGTTTTCTGGGATAAGAGCATAACCTGTATTCCTGCAATTTGCAGAGTCTTGGAGGCCAGGAGAAAATACAATGCAGGTAAGTAATAGGGGTGCAGATAAGAAAATGCATACAATGCATTGTTCCAAGGTTCCACTGTTCCAGGGACCAGCTGTGCCTGGTATCATTTACTTGAGCCTCTCAAGGCACTACAAGTTTGCAGACAACGATTTGCTTCCACAACTTCCATACGCGGGTATGGGCATCTTAGAGACATCCCTACCCAAGGACTGGTGATGGAAAACCCCAACCAGCCTCTGAGGCTGACCTTGCCTTCTCTTGCCCACTTGTTGCCACACACTGCTAAAAAGGGCATGCTTTTCTTAGCCAGGGAAATTGCCTTCTCAGCCTGGAGAGGAGAAGGCTCTAGGGAGACTGTGTAGCAGCCTTCCAGTACCTAAAGGGGCCTATGAAAAAGTCAGGGGGATTTTTTACAGGGCCATGTAGTAACAGCACATGTCATGGCCTCAAACTGAAAGACAGTGGGCTTCGATTAAATATTAGGAAGAAGTTCTTTACTGTGAGCATGGTAAGGCACTTTTTGCTCGGAGAAGTTGTGGATGCCCCACCCCTGGAAGAGTATAAGGCCAAGCTGGAAGGGTCTTTGAGGAACCTGTTCTAGTGGAAGGTGTCAGGAGGTTGGAACTAGATAATTTATAGGATCCTTTAAACCCCAAGTGTTCTATGATTGTATGATTATATTTGATAAGTAAACACTGGCAAATGAGTATCTGGGCAAGTTCAAACCTCTGCATCCTAATATAAAATAAGATCAACAAGTATTCTGCTAGGGATCATATGTTTCAAATTTCTGTTTCAGGGTTTTCTTCTCACCTTGCAACCCTTTCTCCAAGAGCTGTATCTCCTCTCTCCCCACACCAGAAGTTGGAGTCCTATCCCAGCTTTCCCTGCCTGTGGCTATACTTAGGGAAGAAATAAAGCATTTATCACATGCAATGAAAACCACTTTCTGTGAATAAATACAATCCTGCCACTTAAGGCTGTTTTTTGGCATTTATCTCCAGGAGTTTGCAAAGATTTGTTCTGAGTGGAGCAGAAGAGGCAGTTCCTTCCTGCCTGCCCAAAGGAGAACAGGTTTTCACTTTCTATTACTCAGCACAACTGCAGAGAATTTTCTCTCTTTTTTCCTTTTCTAAACACAACAACCAAAGATGGTACATCTGCAATAACACTTTTCCTGTCATCTTTTACCTCCATTTTCCCCTAACTTTGCTTGTATCTGTAATTTTATATATTAGAACCCACTGAGTATCTGGCACATTTACCTTGTATGTTTGTTTTATTTTCTGATAGAGGCACCGAAAAGGTAGAGAGCAGAATTCACTTTACTTACAAACCAAGGATGAAAGCAACCTACACTTGTGGTTTTCCTGCTGAATGGGATTCAGGAGGTTGAAAGCTTAGTAAGCACAAGAATTATTATTTTGCCAACAAGCTTGTTTAAATTAACTGCAGAAAAAAAAGTATAAAATAAAGCTTAGAATGTTTGTTTTGCCTTTAGAGAGGAGGGGGAAGCTGCATAATTTTTCATTATTGCCTTTTTCTCCCTCAGAGGTACAGTTAGCTCAGCATTTGCTGTTTAAACTCCTGTTTCCAGAGGTTAACAACTCAGCTATAAGGCTTCAGTTTAACATTTGGCAGAGTTTCTGCCTTGAAAGAGTACCTCTGCAACATATATGTAATACCTTCTCCCAAAGGGTGTCGTAGCACTTTAACACACTGAACTTGAATGGCTTGCTTCATCCATCATCAAAATGCAAGTGCTATTGAGGTGGAATATAGCTTCAGGGTGCAGAGTTCTATACAGCAGTTTAGGTAAGGGAGCAATGATAATACCTGCAAAATTTAGAACATTTTTTGTTTTGCTGGTATTTTAAGTGAGTAACATACTCCTTTCTCTAGACATGCTTTTGTAGCCACAGATATAGTACAGTAATGACAAGATTTGAGATCACATTAAAAGGACAAAGACATTTATATACACTTTGAAATCTTCCAAATCATTCATGCTTGCAAAACCTTTTCTAGTACCTTTCTATTCAATTAGATTATGCTCTTAGTTATCTAATGTTGCTAAAGCCCAATGGAATATTCTTTAAAGTACAATAAAATTTAATTCTCAGATTAAGCTAATACAAATTAAACATAGCTATAATTAGCTCATTACTTCCTACTAAAGAATCAATATTATGGCACTGATGTGAAAAAAGCACCTTATTTGTAATTTTCCTACTTCTGCAGGATGAAGTAATAGTGTTATTGTCAAGAACTTGTCAAGACAGACAGCGGTGATGAAAATATTCAAATCCAGATCAAAATATTCAAATCTATGTGGCTGATGTTAGGGGTTTGTTCACTGTGTGATGGTTTTGGCTGAGGTAATTTTCTTCACGGTGGCTGGTATGTGGCTATGTTACAGATTTGTGCTGAACACAGGGCTGATAATAGAGATTTTGTTATCCCTGAGGAGGACTCACACGGAGCCAAGGCCTTTTCTGCTTTTTGTACTGCCACGCTGGCAAGGAGGCTGCAGGGCAGGAGAGGCCAGGAGGAGACACAGCCGGGACAGGTGACCCCAACCTACCAAAGGGATATTCCAGACTGTATGACATCGTGCTCTGTATATAAAGTGGAGGAAAGAAGGAGCAAGGGGGTACATTTGGAGTGATGGTGTTTGTCTTCCCAAGTAATGTGTGATGGGGCCCTGCTCTCCTGGAGATGGATGAACACCTGTCGGCCCATGGGAAGCAGTGAGTTAATTCCTTGGTTCGCTTTACTTGTATGCATGGCTTTTGCTTTCCCTATTAAACTGTTTTTAACTCAATCCATGGATTTTCTACCTTTTGCCCTCCTGATTCTCTCCCCAGTCCTGCTGGTGGGGGATTGAGTGAGTGGCTGTCTGGGGATTGGCTGCTGGCTGGGGTTAAACCGTGACAACTATTCAGTCTCTGAAATAAAAACTAGATTATCTCCAAACATGCTGACCATAATAGGAATGAGTGAAGGAGCTTGAGCTATCCAATAAAAGAATGGAATGAACATTTACCCCTATATGAAAAAATTCTTCGGAGAGAGCTGTGGAATTAGCACACCAGAAAACCATGACACTGGATGGTTACAAGTGAATTTAAGTGACTTATTTAGTCCACCAGGTTTGAAAGTACATACTTTGCTTTTTTTCTTCAGAAAAAAAGTGTTAAATGGTTTCCTTGAATAAAAAAACGTGCACTGACAAACTAAGCACCTAAACAGCTATCTGCCCTCTTGCAGTAGTGTCTAAGGCTGCATCTATACCACTTAATCACAAACAGAGGCACTTGCTTGCAGTTAAGTGAGCTGTTTAACTATTAACATGTTCCTTGGCACAGTTTTTGCTTTTTCCAGAGGAATGGCATTCATCAGAAACCGTGCCCAAGAGACAGTTTAGACACTGACATCCCGTTGCGGGGAGGGAAGGGGAGGGTTTGGGTTTGTGGATGTACCTTGTCCAAAGACTGGAGTTCGGTCCTGGTCTGCTCTGCAGCCATGTTATGGTTGTAGCCCTGGGGATCTTCTGTGATGAGCTTCCAGATCTCAGTAAAGCCTTACCAAGACTGAAGTACCAAATAATTGCATCTAAGGCAGTTCTGAGGGAAAAGATGGAAATATTTAATCTAAGGAGGAAAGCCCTAGTAACTCTCACAGCTCTGCAGAGCCTTCATAGGTGAACAAATTTGCTTTGCTCAGTGCCTAAACTCAGCTTAAATCTTGCTTTATGCCTGTAAGTCAGAAGAGATTTAACATGGGGTCATAGCATGTCTAAATAAATGTTAAGAGTGGTGGCAAATGAGCTTTGAATTGAAGCAGAATCTCAGCACCAAACGTTAATTTGCCTGCTACTACTAATCAATTTATTAGGTTGTGTCAGCAGGCTCCAAGTGTAAGCAGAACGATTTTGATTCTGGCCAAGGCATACTATTTACAGGTATCCAGAGATTTTTTATGACCTTGTTTTTAGTGGAATAAATTCAAAAAAAATATAAAACTATTTTCTTGAAATGAAAATTAAGCAGATAACAGGATTAAAAAACCTGGAGTGTTTCTCTGCTGGTTAGGCTAGTGTACAGATAGCCTAGATCCAAAATAAAGCTTGTGTCTTGATGGTATTCTTTGAGAGAACATTGAGGTAAGAAACATAGGTCTACCCACCTAAAAATGCCTTTGCGGCAGTCAATTCAAAGGAGATTTGCATACTTTGTAGTCCTGAAGCTGCTGATTCTGAGTGGCAGGTAAATCAGATTGGACATTTCTCTTGCAGCTTAATTCATTTAGGTGGAGAAAAAATGTAAAAGGACCATAGATCAAAGACAGCTCTAGCTGAGAATGAGAAAAGGCAGGAAAAAGATGACCTAAATTTTCAAAGTGACTGGTGATTTTTGATATTTCAATTTTGGGGCTCCTGATTTGAGAAAGCTTAAAGGATCTTGATAACCAGAGTGCAGTTGCTCAGCATATTGTTTGAATCCCCATAGACAGTCTCGTAAACATCTCTAAATCCATGCTCAAGCAGGCAGGATCTAACCAGAGACAATTTTGATAGAAGTTGGACTATTGTATTGCACGTTCCCAGATTTTAGAAAGAGATTGGTAGGAGCTGAGGTTTTCAGAGACCTTGCAATAAAAATATTGTTCGTTATGGTTTTTTTTTTTTTTTTTTTTTTGACAGACATCGAGTTCAAAGCTGTCTAATCTGCTATGCTTGAAGTTCCTTGGTCTCTAGGACCATTTAGTGTGGTTTGATTACCTACATTCTCCCAACACGATATGAGCATTATCTCCTCCAGTGGCAACACTGAGCTGTTTCTGCCTGGCTGCTTTTTGTTTTATGTGGGTATACTCTCAAGCATTCAGGTGTGTACATATAAATTACGCCATTCGTGTTCCATCCCATGCTGCAGGGGTGGAACAGAGGATTCCTCCATCCACAGAGGTGCTGCCCATGTCCTCCCGAAGCCATTCAGTTAGTTCCTTCATGCCAATAGCATTCCCTGTTTTCCCTCGATGCTGCCTTCTCTCCTGGGATTTCTGCCAGGCCAGTGCATGCCTCAGCAGCCATGGCAGCTGAGATGATGTTCCAGCAGCCTTGCCCTCAAGGGATGGACAGCCAAAAGGGGCTTTGGCTCCAGCTCAGCATATGGAGGCTCGTTCCTACCCTGCCTGCTCAGGCTCAGACCAATAAGTCCCTGCATTTCTGTAAGGAAGAAGAGCTCCTCTTGGCTTCCATCTTGGAGCTGTGACTTTGGCCCATGGCCCCACATTCCTTCCTCCCAGCCCAGCATCAGCCAACACTCAACACTTTGCCCATCAGCAGGACCCAGGAACATTGTCCACCTTTTTGCTACTGAGATCACGGCACACTTTTCAAGCTTCAGGCTCCCCACGTACTGCACAAGGCAAGGTAAATGAGGTTTGGAAAATAAAACCATTTTATACTGTCCTTTTGCATAATAAAAAAATGTACTTCTCTGCTAAGCTGGCACACTGTACTCCACTCCCAGGGACATCAGAAGAGCTATGAAGCATCTGCATGTATTTCATAAACAAAGAAAACCTGGGTGGTTTTTTTCCCCAAGTTTAACTCTTGCAAGGAAAAAAATAAAAAGAAATTTTAACCCCAAGTGATGTGTATTTGTGGCATGGTGTATGGTAGGAAATTGTAGAACATCCAGGTTTCAAATTTTCCTATTTTCTTTGCCCCGAAAAAATAAGATCTGATTTTCCAGAAAAATCCAAACAACTATAAGACTTGTCCTGGTGATTTTTGAAATTTTCTCTTCAAAGAGATCTTTAAAGTCTAGTGAAATGGTTTGGGAGTGCATATAGTGGGTTGGCTTCAAAACTACAAGCTCTGGAAGCATTGTGATTCTTGTCAACCCTATGATGATCCTGCAAGGTAACTTGGAGGGCTTCAGTCCTTACTTACTTATGCATCAGTGAAATGCTTGATGATTAAGGCCTTGTTACAAGAGACGATTTTTGATGAACTGTAATTTTTAATTAAGGAACTCATTCAGCGAAAAGCATGCAAATAATTCTGATGCTAATTCAACAAGTGATTTTATAAAATTGTGGTGAGATGAAGGCTGTGGAGCTCTCTCCTTATTTCCCATGTGCCTTGCTTGACATCTAACTCAAGGTGTTTTGTTTCTTTCATTGGTGCTTTTTCTGTTTTTTCCAGATTACCCTAAGCAGAGTGTTTTCCTACTCAAATCCAGATAGAACCACCTTTCATGGACTACAGAGCATATGAACACCAGGCTTGTTTTATTGCTGGATCAGGGACAGCCACTAATTCTGTCCTTAATATGCCCTTTTGTTATGAACAATTACGGATATCTCTTGAAATTGTATGATTCCACACAGGATACAACGAGTGGGCTTAATGAGGTGTTTTATGGACACAATTCAAAATTAACTTTGAATTTCCTGGCTTTTGTTGATTTTTGTCACAACATTAACATTTTTCAAACATAGAATCATTAAAAAAATAAATCTGCGTTTTAACCAAGATTTATTACACCCTAGTGAGATCAACCTTGCTTTCAGTTTTCAGCAATAACATGATTTATTTCCAAGCAGCTGAGCAGTAAAAATAAAAAGAGATAGGTCTGAATGAAAACCAATACTTCCTAACAAAGACCCCCAGATTTTTACAGGATCTTTAAAGAGCTTTCAATGAGCCCCAAGAATGAATATATCAAGTGTCTCATTCTGACAGGTTTGTGATAGACTTTGCTTATTCTTAAGTGCAAGTTAACATGAAAGCATCGATCTGAATTGCTATTTTTAAAATTTTCTGGAAGATCAAGGATCTGAAATCCCCTCACGTATTTGGCTGCTGGACAGACACAGAATTTCTGACAGTAGGTGATCAGCTACCATGAACTCCTTAGAGGGAATTGCTGTTATATAACTTACTATTTTGCCATCTCTGGTCTTCGCGCAAAGCTGCTGAGACACCAAGTGTTTGGCACGCAACTGGTGGCACATGGCTCATAGGGCTTTCTAACAGAGATAGAGAACAGATAGGTAGACAGACAGATAGATAGATAGATAGATCTATTTTTCCCTGACAAGAAAAGAGAGTAGGAAGAAAACATTCCAGACAAGGGCACTAACTGGAACCTGGTTGCTCTTCAATACATCTAGATGAAGCAGGTATAAATACATAGGGCCGCTCACATCCATTCAGTAGGGGTGGCAGAGTCCCGGTTTGCAGCTGGTGGTGCCTCCGTGCCGTAGCAAATGTTTTTCTCTTCCTTAAATTTCGGTTTTCCACATTTCACCCTCAGGAATAAACCTGGAAAACAGTAATTTTTATCCACCTGGAAAGGGACTGTGGTTTATCCCTTTACTGATTAGCTGCTTTAAGTCTTGCTCCACTCCTCCCCTGTTGGTGAGGCTCTATGTCTCCCATGAACACCATCAATTCAGCCTTCCTGTTTGGAAATAGGTACTCTGTGTTCATTGATTGCCATACCATAATTCTGCGTGTTTTCTTGCCATGCTTACTGATTTTCTTGTTCCTCTCAGTACACATGCCAAGACACAGAGGATTGGGACCAAAGTCTTGTTTTGCCCTTGCTTTCTTCAGTCCAAAATCTGATGTCCAGTGTTGCATGTCAATAGCACTGGACTTTTTCCCCACCTTTGGTTTATTTCTTCATTTTGGGAAAGAATGTTCTCCTAGGGGCTTGTTTTGACTGTTATTGTCCAACAATTCCTATTTTAGATCTGAGTATGCCATGCTGTCTGAACCTGAACCTTTTGGGAGCATGACCTCAAATTTGTTAACTACTTTTCTACTGTATTGTCAATGAGACCACGTTTTCAGACTGTCATACCTGTTGCCTTTTTACTGGTACCTACTCCTAGCATGACAGAACTCTCTGGGTTAGATCACCTTCCAGACTAAGGCTCTGAACTTTCTGAATTCCCTCATCAATTTTCTTATGATTCAAAGAATACTATAGTTGTCACTATCCTGTCAGCCACTGCAGATAGTAAAATGACAGTGAATTGGATTGAGGCACAGCGAGGAAAAGAAATACTGACCCAGACATTTCTCTATATGTTAGTAACTTGCCCGGCGATTTTTCATGTGCAAGGTATGAGATTACGTGTCCACACATAATATAGGACACCTCGGATATAAGATACCTACTTGCCCAGACCCAGTAAATTTCAAGAGATTCCAGTTAAACTTCTCTGCAGGATAAAAGTCTGAGTCAGCCCCCTTAAGTGTCTGATCTTATCAAAGAAAGAGCAGACATAACAGACTTCTAATGTAGTGGGTGATCAGACACCTAGGGAAGCCTCCTACTCTTGTCCTTGAAAGCCTACCTCTCCATTGACTTTGAAGACAGCTGGAAAAGATGAGCCTTAGTAAACCAAAATTAGCTTCTGTGAAACTCCCTAGGGTCTATTCAGCCATTTCTAGCAGAAGGATAAAGTTCTAGCAAACTGTAAAGATTTACATTATTTAAACGTAGATTGCAATTATCTATTGCAAAAAATATCTATAAAGAAATCATGGCAGAGTTTTAATGAACTGAAAAATCCATTCATATGTTTTCAAAGAAATTTTCCTTGGATAATTAGGTACTTTAATAAATCAGCCTGAGAGTCAGACAAATTACTGGCAAAGCAATGCATGAGAGATGACTAATTCTCATATAACAGTGTCACCTAGGCACTACTATGAATAATGCATTCCAAAGCATAAAATAGAAAGCACCTGAATTAAACCCCATGTCTGAGAGTATCTGAAGGCAAAAAGGGGTGAATGAGGAAGGGAAATGAATATGAATAACCACTGAGACTTCTCAGTCAACAGAGAGATTTAATCTGTTTGTCTAGTTTGTGGAACTTTTCAGACTGAATACTCCGAATGCATGAAGTAAACCAGGCAGAGTAAAAGCAAATAAAGGACCAAAAAATAAACCAAACCAGAAGATTCAAGAAGAGCTGTATTAAATTTTTTGTTATCTTTTGAGGGTAAACTACAACTGCCAACTTTCTCTGTGGAGCATGGTGGCAGACGAATATATTTCCTTTATTTTCACTATACAAAGGTCATCTTCACTTGAAAACTAGAAACAGACTGTGCACTAGTAGCAACTTGAACAGCCACCAGCAAAGCATAATTAATTTTCTCAGACAGTGTTACAAAGTCAGACACCAGCAACAAGAATTGTGCTAAAAGGGGCATCTTTGTTCCTTCTCTCTTCTTCCCCACCTCACTTCCGCACATGCAGTTCTGCTGCTTATTTTGTACCAACCTTAACATGTGCCAGATCCCTCTGTGAAACACTTCCGCATGGTAGAGCTGCAGAAAGCAAAACTAGAAAGTCATGATTTTTTTCCCTGTTAATGAATTAAAGTGATCTACAGAGGACCTGACGTAGGCCAGAGCAGGTCAAAGGCAGGGGGTAAGGCTGAAAGCTGAGAAGAAGGGAGAAGGGGATGGGATAGAGTACTGTTTGCATAGGCAAGGGAGAATGGAGTTGTGAAATACAAGACCTTGAAAATGTCTCACTTTAGGTCTGAGGTGTTACCAGATCATGCCACTCTTCAAGAAAGTAAAATCTTGTATCCAAAGCAATCTGCACATTCTCAGCAAAAAGATTAGCTGGGGTAGAAAGTTGCTGCTTGTGTTTGTCAGGAAGAACCAGGAACAGAGAAGAAATCACTTCCATTTTGCTCGAACTGAGCTGTACGGGTAACTACGTGACAACATGGATGGATGCATGCCTGTGTTCTAGATGGTTTTCCTTGGTTATTTTCTGAACACACTCTGATATCTGATGATTAGACAGAGCAAAACCGATGTAGCACCACCCACATGGTGGGTATGCGGTCCCCCATTTGTAGTTTTGCATAGTTTCTCCATGAGGAAAACTCATTGCCAGGTGAATGAATCATAAACTTACCTGTATTACTGAACTCCCCTACCTTCCATAGCAGGTTGGTTGCACATGGACTAACTTTGGGAATGGTCTCCTGCTTATGATAGACTGTCTGACATGCTCAGGAATAATCTGGGAATGTGTGCTAGTTGGCATAGGTCAAAGGCACGCTGAGGTCTGTTCTCAAACCAGTATGGTGCCTGGCTGTTGTCCCTTTTACATGTTACAATCCTATAATTCTTTGCTTGAAGTTTTGCTTGGGTGTTTACACAATGATTATTTTCCAGTTGTAATTGCTGTCATTCCTCAATAAAAGGGTAGAAAACTAATATTTCTACTAATGGAAATTTCTACTAATATTCATATTAGTAGAAAACTAATAGGAAATATTTCAGCCTATTCTTTGAAGTTTTTTTTAATAGAAACGGAAAAACTTACATTGAAACAGCTCTGTGGATGTCATGTGGGCAGATCTTCTGCTTAAAGCAGAAAGATACCCAAACCATCAGTCTGCAAAGTTGCTTTCTAGTCTTTTTCATCCAGGATTGCAGAATCGCAGAATCACAGAATTGAGTCACGGGCTAACTGAGGATGGAAGGGCACTCTGGAGTACATCAGGTCCAACCACCCCCTCAGGCAAGGCCACCTAAAAACAGTTGCCAGCACTGTATGCAAACAGTTTTTGTGTATCTCCAAGGATGAAGATTCCACAACCACAGGAAAACCCGTGTCAGTGCTTGGCAACCCTCCCAGTTAAAAAGTGTTTCCTGATGTTCAGAAGGAAACTCCTGTACTTCAGTGTGTTCCTATTCTCTCATAAAAATTCCAATAAAGTCTAAAACCAGTTTCCTTGAAAGAAATAATACAGACTGTTGGAATAGCTAGTGGGTTAAGACATGAATAACAGGTTGGACTAGATAATGTCTGGAAGTTCTTTCCAAACTCAATTATTTTATTATTCTATGATTTAAGCTAATATATGTGATTTTGCTAATGTGATAAAGCAGTTCTGGGGTCATGTCTTTCTTAATCAGTCACAAACCAGAAGCTGTGATTCATAGCAGCGTGAAATGTAATCGAAGGCATCATAAGTGTGAAATTACTGTTTTCACTGATTTCTCAAAAGGTGTTGGCTGGTTAATTTAAATACTTGGTTTGTCCAAAAAACTGCATCTAAATTAAAGTTCAAATAGCTTGCAGAATAGAAGGAAAACTAGTTTAATTATTATTAAAATAGCTTCATGATAGTATGTGTTAAGCAGAGCTGTTACATAGACATAAAGGGTCAAAGTGTCTAGAATCACGACGTAAAAAAATGAGAATGTTTCACAACAGAAAAAAACAATTATAAATACTTTGCTTTACTGGCAGTTCTGTTGCTTCGTGTTTCTCCATCTAATAATACCATTTAATTCAGGAATATACATTTCTCCTTCACCATTTATTTCTAGCTATGCTGGACAATTTATCCCAATTATGTCACTACTGTACTTGGTCTCAAGAAATGGTAACATACGACATTGAAACCATGTCATCAATTCATTACTTAATTTTTCATCCTACCTGATATATCAGCTTTTTGTTAATCCTTTTGTTTTGTTGGTCTGTGATTGAACAAAAAAGTCGAATTACGTTCAGGTCTCCCAGGCATACCCCGTTTGACTTCTTTGCAGTGATCCACAATTTCTGGCCTAACAGAAGAGGCTGTTTCGCTTGACCAGTCTTTCTTTACACAGGTCAAAACCATTATTTACCTTCAGAGGAATAACCAAACCATGGAAAGAGAGAGAGCTGAACCAAATGAACAGATCTAATTGACTTAAACAGAGACTGGGTTTGGTTTGCTTGGTTCTCTTGTGAAGGCACACAGTTTTTAAGCCATGCACATGTAAGTACAGCCACCAGTTAAAAGCAGAGCACATAGAATAGAGGATATTCCAGAGAGATGGGTTTGATGACTATACAGGACAAAGACGGGAGTGATGAGATGGAATGAGGAAGATGAGATTACTTTACAAGTCCAAGTGCAAGGTGCTGCACCTGGACTGGAGCAATCAGACTGAGAGAACTCACTGAGAGCAGCCCTACTGAGAAGTATTTGGGAGTTCTGCTGGATGAAAAGCTGGATATGAGCCAACAGTGTGTTTGCAGCCCAAAAGGCACAACTGTATCCTGGGCTGCATCAAAAGAGGCATCATGATTTTACCCCTCTACTCTGCCCCTGTGAGATTTCACTTGGAGTACCCCAGCTTTGGAGTCCTCAGGACAAGAGAGACATGGAGTTGTTGGAGAAGGTTCTGAAGAGGGCCACAAAGACGGTCAGAGGAAAGGAGCACCTCTCCTGTGACCACAGGCTGAGAGACCTGGGGTTGTTCAGCCTGGAGATGAGAAGGCCCTGGGGAGACATCATTGTGGCCTTTCAGTACTTAAAGGGGGCTTATGAAAAAGAGGGCTTTTATGCAAATCTTTTAATGTGGACAGATAGTGGTCGGACAAGAAGGAACAGTTTTAAACTAAAAGAGGAGACGTTTTGATAAGATGTTGGGAAGAACTTTACTCGGAAGGTGGTGAGGCACTGGCACAGGCTGCCCAGGGAAATTGTGGATGCCTCATCCCTGGAAAGGAAGGCTGGGTTGGATGAGGCTTTGAGCAAGCTGATCTAGTGGAAGATGTCCCTGACCATGGCAGGGGGGTTGGTCTCTTCTAACCTGATAAGTCCTATGATTCTGTAAGTGTTATTTTATGACCTACAAATGTATAACTGGGGAAGACAATCCAATTGAGATTGTTACATTTAAAAAATCCTGTTCTCCAGATCTCACTCCACGAGCATAGCTACTTCACACCTGTCGCTGTTGTGGTGGCCACGAAACACACACAGACAGTGCCTCAGTTAAGGGCAAAAAGTGTTTATTTAAAAGAGACAGCATCTTTTATAGACTTTTAAAATGTTATAGTTCGTGTTACATATCCATTGGCTACTAAATTTCTACAATAAACTCATTGGCTATGTTAAATACAATATACTACTCTTGGTTACCTACAGTGTCCGTGTTCAAGCACTCAGAAAAATAACAGGTGCAGATATGTGGCTGCTTTTCTCTTTCTATTGTTTGGATTTCTTGCTTCTATTGTTACCACATTTTCAAGGCTAGAATCTAGTTGTTTTACTTTTCACAGGTTTTTCTCACGAATAGAAGTTAACCATATCTAACTTAAGGTCTGTGAAGCCTTCCGGGTAGCTGTCGGCCTCAACACATACCTGTGTCCATGTATGTGTGGACATATGAAAACAGTAGGGGAAAAGAGCAGCTCCTCACTGTGCTTATGGGAAAATGCTGAGCTGTCCAAATTTTAATTTCCATTATTTTGGGGTCATTTTATTTCAAGGTCATTTTATTTCAGTCTCTGAGCATCTACAGACAATTTTTTACACTATGAAAAGAGTGTGAGAGGAACCTGACCAACAAAAGTAACACAAATGAATTATGTTGCTAATCTGTAAATGCCTGAAGGCAGTTTGGGCTTTCTGTACATATTCTACCTTATCACTTCTCTTCAGAGGGAGAGACCAGAAGTCTATATCTTACACATGTTTTCCTCTATCCATAAATGATCATATAAATTTTTTACACGGTGGTTGTTGCACATAAATGGTTTGAATGAAATGAGCACACAGACCATTTGCAGTGAGTGAAACTTGTTTCTCTAAGTATTTTGTGTTTTTTAATAAAGCCTCTAGTCTTCAGTCAATAAAAGGCGAGAAAATTGAAAATTAAAGCTCCTAAAAAACATGTAAATTTTATTCACATCCACAAAAATGAGGAACCACAGTAAGATCTCCCCGAGACGCTGAGCAACGTTTTGGCAATTCTGCTGTGAGATTATCATTATTTGAAGAGGTAATTCAAGACTGCCTCAAAAATCTGGGATTGTAAATACTCTGTGAGAATTAATCTCAAAAGTTAATGCACATCTCAATCTCATCAGCATTGAGCAGGACAAGGTTTTACCTCAATTTCTGTATTTTGCAGAAGAAGATATGGAAATTGTTAAGAGATTCTTATTCTCTCTCATTTTGTGAATAAGGGAGGAAAAAAGAGGAACAAAAATAAACCGCTTTCTGAAATACATGATTCAGGGTATAATACTCATTTTAGCATTTTTAACAACTGAACCAGGATAAGGATAAAAATGTAGGCAAATTTTGACCTTATCAACTCTAGAAATTTAACAATAACTGACGCTTTGTTAATATGAAAGGAGCAGTACTAATGTTGGTGAATAGTGATGTATTGATGATTCATCCACAAGACAGAGTAAAGGACAAGAAGCTTATTGAATGAAAAGAAGAAATTCTGATGAAGGCAGCATTGAAAAGAAAAAGTAATGTAACATAGAATCTTAAAAAAAAAATACTATCACAAAAAATTACCTAAAATGATGATCAGAGCTGACTGATTTTGGGTTAGGCTGGTAATGAAACTTGCTTCTAGAGCTCAGCAAGCCCAGTATAATACAGGGGCACAAAATACTGGGATGCCAGCACATAGAGGAGAGGAGAGGAGAGG
>VZRR01006730.1:1541932-1680163 GCA_013398015.1 Oreocharis arfaki | reverse complement strand
GCCACATTGGAACGCGGGGCGGGGCGGTGCGGGGCGCTCCCGGGGCGGCGGCGGCACCCGGGAACCCCGCGGGACCTGGGCACCGACCCTGCGGCATCGCCCGCGCCCCGTGCGCAGCGCCAGCGCAGGGCTGCCCTTGCGCCGCTCAGCCGGGATGATCTCTTTAACTCGCTCAGAAAAACTCCAGATGCGTATTCTTGGGCCTTTTCCCCTCTGTGGGTTTGGGTTGGTTGTTTTTTTCTTTTTTTGAGTTACAAAACTTCTCAAGCTTCTTTGCGAATGGTCCGATATCCTTCGTGTTTCAGAGGGAAATGGAAGATGCCTCCAGAGTCCCTTTTCAGATCCCTCGGAAAAAAAAAAAAAGAAAGCTGCCCTGTGGGCAAAACTGTTGGCTCAGTGTTGCTTCCTCTTTTTCTTGTGATTAATGTCTCTCATTAATGGGAGGAGAACTGGCAGAACCAGCTTAAAAAAATACCAACATAACCGTAAGATAGGGTTGTTTTCCAGCACTGCAGGTGTGTGCAGAGGTTTGTTAAGCAGCAAAGGAGCCCCAGCCCCAAATATCCAGCAGCCCCTTGGATCCAGTCCTGGCAGCAAGGTTCAATTCCCTGTGAGACTGGCAGAGCACAAGCTCGCTGCCTGGGTTGGGCTTCACGTTCCCTAAATTTCCGTTTGTCTAATCACCAAGATTATAAGCAGTGAAAGTGGAAAGGGAAATGAGTCTCCTGACTTTCTAATGAATTGTGTCTAAACCCCACAACATACAAGTGTGCCTGATGAGGACAGCGTGCTTTTGCTTTTCAAGTGCAAGCTGCAATCAGAAACAAAAGTATTGAGATGATGGGTGTTTGCTTCTTGCAAGGAGTGCTTGGACCAAAAGTGCTCGTGCTCTAGGAGGAGTAGTTTAGCACAGGGCTGAGTGATATGGAGCTCTTAAAACACATGCAGCCTGCGAAGAGTTCAAGTGTTGGGGCTGTTGGTATGGCCAAGGATTGTGTTCGCAAAGAAGGGGTTCGCTGCTGGAATCACTCACTGGGAAGGTTTTAGGTATCCATGGGAGGTGCCAGAGTTTGCCCTGGCTCTTGGCTAGATGCTGAATCGGCCGATCTCACTGCAGCTTGGAGTAGCAGGACCAGGGGAAGTTGGTCCCTACTGCCCAGGAGTCATGTCAAAGGCTGCAGCTCCTTCCAGCTGTTTGTGGAGCATGAAGGAGGTCCTCAGACTCCTGGCTCAGTGCTGGCTTTGGTGCAGAGCTCTCTGGTTTTGGGATACGTTGTTCCTCTAGCATCTTTGTGGACCATGCATGAAGCATGGTGCTTTCTGGGGCAGTTTATGGGGGGATTCTCATTGTGGGCCTTATTGGTCACTGATAGCAATTACTTGCACTTTTTTGACAAGTAAAGGGGAGGATTATTGTGAGGGTAATACCTGATTTTAAATAATGAGGGGAAAAACAAGGACTTCTTTGAAACCTGATTTTTTTATGAACTGACACAAGGTCCATCGGGATGGGATGGGATGGGATGGGATGGGGGCAGCTTTTTGCTCGTATTCCTCGCTGGACAGTGATGGAACTGCTTGGAATTGGTAGGAGCAGTGTAAAGGTTGTGAGCACTGCACAAGGAGCCTGAAGCAGGAACGCTCCTGCACTGCAGCAGGCTGGCTTTGTGATCAGGGGGACGCAGGCAGTATGCAGAGTGGAAGTTGCTCCTCTGAGTCAGGAATCAAAGTATGTGTATTGAGGAGAAATGCAAGCCCAGGCAAGAGACGTCTTAGGTCTTTTTATAGAGAGTACCATGTACACTTTAATATTCTTTTTTCATTTAGTAACTCCTCTCTCATTCTGGTTAATTCCCAAGCAGAGCTGTGGGGTTTTAAGGTTCTTTTTTCCCCATGTCCATTTAAGCAGGAGAAGTACATGCTTTTACCTGGCTCTTTATTCTTAATGTTGCTGTTAGTACAGCCTGTCTCTTGCTGGTTCATCTGTGAGTGCTACTAAACCATTTCCAGAGCTCTTAAAACGCTGCCTAATGTTTGTGACATTTTGGTGTAGCGTATTTAAAATCATTATTGCCAATCTGGTGGTACATGGATGTGAAAATTTGCAGAGAAACTAAATGTAGTCCCAAAGACAAAATGGTTTGGGTTTGGGTTTTTTTAGATAATCAAATAATAATACTGTAGGTTAACTTGGGAACCTTCGGAACAAAGAAATAAGCTGCTGAAACTGGGTCTGAAGATACAAGACTGGGTGAGAAGTAATGTCTGTTCTTTCCAATGGAGTGAGCACAGATGGGAATTTCTGGTGCCTCCTCTGCACAGGGAACATGTGTACCCGAGACCTGTGGTTTTCCTAAGTAAAGCCAAAACAAGCAAACATCACTTCTGTTCCTCAGTTTGCATTGCAGCTTTCTGGCCTTTCAAGAAATCTGGAGTCAGTTGGATGCGCATCAGGGTTTGCTTGATGTATCTTCTTGTATCAGTGCCGAGTTGTCTGATCTGTTCTCTCACCTGAGCAGAGACCCTTCAGACCATGGGATTGGGAGCTGCTTGAGGCACAGGCGTAGGTGGTGAAGGGGAATTGGCACGTGCAGTATCCGCTGGCATTGGGCAGAATTCCTGCTGGCCTGCAACTGGGCAGCCCCGCTGTAGGATGCTGGCTTTGCTTGCTTCATCTCTTGTCATGCTTGTGGCATTTCTCATTGTGAGCGTGTCCGTACAGCGCTCCTGCCTGAGGCTCTCTTGTAGTGGGCGACGTTTCCTGGACCAGAGCTCTTGTGCAGCTGCAGACAGTTTTAGTGCCTCCTCTTGCACTGACCCCTCTACAGTAGTGAAGAAGGCTTTAATTTCACAGGGTTTTCTGTTCTCCCTGTGACCTCTTCTCTGCTACCAAAGGTGTCTTTAAATAAAGCCTCTAGAGCAATGTTCCTTCTAAAGCTACGTTGTAAAATTTGGCTTTTCAGGAATTCTTGCTAGTTGAACTTGTCTGTGCAAGTGGATTCCAGTAGCAAGTCCAACCACCCTAAGAGAAGGAGAGGAAAAGGTGGTAGGTTTGTGTTGCCCTACATGGCGTGTTCGGAAAGAAGATGAGGGGAAAGTGCCTTGGAAAGGGAAGAATTTTGCAGTTTCAAGAGGCCAAAGAGCAATGGAAAACAGCAGTTCTATCGCATCTTTGAAAGGTGGGAGCAGCCAAAGCGGATGGAGAAGAAACCTGGTGAGGAGGAGAACACAAGTATCCCATGTTAGAGAAGTTTTTCTTTATAATGCCCACCACATGAGGGATAATACTGATAGAAAAGACTGAGAGAATTGAGCAAAAAAGCAGAGATGAAAGAGTAAATTTTTACTTGGCAACTAGAATCACATTTTACATGTGTTTTTTAGAAGTCTGGTCACTGTCTTCAGCATGTTGGCTTTGAAGTTCAACTAGAAGTGAAGGTGGTACTAGCACAGCCATTTTTCCAACTTTTATCCCAAGCTCTTCACGTAAGTGCAAGAACATATGTTTCTGCAGAGAGACAGTCACACAATTAAAAATATTGACACTTAAAGCTTTGCTATTGTGTGTCTTGGTCATGGCTCCATTTGTGGGGGCAGGATACCTTGTATCCTTCAGAGCTGTTGCTCAAAGGCTGCTTCTCTCTGCAAGGCTGGGAGGCAGTACTCAGGTAGTGTTCAGGCTCAGAACAGTTTCTCTGCAGTCAGAAGGTAAAAGCATTATACATATAATTCAAGGTTTAAGCTGCAGAAGCTGGCAGCCTCCAGCAGTCAATCAGTAATGCGTACTGCAGAGCTGTTTCAGTGCAGTCCCTCACTCATGGACAGCCATCAGTAAGGGGCCCATCAGAAGGGTCAGTCATAAGCCAAGTTGTCCAGTTTGAGCATGCTCTGATAAATGGCTTCTTTCTCTGCGCCCTTTCTTCTCTCTTCCTTAGGCTTTGGCTTTTCAGCAAGGCTAGTTTTCCTTCGCCTGTAGGGACTTGTCCCAGAGGAGGGACTGCTGTTTTAAATCTTGGCATCAAGCCCTGCTGGGGCTGCCGCTCCCAGCACTCACCTTGCTGCCTGTGCTGCTGTCAGCTGGGGCTGGCTTCTGCCTGTGAAAACCTGGCTGTGGGTAGTGGCGGAGATGTATAAGGACAGGGTGGTAAAAGTTCATGGGAGGTGATGTGGGGGATTATCTCGCGCAGCAGCTCTTGGGTTGCTGTAATTAGCTTCCCTGAGAGCCAGCAGTGCTCCTGCCTTGCGCAGTGGGAAGCTGAGGCACTGAGCATCCTGTGCTGGTCCTCACGCCACGTCATCTCTGTGGGCTGCAGAGCACTGGCTCCAGGCTCCTGACTATAAATCAGGGTGTCTGGGGTGCACAGCTCCCATGGTCCACCACTAACACACTTTCAGAGTGTTTCAGTGTTGAAGGCTGCTAATTGGAGCTGATATTAGTCAGGGCCATCAGTCGTTTGCAGGCTGATAATCAATATGAAATATTTTCCGGTACATTCCATTTTTAGTACAATGAAGCTTTATTTTGAAAATGTATCATATAAACTGCACCATAATATGCTGGGTGGAGTTAAATGTGGTCCTTCAACTGCAGACTCAAACTAAGTGTTCACAGCATCTTCCTTGAAAGATGTCCTAAGTTTGACTGGAATTACCTTTCCACTCCCAGTATGTTCCTCTTTACACCTTTCATTTGTATAAGCCTTGGCTTCCTCACGTCTGTGTATCAAGGGGGCTTGCTGCTGTTTGGGTTTATAAATTTCTTTTCTTCTGATGCTGCTGGAGTACTTCTTGTGGTCTGCTGCTTTCTTTGAGTTGAAGACTTCTTACTTGGGAGCGCTAATGAGAATGCTAAATATGCCACAGTTTGCAGAGTCCAGTCCTTTTATCAGTTCAGGAGAAATTAATGAAAACACTTGGAAACTGACTGAAGGAAAAATCAATACTGATGACGCAGAAACATACTTCTGTGAACAATAAAATATGTTCTATAGTTGTCATGTTTTGCACCCAGGCTTGCCGATTATCTTTTCCAAGATCAAATTAGTTCAATCAGCTTTTGAAGAATAGAAGCTTTTAAATTACTAATTTTCTCTTCCCTCTGTGATTGTAAAGAGAACATTCTTATGTATGGTGTGTTTGTAAGTTGCTTTGTTCCTTGAAAATTCTACCTCAAGTAGGGATGGGCCGCTGTGTGGGTGTAGAGGTGCGTGACCCTCAGCACGAAGTCCCACCAACCAATGCTGCATTGCTGTTGCAAAGGTGGTACCTCCAGAACAGTGGATCCACTGGTTGCATCTCCTGGATTTGCTGAGAGCTAGCACCGACTAAATCAGATGCTAGCATATCCTCTCTAGGTGTAATGAAGTTCACCACTGGTGATTGGCTGGGTGGTTTTTTTAACGAGGTCTCATTCCTAGTCAGGTGTTGAGATGTTGCTTTTGAATTCTTCTAGGATACTTGGTGAACATTTGTAGTCCCTTAGTGACTTGGACACATGAAGTCACCCTGACATGCTCCTCCTGCTTTTTGGACTGGAATCAAATGAGTTCTTGGGCTCTTTCCATGCTTCTGCTAATCAGCGTTTTAAAAACGTCCGCAGTGTAAATGACCAGGTATTTCTGTGCAACCCAATACTTTTAAGTAGAAGACGCACTTGAGGTTGCACGTATGGACCAGAAGTGCTTGGCCCCTGCTGGAAATTTTTTTCTAGTTAGCTGTGTTAGGATATAGAGGGTCTGAACACTCTCTCTGTATGGCAGGGAATGTGCAGATCAAATCATGGTGGTGGTGAATTCAGCACACGGATATTTGGTTTCCTGGCAGATCCGACACTGGGAGTATCTGGACTGCTGCCTGCCCCAAGGAAAAGGGGGTCGGTGTGACCCATGCTCAACCACTACTCATCCAAGCCATGTAACATGAGTCCCTAACCTGTAGACAGATTTACCAGCTCTGAATAATGTCTGTTGTGCTGTGAGATCTTATCTTCCTAATGGCCTGCAAAAGGGTACAAATGAGGAGAAATAAATACTGTTCTTGTTTTTGCTTCCTTCGCATTTTGCGGAACAGTTGATGTGTTCTCATTTTGTCTGCTGTGTTTGTTAGTGCTTTTAAAGGACTGAGCTAGTTTGTCAGAATTTTGGGAACAAGTGAAAGTAAGATCTGCTCCTACCTTCTCGTTTTCTCCCACATACTCTTTTCCTTTACGCTGAATAAGTAAAAAGAAAGGAGCTGCCTGCCATGTCCTGAAGTCCAAGTAGAGTGAAACCACTATAACAAGCATAGAGGAACTGTCCTGTAACATCCTTCCACAGAAATGGGCACCAACTAGATAAATGGTGCCAAAGCAGGATTTTAGCTTTATTTTGCATGTGTACCCATAGGTCCCAGTGGAATGGGGATTCCCTTGCACCTGAGACTGCCTGCCTAGAGGTCTTGGTGCTCCAGAGACTTTACAATTTTACATTTGATTCGTGAAGCTTTTGAGTTGAGTGGTGGGAATGGGCATTGTTCAATAACCACGTGCCTCCTGGAAGTCCAGAGGTCTCTTGGAGGAGTGGAAGTTTCTCATCTGCCTTTGGGATAAAGAGCTTTGGGTTGCGATTTGTAAGTAATACAAGTCTGCTCAAAAAACTTTCTATCATGTGACTGTATCAAGAGTGAAATCGTGTTTTGTGATTCCTGACAGAATTTAGCAGCAGTCTTACAAAAAATGACTGGTGTATGTTTAAGCAGACCAGCAGTTGGTTGTTGCTGTTGAGTGTGTTGTTGGCTTTGTGCAGGAAAAGGGAGCTCTGGCAAAATGCACTGAGTTTTCTGACTCGGTGGGGCAGTTTCATTTTAGTGCGTAGCTTGGCCGTGGCTCACAGATGTGTGTGCAAGCCTGCCCGTCCAGTTCGGTCTTCTGACACCACTGAACATTCACCAGTGGAAGAAAAAGCATACTGCAGGTAATCTTTCTTTTTTAAAGAAAGGAAAAGCTGGAACTTCTGGGAAAGTGTTGAGTGAAAGGCCATCTTGTTAGAAGATGGATGTGCTTTCAGAGGGGCTAATTTTGACACTAAGGAAATATATGTAGAGCTGATTGCTTGCCAGGTGCCAGTCACTGAAGGGCACCGGAGGCTGAAATGCCAGGCAGTGCTGGTAGTGCTGGCACTTCAGCCCATGACGGTTGGGTTGCATGAATTATCTCTCTGCCTTCCAGCTAATTTTATCCTGTTGATTTTTCATGAATCATTTCCCATCTCTGTGGGTTAGAAATTAAAGTGGAAGTTCGCTAGCCAGAGTAGCCACATCTGCTATTTAGAAACTAGTGTCTGGGGTTTGCTTCCTGCCCACCCCCACGCCTTCCCTTCCCTTTCCCTTTTTACCTTCATCATTGTTCAAATACGTGAATCACTAGTGTTGCTCACCCACAAAAACTTTGAGGCTGACCAGCCTGCACAGGTGCAGGGGTCTTCTGGGTGTGTGTGACCTCACTGTGGGCAATGGGGGTGGCAGGCAAGTGCTCAGTGCTATGTGGCAGGGTCCCAGGTGCACAGTGAAGCTGGCAGGACCTGACCAGGGCATCTTGAATTTCCTGCACGTGCCTTATAAAACATTAAAGGCACTCCAGTCAGTGTCTTTTCCGTCTCCCAACGCAGCAGAAGAGCAGGAGTGTGACAGTGGGCCAGCCTGTCGTGTGCCTACCAAACACTTCCTCACTCCAGCTTGTCTGTCCATGAATGAGAGTAAAAGGTTATTTGGGCAGTAAATTCACATCTCTGCTTCCCTTTGTTGAGCTGTGTGCCCTTGACTGCCATTGTGGCTGACATCTGGGCCAGCAGCAAGGGAAGGATAAGTTCATTATCCAGAAGTTGAGTGCTACAAGTAGGGATCCAGGGACCCACATGGGAGTTGTGTAGCATGGGGTCCTGTCAGTGAGCAGAGTTTTGCTGGCAGCTGTGCTGAGGAAAAAAGCACATTCCCTTGAAATACAGTGAGCACTAGATGAATGAGAGGAGGTCTCTAGCTTGCTCATGTCACTTTTAATCAGTCTTGGTGGATCACAGCAAATGCAGGAGACTGAATGAGTGATTGTGTTGGGACAGTTTTGAAAATTGCCAAGTGGATGGCCCTGGAAAATACAGGCTGGGTCGCATGGCACCAATCCTGGGTAGATATAAAGTTATTCATGCCTGAAAATTGGTGTCATGGGAAGTGTCTTGTACTTTTTAAAAAGGTCTGATTTTGTTCTTTGAGAAGCTTACTGTTGGTTTAAAGAGAGATCTCTATATGTGATATATATTTACGTATAAGAGGCAGTTAACGTGGTGTGTGAGAATTAATTAATTCCAATTAATATCCAATGACAGAGCATATCAATAAAATATAAGTGGCTTAGGAAGTGAGGGTAGTGACTGATAGAGAGCCAGCATCCAATGAATAAGCTGAAGTGGCAGTATAAACAGTAAGGAGGATGAAGGATACTCTAAGCTAAAGGACAGTACTAGCACACTAATAAATCAACTATTTGAGGATTTACTTCAAGATGAATGTAGAAAATAACTTTTCAGCATCAAAAGATCACGGTTCTGGCATTGCCACCTTAGATGAGGGGAGCAAATAATCCAGCTATTTTAAGCTAGAGCTTGATCATTTTACAGAAGAGTCTCTGCAACATGATATGTGGAGGCTGTGTTTTCAAAGAAGTAGACTTGACCCTTCTCTTCAGATAAGGGGAAAGGAGAAGGCAGATCTGCCTGACACTTACTCAGTGATGCAGAAGAAGACATGACTCGTCACTGGCAAAATGTGTAGATGAAACATGTTTGGTGAATTGTAGCTGTTGATAGGGGCAGGACAGTGTAATGCAGTTTGTTTGGTAAATGAGGTTACTGAAACCAAATCATTTTCATGCGGACAAGTGGAGATTTATGAACCTGGAAAGGCATGTCCTGAACGTGATCTGTGAAGGCAGGCTGTGTCCTGAGCCGTCCCGTGTGAGAACATGGGGGTCAGAATGGGCAGGCGGCTCTGGGGAGCTTTCCATGCCAGGTTCTAGCTGGAAAAGACAACCATGATTTTGGACACAAACAGGGTGGTAATGAATCAGGGTGAGGAGGTCATTTTATGTCTGTAAACCTTATATTTACTTTAGACTCTGTCTTACATCAGCGTGGCTTTCTAGTGCCAGCATCTTGAAGTAATATAGAGAAAATTGGATGAATTACACAGAAAAAAGATGAAAATTGTTGGAAAGCTGAGAAGATACTGCATGGGTGTATAGCCAGGGTACTGCTATGCATGTGGTTTTATTCAGTGCTTATCACTATTGCTGTCCAAACACCTTTCAGTAGTGCCTTAAGGAAGAAGGCTTACAGCTGCCACTTAGTTGTACTCTTATTCTGTCCTTAGGGAGAAAGATGGTGAAATAACCCCTAGTTTTAGTACTGGGGTTTTGTGTCTGTTTGTTTTAACTTTATAAATGTAGGTATATATTTATGTTGAAGCCAAAGGCAAAGAAGGGCAACTAGCAGTTCTGACCAAAGATGGTGAGGTTTATTACAGCCATTAACCTGGGAAGCAATTCTTTCCAGTTGCTCAAAGCAGTGTCCCAGCATGCCAGGTATTTCAGCCTTTCCCATTGGGTTCCAGGGCCCTTTGAAAGAACTGCTGCCCGGTGCCCAGACCTAGAGAGAGTCACATATGACTTGTCTGTGATGGGGATTAACAACTGAGATGAACTCGTGAATTGTTGGCTTCTCTTCCTCTTGCTAATCTCAGATGGAGGTTTTGTCCTGTTTGTAGGCTAAAAGTAAAGGAGTGGGACATATAGGGTGTCAGTCAGATTGTTCTAATTCTCATTTCTGCCCTTAAACTGTGAATATGTGAGATCAATTGCAGGGAGCTGAGTGCAGCAAAAATGAGAAGTTTCCATGTGTTTTAAAAATGCAAGCCACTTACATAATTCTTTCAGCTGCAGTAAGTACCTGCCTCGGTTCTGTGGCATGTTGCACTGTTTCAGAAGCTTTTAGGCTGCATAGGAGCTTTACGTTGTCAGCATCCTGCTTGTTTGAGTCCTTACTCAACACTTAACATAGAAGTTGGATCAAGTAATACCTGCTTTCCTTAGGCTCATTGCTGCTCTATGACAGTGCATGGACCAGCATGCGGATCCTCCTCCTACTCAGATCAACAAACGGCAAATGCTCCCAGCTGACCATAATACAGAATTTTGTGACAAATCTTGTGAAGTTATCACTATTTTCTATCTTCTCTAGAAGCCATCATAAAACAAACTTAAGACTGGTTCAGGGGTTATTTCAGAGGTTTTCTGTCTTCTTCCCACTCTGAAACACATCTGTCATGAAGCAGATCATGGAGGGTTTTGATAGCATGTTTTGCCAATGGACTACGTAAGAGTGACAGTGTAAACTTGTCTCACATCCATTTGAGATTACAGGAGGAGTTCCAGGTTGGCAAACTGGAATTTCCCTGTTCCCAAATTGTCTGAAATCAGGATGGCAGTGGGAATTTGGTGTTGTGGCACCCCATCCTGTTTGTCATGTCAGTTTCTGGTCTTAGGCAAGTTAAAACCGCTGGGAACTCTCAGCCCTTCCTGCTGTAAAACAGGTGTAAGTCTTATGGTTTTGAAGCTTGCTCTCCAAGCTTCTTCAGAAAGCTGCAGAAAAACTGGTGGGGTTTCCAGGTATCTTTCTTGTAGGCCTGACCTTCTTCAGTGTTTAGAGAATTTGAAACTCAAACAAAGTATTTCACGCTTCTGGTGAATTTATGGCTCTTGAGTGTAGTGGGGTAATTGACAATGAGTTAAACAAGTCCTGGTCACAGCCCATGGCTTCTCAAATCCTACATCGTGCGTGACCTATAATTTTCACTAATTAAGTTTGAATTTGTGACTGCTTTGGCTTGTTGCCAGGTGTGCTGGCTGCATTCATCCTTGCTCTGGGGCCATCAGAGAAGAGCCCTACCCTCACAGCAGGCTGGGAGGCAGGTCACGGGGTCTTGCCCTGCTGCCACCAGCCTTTTCTGTGCCGGGGCACTGCTCCGCTGCACCCTGGGTGGAGGACAGCTTCACCCACAGAAATGTTGTACTTTTGTGGGGAAAGAGCTGTGGCAACTGTAGGCAAAAGCAATTTTCCCAGTGGAGCATTGGCTTATATCTGGCTGTGGACAGTGGTCCTCTTCTGGGCAAACTGGTTCTCCCTCTTAATTTGTGGGATCTTTGATCTTTCAGAGCTCGCGCTGGTTCCAAGCGTGAGCTGTGTAGCCAGCTGGTACTTCATAAAGTGACCTGAAGTGGTTGGCATGGCCGAGGACCTTGGTAAGTGCATTCACCTCAGGAAGAATGGTCAGCCTGGGTCTTCCATGGCCTTGAATGCTATGCTTTATTCCCTGTTCTCAGCTTCTCAGTAGCTGACTGTTCTGGATTACTATTTCTGGTAATAATATGCAACTGTGGAAAAAGCATGTGAACTTATGCCCATCTTTACCATGGGTCTGCACTTTAAAACATGATACAAGCTAAGCAAGATCTGCCTTAAAAGAAGAGGGGATGACCTCCAGAAGGCCAGCAGTGAGAAGCTGAGTGAAGGAGCTGTGTACTGAGGAGGGGATAGATTCCTATATGACTGTTTCACATGAAAGAATGTCCCAGTCTGGGAAACCTGCCAGTAAAATGTAAAATTAAAGCTCTGTTTTGGAGGCTGATCCATGCAGATAAGAGTCTGAGACTGTTAACTAATAACTACAAGAGGGGCAGTGATAAAGGCGGCATACTTGAGGACAGGAATTCACAGGTTCGTTCATGCTTAACCCCATTTGGAGGTTTTTTCCTGCATTAGAGATTAATAACTCAGATGTTCTTATGTTCTCTACTTCCCTGATTTTGACCAATATGGTAAAGCCACTGGAGATCTTAACATGTGTCCTACAGAAATGTGACAGGTGCTTGCCTACTTTGTAAAGAAAACAGGAGAGGTTATGTGGCACTGCTGTGAACACGGGGATGATCCAGGCATGCCTCTTGGGATTTGTAGCAGTCACGCTGGTGTCCTGGTTTTGCTGAGGACCACTGTGCACAATTGCCTTTGCTGTTCAAAGTGCTTGGTGTTGTGCAAACAGCACCTGGATCATCACAGCATCCCCCTCAACAAGGGATTGTCCCCACTGACGTGTCGCTAGGATGTTGCAGTAGGCTGTGTGCCCACTGAACATTGGGAGGGCTAAATGTCCTGCTGGGCATGGGACGTGCACAGGTGAGGCCAAGTACCCCCTGGGAATACCCTCAGCAGTAACCAAGGAGCCTGCTCAGCTAATGCTTACATGGTGCTTCTCTACATCATCTGAAATCTTCAGAGGCTCTTCATATTTAGGTGCTAGAACAAACACAGTTATAAAAATTGCCAAGAAAACCCTGAAACAATGAAGTGGAGGGAGCGAGAACTGCAGAATGTGAACTAGACTCTTGTAGCTGTGGAAAGCTAAAGGGGGAGGAGAAATGGCAAGAAAGAGAAACTGATGAGCAGTGAAATTACGAAAAATTGAACACCACTTTGAACACGTCAGAAGCTAAAGGAGCTCTAAAAGCACAGTCATCTGCTGAGGTCTGGCAGTGGAGAAATCATATGTTTCTTTTCTGGAAGAAAAGCTAGAAGATGGTACCAGTTACAGCAGCAGTGTAATGCTCTCTGTTGTAGCAGTAGTTTGGGAAATTACCAAATAGCAGCTACTATAGCAGTACATTTTAAAATTTGCTGTTTTGGCTAACTTGGGTCCAGGGATTTTAAAAGGCCTGACTGAGCAGCACTCTCTCGGCCATAAATGCTAATTTAAAAATAATTAAAAAAAAAAAAAAGTGTGCATAATGAGTTAGACTTAAAAAAATGTTGTGTATTACTCATAAGTGAGTAGGCCAATTTCAAGTTTAACTGGGCAAATTAAATTAGGCTACCCACATTCTGATATTTGCTTCCAGTAAAATAATGTAATAGCTGATATGGATCAGATTGGTCCTGATTTAAGGGGGTATTAATTGTAATAATCAGTCTGTACAGGTTTTTTTTAATTGTTCTTTTCTAACATGGTATGATTTTCTAGTGTTGCTGTAATCTGGCTTGATAAAGGTAAAACTTTTGGTAAGTCTAGCACGTTTAATGCACTGAAGTTGTGCAACAAGTCACGGGAATAAATAGATGGGATGATTCAGTGTGTCGCACACGCACTGTTGGAGCGAGTCCAGAGGAGGGAGGGCTGTGAAGATGATCAGAGGGCTGGAGTACCTCTCCTGTGAAGACAGGCTGAGAGATTTGGGATTGTTCAGCCTGGAGAAGAGAAGGCTCCAGGGAGACCTGATTGCTGCCTTTCGGTATTTGAAGGGAACTTATAAGAAAGCTGGGGACAGACTTTTTAGCAGGACCTGTAGCAATAGGACAAGGAGGAATGGCTTTAAACTGAAAGCAGGTAGATTTAGATTAGATATTAGGAAAAATTTCTTTACTATGAGGGTGGTGTGGCACTGGGACTTGTTGTCCAGAGAAGCTGTGGCTGCCCCATCCCTGGAAATGCTCAAGGCCAAATTGGATGGGTCTTTGAGCAGCCTGGTCTAGTGGAAGCTGACTCTGCAGTGGGATTGGAACTAGATGAACATTAAGGTCCCTTCCAACCTAAGCCATTCTGTGATTCAATGCGTAAAGGAAAGCCTGACTAAATAAAGGATCGTAGTGTGACAACAAAAGGAGTGGTGTTGTTGGTAGTGTAGTAGTCTCAGCTGGGAATTATTTCTCTGGCTCAGTGCTAGTCAAGAGGCAGAAATCAGTCTCTTCACCGTATTAACAAGTGATAGGATGAAAGGAAATGCCTTGAAGTTGCACCAGGGGAAGTTTAGACTGGATATTACAAAAGAGTTACCAAGCATTAGAACAAATTGCCCAGGGAAGTAGCTGAGTCCCCAGCCCTGGAAAGTATTTAAAAGATGTTGCTATGGCACTTAGGGATATGGTTTAGTGGTGGACTTGGCAATGCTAAGTTTATGGTTGGACTTAATGATTTTGAAGTTCATTTCCAGCGTAAATGATTGTATGATTTAGTGGTGGACTTGGCAGAGCTAGATTTACCTTGGACACGATGATCTTAAAGGTCATTTGCAGCCTAAATGATTCTCTTGATTCTAAGATTGCTGGTGGCCTGGGAAAAAAGGCACAACGTTAATTTGGATTATGTTTGTGGGCAACACAGAATCTGGGAAAATTGCAGGTAGTGAAAAGAGGCGAGTTAGTGGTGAACTTGGGTTTGCGTGTGTGCAGGGTGAGACAGCGAGGAGTTTTGTGACACTCTTAAAGCAGTCACCTACTCTCAGAGCAGGTGGGAGGGTTGGCAGTGTGTGTGGTGGCCTGAGAGCTGCTCCATGAGCAAGGGCTCTTACAGCAGCACGGTGGTTCACTGAAAACAGAGCCCCAGCTGAAAACAGAACCCCAGCTGGGCACAGTGGCCAGAAAGTAAATGTGGCACTTGGACACAAACATGGCAATCCTGAGAAGGGGCAGAGAGGGCGTTATCTCCGTGCAAGGTGCTGCTCCCGCCAGTGTGCTGCACAGGAATGTTGCTGATAAGTTGGAGGGAGTTCAGCGAGGACCAAGAGAGGGGAGGGCTGTGAAATGTGCTGCACAGTAAAACACAGAGCTTCATGTGTAAAGTAAGCACAGTATTTCTTTCTTTTTTTTTTTTATTCCCCCTTTGTTTGGAGATATGCAGTAGTTTAACCAGAACTGAAGGAAGCATGGTGACCTTCCTTGGCAAGAGGTCAGACTGCGTCATCACAGGGTTTCTCTTGCTCTATAAGTCTCCATGGGGCAAGAGTGGGAAAGAGAAAGCCAATTTATCTTCAGAGACAAATGTATACATCTCTTTCTGCTGAATGATTGGGGGATATGGGTGTTTTAACTCCACATGTCCTGTCTGCCAGGCTTCCAAAACAGGTGGTTTTTCTGACTGAGAGCATCTGCCCCACGGTCAGCATCCACCTTTCCTGTGACAGTGCAGGCCCCACAGCTAACCAGCTCCGGGACAGCACCTATCTCTTCTTGCCTTTTAACATTTTCCCACTCCCCAAGCTTTCTCCCTCTTCAGCTGCGTTACTGCAGACTTTGCAGAAAAGACTTCTTCTTCTCTGAGAAGGGCAGGTGGGCCCTGGTTGCAGCACTGGCTGGTGCATGGGTTCAGGGCTGGAGAGCTTTCCTCTTGCTCCAGGGAGCGCAGACAAGGGACTCATCCTGCCAAAATAATGAGCCCTTCTTTGGCGTTATTATCGCTTTCCTTCTGAATGGCTGTGGTAATTCTGAAAGAAAATGTGTCTTGTTTTGGACATCCTGTAAAGGCTTAAAAGTGCATGTGTTTGCATGTGTCTAGTTGTGCTTATGCTGAGGCTTTGCTTTCAGACCACTATATGGGTATTAAGTAGCACTCCTTGATACAGGCTTGATAAACATCTTTCAGGCTGCACATTGGCATGTGAGAAGTTGGATTGGAAAAACGAACCATTTGTCCCCTGGCACAAAGAGGAGCCAGAGGGGTTGGGAATGGCATTCCTTCTTGCTGTAAATAGGGCAGAAATGCAGACCAGAACACCATGGTGTTCAGGCCCATACAAGCGTGTGTGGAATAAGAGAATTCCTGTCTTCAGGGGCTTGTGACATTAGAACATGAATTTAGTAATGCCCTGAGCCAAGTAATGATGGGCATGGGCTCTTCCACCAATTTTCCTGATAGAAGTGGTCTGATCAGCTGCAGGGGCCCCTTCGTCAGCACTGGAAGTATGCAGCATAACAGAGCATGTCATTGGGCAGTGGATGTGGAAGGGGCCATCACGGGGGACTTCGGGGGAGCAGCCGTGAAATCTGTCTAATCTGGTGTGGTGCCTGAGAGCAGACAGTTTGTGTGCCTTGGAGGAAGTCTTAAGATGAATGCAACGAAGAGATGAGCAGCACTCTAATTTATTGCTTTTCTCAATCTGGGATGTTCTTAAGCTTAGTGGCCCTTCCAAAAATCTAAATTACACCCATTCCAAATTATTAGCACTTGACATATCTATATTTTCTCTTCAGCACCACCCCACGGTGGGAGAGGGAGGGAAGTGTTACTGTTTTGGAGCTTGCTGTCCTTAAACATCATTAAATGATTTGTGATTCTGTGATTCTGTCAAGTGCCTCCTGGCTCTTGTGTTGAGCAGAGGAAGAGGCATTTTCACTATGGCAGCCTTGCGTGCCAGAAGTGGTGGTGGTGGCTCAGCTCTGGCTGCTGCAAAGGACAGGAAGATTGAGAGCATGATTTGTGCAATCTTGGTGGAGTCCCAGAGGGTGCTGTACGCACTTACCTGTTTGTCAGAGGTGTCCAGAGCACACGGAAAGCTCCATCTGCAGGGGTGTAGTGCACTGCACTCTGTTCCCAGATGGAGACTGACATGTGTTGTGATCGTAGGCAGATCCTGGTTCAGTGCTGCAATCTGCATTCCTCTTTCTTGTCCTTCTGTCCCCAAATACCTGCTCTGAGGTGGTGGTGCTCTATGTTCCCGTAAAATATCGCACCCATCAGTCTTAAATTCCATGTGCAGTTGGAAATCCCATGTGAGTTTTTAATGGGCTCCGTGAAGCATACTTCAGATTCTCCGTGCCTCAGGTTGCTCTGTGGTGTCTCACGCTCTTCACCTGACCTGCAGCTGAACTGCTCTTCCCCAGTGCAGGAAGGGGTTCCCACCTACACACACATGTCGGTGCTCTGGTGTGTGATGGCGACTCTTGGTGCCAGAAGGGAGCCTGATCTGCTGGCTGCATCCCGGCCTGGGGGAGAAGGCTGTGGTTCCTGGGGGAACAGGGTTGTCATTTCTTGGCCACTCATATTTCTCCTCCCTTCGTTCATTCTTTTTCAGAACATGAGTGAGAACTTGAAGGACTGTTTGATCCAGACCCAGGCTTCCTTAGGGGAGATGGTAACGATAAAAACAGAGGCCTGCTCTCCACACCAGGACCAGGAGTATGGACAGCCTTGGTATGTGGCTGAGCTTCGGTCTGATGTGCTCTAACCCCTTCTCTCCACCTCCCTCCTTGCTTAAAGGTGGTTTTGAGGGATATGTTTAGCTTTTTGAAGTTATTGAAGCCCTTCCTTGTGAGGTCTGCCTTGGGGTGTTTGACGGGGTGGTCACCTACTCATGTGCACCTACTCTAGCTGAAGCCATTATGTGCTGTGGGCTTTAGATTTAAGGATCTGAGATACCAGCTTTTGGCAGGTTGGGTGGCAAGTTTAGTTATTTCTCTGCTACAGTTGTGGGACTAAAGGAGTTGGTCAGGCCCCAGTGCTTCAGCTTCTCTCTGTGTGCAGTCCCAGCATCTTGCTAGGTTAACATTATCCTTCTGTTGTTCCCTCCTCAGCTCTGGAAGGCCTGACCCGCAGTCCATGGAGATGGAACCCAAGAAACTGAAAGGGAAACGGGATGTAATCATGACTAAGAGCTTTCAGCAAGTGGATTTCTGGTGTAAGTGTCTTGTGAGTGACGGAAAAGCACCACTGCTGCTTGTGTAGATTTTGGTCTTTCCCTGTCAGTTTGGGTCTGGAAGCAGGGAAAAAAAAAAGCCAGGGACAAATTTACATTCTCACCTGAAAAGACTGACATGGTTGGTAGGGAAGTTGTTGCACAAAAGCAGCTTGTCCATGAAGGGGCTAGGCAGAAGTAGGGAGGTAGGGGGAAGGCAAGCTGGAAACATGAAAAGGCACATTGGAAAACCCTGAGAGTCTGGAAAACCCAAAGACTTTAATTCAGAAACTGCAAAGGGAGCTTTGACCAGACAAAAACTCTTTCCCTAATATTCTGGAAAGAAAACTGGTGCCATTTATGTTGGCATACCTACAAATTATCAACTGGTAGACCTGCGTCCCTGTCTGGACACAGGTCAGGTGCCTGAGATGCTGTCTCTCTCCCAAGCACAGAATGAAGGCTATATGATGAGGGTATTTGTTTTCAGGGACGTTTGTTTTAGCTCCCCTCTGGTGTGTGGGGAATCAAACCTTTTGGCTGGAGGACTTGCTGCTAACCAGGGATGTGCAGGGAGCCCTCAGCCTGTGTCTCTGCAGGTAGTGACAGGGCCTTTCCGTGTGTGTTCAGCCATCAGTGGCAAATATGTGCAGGGCACCAGGGCTCATGCAGGTGCAGCTGTTGGCTGGGGCAGAGCCCTTGTTGGGAGGCGTGGCAGGAGGGAGCAGCCAGTGAAGCATCTGTGTATGTGTTAGGCCAGAGTTTGGGGAAAGGGCTCAGCTGGGCTGGGGGGAGGACGGGGAGCTGACTCCTGAGTGTTGTGCATCCTGTATGCTGCCTGAGCCTGTGCATCATGTGCATCCCAACCTAACCCCTGTTTTCCTTCTCATCTGCAGTCTGTGAGTCCTGCCAGGAGTACTTCGTGGATGAGTGTCCAAACCATGGCCCCCCAGTGTTTGTGTCTGACACCCCAGTGCCCGTTGGCATTCCTGACCGGGCAGCGCTGACCATCCCACCTGGAATGGAGGTGGTTAAAGAGCCCAGCGGGGAGAATGACGTGCGCTGTATGAACGAGGTGATCCCCAAAGGTCACATCTTTGGGCCATACGAGGGGCAGATCTCTAGCCAGGACAGGTCTGCAGGATTCTTCTCGTGGCTGGTGAGTGACAAGTTTTCCCAACTAAGTGACACCTCATCCACACAGCTCAGAGCTGGGGCAGTCACGGGCTTGTGGAGCCAAACCTTTGCCATCTTCCTCCTTCTCTGAAGGTCTTCTGCTGGCCACGTGGCCACTACGTCAGCATCGACCTGCCATAAATACTAGCAGCTTAAGGGTGTTGATAGATAATATAGAGATTGCAGAGCTCTCTCATGGGCCTCTAGCACTCCCTCCCAGCCTGCCCGAGCAGAGGGGGTGGCCAAGACACCAGAAAAGAGATCCAGTCCATCAGGAACTGATCTATGTGCACGAAAACTTTTTTCCCTCATACTACAGGCTGTTTGGTTAGCATATGAGATAGAGAGATCAGTGGATCAACAGATGTTAATTATTATGAGAATTGCAATGTGGGACTGCAGTTATTATTGGAGAAAAAATTGAGAGGTACTGATATGAAATGCTCCTCACACCTTTGTGTCTGTAACATAAATATGTGTCTCAGCCCTGTCCCGAAAGGGAAGTTAAGCTTTTATATCCCAGGATTGTTAATGATTTTGTCAGCTTCATCCATAGTTCTGTTACAGATATTTGTACATAGAAAAATGCCTCTCAGTCAGTTCAGAGTAGCCTCTGCACACTCACCCAGGTCAGCAGCCTGTAATACCGGGAGAGCTGTGATTCACAACAGAGTTTCACACCATGACTTAAAGCTAGAGCTGAAGCAGTGATTTGAGAGTCACAGACCTTCTCCTGCCTGGACCAGCTGGTTGATGTGCTGCATCCATTCTCTTGTTCCACAGATCGTTGATAAGAACAACCGCTACAAATCCATTGATGGGACAGATGAAACCAAAGCAAACTGGATGAGGTGAGTCCAGTTCTCTTCTGCCTTCCCTTTTGGGGTTCTGTGTTCCAGAGAGAGGCCATCAAATACTCCTTATTATTTTATGTGTTGGAAAACCAACCCAAAATGTCACCACTCATTTTGCAAATAGTGTGCTTGTGCTATTTCAGTATTTATTGTGATGAATATTTTTGGTGTCAGATTCAAAGAAAGGGTCTAAAACAAGGCAAGGATGTGTGTATGGAGGATGGCTATTTCCTGGAATGAGGATAAATGTTAAAGATGATCCTGTTCATCCACTTACAAGGACTGACAGTTCTCACTCCATTTTTTTATTCTTTTTTTTTTATGTTATGTTCAAATATTTGCAAAATGCTTTGCGTTACCCCCAAGGTAACATTTGATTCTGTTTGGGGTTTTTTTTTTGTCACTACTCATTTGACAGATACTAAAAGAAGTGCTTTTTTTTGTTGTTTTATTTCTGGGCTTCATTTGAACCAGCTGTCCGTGCTGGCTGTCGTTTGGCAGTGTCAGCTGTCCTGTGCGAGGAGAAGGGCGAGCTGGGCGACTGAAGGCAGAGCTGTGTGCTTGCGCTCCCTCTGCTGGCCCCGTGCCTCGGCAGAGCGGCCGGCAGTGCGGCTGCCTTTGGGAACTGCAAACTTTGGGTTTGAGAGCTGCAGCAGGAAGGGACCGTGTGTGACTGTGGTGCAGTGTTTTAAGTACTGGTGTGTATCTGCAAAACGTAGGTCACTGAGGCCTCGTACATGTGGTGAGTCACCAGAACAGGGCATTGCTGCACAGTGACGCCCGTCAGACCAATCCTGCTTCCGCAGTGAATTTTGGAAGCGGTTATTGTCAAGGAGGCATCTCCTACAAGAGTAAAGCAGCATGGGATTACCTGGTTTGTTGGCCTGGATGTCTAGGATTTTCAGTTGTCACTCATTAAGGGAATAAAAAGCATGAAGTACAGGTAAATGCAAGATTGACCTAACTGGTCATATCTGGTTGCACCACTTTTGGCCATTTCAGTCTTCACATGGATAGCAGCTGTTCTGACATTTATGTTCGTAGAGTTCAGCAAAGGATTTAATTTTTACGTAAGGATTCCAGCTATTACAGTTGTTCACTACTGGAGGAGACAAAATACTAGTCCTGGGCTGAGGCTGGAGTCATCACTTCAAAAAGAAGCAGTGGTACAGTGAAGAGATGGGTAGGCAGACATATGTTTTATATATATATGCATATAAGTAAAGAATGCAAAGTTCAAAAATCAGAGTGAGAATTTTCTACATAGATCTGGATCTTTGTGATCTGCATGACAGTGAAGCTGGGGAAAACACAGTCTTGGAAAGCAAAAATTCTATGATGAGCTCTTCTTCCTACTGCTGTGAACATAAGCTTGATGTCTGGATTTAAGTGGGCACTACTCATGGTCCTAACACACCAAAGAGCAGAATGCTCTTTTCTAAGCTTATATTTGCCATGGTTCAGTCTCAGTATGAGCGTGGTCTGGGCCATTCTGTACAGCCTTGAAAGGCATGGAGGTTAAGGCTTTGTGGAAGGGGGCTCTTTGTGGCCCTTCATGGGAAGGGTGTATCAAAGGGCCTGTGCGGGCTATACCAGCCTTACTGACCTTCCTGATCTTACTCTTGAAAAGTGCTTCTAACAGTAGTATTATGTAGAGTCTGACTGACAGTTTAAGTGGCAGTAGAGGTCCTCAAAAAGCCTTGATTTTGTTTGTTCACACCTTTCAGACAGAGGTATGCTCAATATTCTGTGCTAGAACATCACCTGACACTGAGATTACACATAGAAACCACATTTGACTTCCAGGACACTGTAGACAGCGCTCTTTTTGTTTTTCAGATGGTGCTCTTTGCTATCACTCACAAATGGAGTGCTTTGTAAAGCAGATCTACTCACCTTCTGGGTAGGTGGCTATGGCATGGGGAGGGCAGCTTGGGCTGACTCCTCTCTTCTTGTAGATCTGGCTATTGATTTTGTTATTTGAATACCACATCTGAGTCTATTTTCATATTGCCTGAAGACAGTATGTACACTGCAGCACTTGCTGGTTTAATTTCAAGTGCCTGTTTACCTAAGGTAATGGATGACAGGGAGGAAGGAGTCTGAAGTGCAGCAGATGGCATGGCAATGGTAACATCTTCTTGCCCTATCTCTCATCAGTCTGTCAGTCAAGACAAACTCCTGATGCTGGGAGCATGTTCTCCTAAGCTGGCTGCTGGCACACGGCTAGTGCACCCTTCTTCTCTGTCCAGAGTAAAGCGCTGCTGTTTGCAATACTTTATGAAACTCCATGACTTCAACATGTGCAGACATCTTCCCCTGTTTTTATTTTTCTGGGGGCTGATTACCATGGATTGCAGCAAACCTCAAGCAAAACTAACGCTTTCTTGGACACAAATCGTAAATTGCTGCTGATGGCAGTTCCTGGGGCTTCTGAAGGGTTGCAGAGAACCATCCGTTTTCTTGGTTGCTTCTGAGGAAATTCTCTTACTCAGTTGTTGGTCTCCTCTAAAAGTAATGGATCTGACGAAAAAATGAAAGTAATTCCAAAAGTTCAGGAAAGTCCATCCTTCTGTGCATTTATTATTTGGCCCAGAACAAGATGTAGGATAGAATATGCCACCAAACTGGTGGTGCCTAACTGAACTGTTGAAGTGTAGTGCCTTATGTTTGGGATTTCCAGGCTATTCTGAGCATTTATAGTCTGTAGCCCTTCTTACATGTGAGTACCTGAATTCTTAGGCTTTTGGCACAGTTTCAATTCGTCCTTTGCCTTAGCGAATTTGAAAAGGCTGAAGTGAGACTTCCTCACTTCTTTTCCTTTGCCTTCCTTTCTACCCCCTTTCCTCTCCAAGCACAGATTTTATGGGAAGCCAGACTGTCTTGTGAGTCTTCCTGTATCTCTTTATAATGGAGGCATCTCTGATTTTATTTTCATACAATAACAGAGCTTGGAAGGGAGCTCTGGTCAAGTGTTCTAACAGCCTGCTTAAAGCAGGACCAACTTTGGCTAGTGGATCTTTTTAGTACTGAGCTGCTGTTTCAATTTTACAGGACCTTTTAAAAATAAGCATTTAAAAAACAGTCAGGGTTACTGTGACTGTCCTTGTGTTCAGGGTGAGTGAAAGCCACCAGCCTGTGAATGTCATTTTGTTGAGCTTCATAAACTGATTTGTGCTACCTTGCAGCAAGTGGAGCAAATGTTCTTATCTATTACAGAGCCAAATTTATGCCAAGTAAAGGGATTCTAAAGTACTGTGGGACTGTGATCCTTGCAAAAAAAAAACCAAACCAAAAACTACTGTAAAACTCTGGGAAAAATTACATGCTTGTTTCTTAGAGGCCAAGAAAAGTGGAGTTGATTGATGTTTTTGTGGGATGATCATTAAGTGCCCACTGTTCGATGTGTCTTGCACTTTCAGATTGACCTGGGCTGAGGTGTGAATTCACAACCTCACAGCTGAGGCTGCTCTGGAACTTGCTAAAACCCTCATGGCATCACCAGAGAGGTACTTGTAAATATCAGTGACTGCCTCTAGGGACATACTGCATCCTAGAGGAGAAAAAGATCCCTCTGATAGTAATACTGTCTGCATTTTATAAAGAGGAGGTTGATGTGCCTGCTAGGAACCTAATAGTAATTGAATTTGTAATTGAAACTGGCCAGAGCCCATTACTCAATGTGTGGCAAGTTTGCTATTGGAATATCAAGTTAGATTGTTTTGACCCAAGTCGTACTGGAGCAAATGAGTGGAAAACTGAAACCTGGATATCCAGGCCTACCATAAGCTGTCCTAAGTGTACTTGATGGGATATCCTGTCTATGAAGAGCAAAAAGGGCTCTAATTCCCCATTGGTGCAGCTTTGCTGGTGACAGCAGCTGTGATTTTGGCAGAGAAGAGGGGGCACCAGGTTTTGTGGCCCCGTGGCTCCAGAGAGAGCTGTTCTGTTCTGCAAACTCACCGCTACTGAGGGCCACTTTGCAGAATACTGTTACTCCTTTTTGCCAGAGCTGCTTGTCAGCGGAGGTTTGTTACCACCTCATGGAGGCACTGATGATACTGTGCAGTCATGCGTACCTGACAAGAATATACACCAAGCCCAGTTTTGCTGGATGTGATAAAAGTCAAACTGTAAATGTTTCCTTGCTCAATGTTTTGTGTAGCCTTTTCCCTTCTCCTTGTGTTCAGCTGGGAGAACTCCTTTTTCCTTTTTGAGTTTGGTGAGGTTTTTTTTTGGGGTGTTTGGAGGTTCAGGGTAGCAGGTGCTTTGCTGGCTCTCCATCGTTTCATTACCATCTTCTCTAAACACTCTTTCTTTCCCTCTGTAAATGAAGCTCCACCAAGACGGTATCTCAAGCATTCACTTATGTTTGTTCCCATGAAATGCATTTGTGCACTTAGGTCCCAGCTGTCTCTGATGTGGCCTGGATTTGAGCAGCTTCTCCTACTGGTTTTCCAGCTTTAACCGAACTGACACTTACCCTTGATGGCAGACAGCAGTGTCAGCGAGATTGATTAAACAGTGTTAATAGCATTAAAAAGAAACTAGAATGACAAGGGTCAGTGCCTTTCTGGAGGTTCAGACAGTCTGTTTTCTTCTTCCTTATTGAATAGATCTGCTGCCTTCTTTTTTTTTCCCAATAAAAAAACACAGTTAGGACTAATGTTTTGTTTATTTTTATAGTGTTCTTTGACTATGGCTGGAAAAATTAACACACACCCCCTTTGGACAAAACTGCTTGTTCTCAGGATGGCTGCCTCTTCTTCTCAATGGGCTGAGGCTACAAGTTGTTCATTTGAAGCACCAGAAACTGGGTGCAGGCTCATGTCAGTGGCAGTGACAGAAAGCCTAGCCGGGAAAAACAAGTGGGTGGCCTCATTCCTTTTAAGAACAATGGGAAATGTCAGCCATTTCTGGGTGAAACAAGAGCTTGCTGGGAAGCAGAAAAATGCTGGATGTGGAGTATCCCACTGCTGAAAAAAAAGATCTTTCCTTAGGGAAAGCGAGTTGCAGAAATTGCCCACCAGTCTAGTCAAAACCTCCCTACCCTAAAAAAAATCCAATTTGATGTAGCCTCTTTAAGGCGTCCTGCAAGTTGTAACAGAAGGGGTGGTGTAAAAGTTTCTATTGCATGTTGTGCCAGGTAGAACAAGAAGATATGTTTCAGGCCTCTAAATTTCCTCTAAGTTTCAAGCAGTGTCACATTAGAAGCTAATTCACCAGTGTGATTGCAAGTTCTCACAATTTTTTCTGTGCACAAACTGTGGCAAGTGATGTGAGGCTGAACTGAAATTCTCATATGTAAGTCAGGGCATACGACGATGTGTAAAATTCAGTTTTAACTTTAAAGCTTGAAAGGCTCCTTCACACTAGCATTGCTTGGTATTTTTTTTTCTTAAGCTTCAAAATTGCCTTCTAAAAACAGAACAGCTGCCTTTTCCTGGTGCAGTTGAGGAAAACTGAGAGGTTGTGGGTTGGGGGATCTGGATCCCACCAAACTCTTCTGCCCCAGTACTGGTCTGGCCAAGTGGTTGGATGCAGGGGGCTGCTTTGCGCTGATTTCCTTTTACCCAATTATGCTTTGCGGGATATTCAACCCAAGGAACATGGCTGAACGAAAGAGGAAGCCCAAGTTTTCCAAGGAAGAACTGGACATTCTGGTCACTGAGGTGACCCGAAATGAAGCCATGCTGTTTGGGAGGGAGACAATGCGTCTATCCCATGCTGACAGGGACAAGATCTGGGAAGGCATAGCCAGGCAGATCACATCAGTCAGCCAGGTCCCCAGGTCTGTGAAAGACGTTAAACACAGATGGGACGACATGAAGAGAAGGACCAAGGACAAACTGGCATTCATGCAGAGGTCCCTCTCCAGCCCCGGCAGCGCGGGGCGGCCCTCGGCCATCGTCCTGACCGCCCATGAGAGAGCCATCGAGTCGGCACTGCATTCATCGCACCAGAGGCGCGGCTTCCGGAGAGGGAGAGCGGATCTGGACGTGGTTGACAGCCTGTCAACGAGCTGTAAGTATCGCTGCCTTAACACCTCTTTGTCTTATGCTTGCTTATCTCAGTGACACTCGAAGAGCATTGTGTGTTGTGTGAGATGCTGGGTTGCCTGTCAAGACAGGTCCTTCTGCTGTGGTTGGTTTCAAGATAGCCTGCTCTGGTGGTTGTGGAGTGTTGAGATGGATTGTTTCCAAGTTAAGATCACCTTTATCTGTTTATCTAGTTCTTTTCCATACTGTCTTCTGAGGGTAGATAATGGATTAGAAGTATGAATTAATCCTGCAAGTGAGGGAGCATCTGTAGTTGAGGTATAACTGCCTCCAGTCTCCAGTGGAAAAAGTGCTTGAAAAGGATTAGGAGATCTTCACCCTGATAAAACAGCAATGCTACCGAACTGAGAGTCATCTGCCAGTCACCAAGGGATCACTTCCCAAGAGAATTTTGGGGGTCTCAGTGATCACTGATGTTCATTGCTGAGGTTGGGCCACTAATGATTTCTCAGTAGTGGTCTGAAGGATCAGCATAAATACTGTGAAAAAGATAGACAATAATGACTCCTTCTTCACTGGTTTTAAAGAAGCTGCTGACCCTGCTTTTAGAGTTAATCTTCCTACACCGCAATTCTCAGACACCTTCCAGTGCTAAACCACAAGCTGCTTTGTGCAGGTTCTTTCCATGGTTCTATACAGACACTTTTCTTTTGTGGAGATGTGACTTCTTGTTTGTGAGGTTTTAGGGGTACAAAGGAGAGAAGGAGGGGATAACTTCTTGGGGAGTGAGTCAACTGACACCTCATGGGTGGCACTGTGCTGCCACACTAGGTCTGATCTCATATCTGAAGTTGTTAGGGAATGCAAGGACAAAATCTGCCAGAACTGACAAGGTGGGACTTGGTCATTCTTTGCATCTATCTTGGTAGCCAGTTGCACTGTTTCAGAGGGTAAAAGAATACAGGTTATGCAAGGAAATAGTGGGCAGTTGCACCAGGTGAAACCTTGTCTCTTCTTACTCTTCACATGCCTGTACCTGTGAACTGTCACATCACTGGATATTTATCAGACTAACAAGAATTTTCCCATGGCATTCTGCTTCAGTTTTGATTTTGCATCAAGTGTATTTGCCTCATTAACATAGGGTCCTCTTGCTGCTATACTTGACTGCCTGGTTGTCTTAGTGATGCCAAGCCACATAAGTGGCTTTGCAGAACACACTTTGAGAGCAGCAAATACAACATTTATGCTCTTCTCAGTGCAGGATGTAAGAAATGATGAGAGAGCAGGATTTTTGCATAAGTCTGTGTCCCTCCAAAATATTTGTGCTAGCTACTTGTGGGTTTGGGGAAGAGGAGTCATTACTACTGTCTGAAATGGATCTATATTCTAGTAATGAACAATGCTGTATACAGAATACCAAAATAGCTTGGGTTCACCCACTCTTCAGGTTTCTTACGGCTAAGCTTGTTACCCAGATGCTAACATTGCAGCACTTGCATGTTGAGTTACGCGTCAGAAGTTACAGGCTTGTCTGAGCTGGCAGACTGGGGGAAGGGGAAAAGCCTTTTTCCACGTTCTTTGAGATATCCTGAAACAGAAGCCAGTGTTGAGAGGGATTTCACATTAATAATTCATGCTTCCTCTTCTGTTTAAGCTGATGAAGATGAAGAGATGCCAGGCACTTCTCAGGAACACCACTTCGCTTCGCTGCAGAGGGCTGGTGCGGGTGTCAGTCAGTTCTCCGGCCCCTCCTTCCTCCACGCTTCTTCCTCATCAGAGCCCTTGGAAGCTGCCAGCCAAAGGCAGGAACTGCACTGTCCATCCCCACGCACCAGCTCGGCCTGCAGACCCCCGCACCCCTGCACCAGGAGCCCGCCCCTCTCCAGCTTCGATCGCCAGCTTCTCCATTCCCACGCGCAGCAAACAGACCTGTTCAGGCAGTTCTGCCAGGAGCTGGTGGCCATTCACAGGGACATGGCAGATAGCATGCATGCTGTCAGTCAGAGCGTGGCTGACCTCACCAGCCAGGTTAGCCAGATGTGTCAGACACTGGCAGAAATACGTGACGGGGTCCAGGCTTTCCATAGGATAGAAGATCCTAGTGTCATGCCAGGGTCCTGTCTGCAAGCAGCTTCCTCTAAACAGACCCCCGAGCCCAGTGCAGAGTCTAACCAAAACTCTCTAAAACAGATGACTCCTGCACGGGCCACCAGGTCCCGAAAAAGAAAACATCATTTTTAGTCTGTCGTATGAAGTAAAGAAGGATGCCGCTTTCTGAGCTGCTGCATGTTCACATGGCTTCTCCATGTGTATCAGTATTCTGTGGGGAAGGTGAGCAGCTGACCCAACCCATCCATCCCCTTGCTGGCTAACAGAGCAGTATGAATATGGCAGCTAACTGTGGGACTGGCCCTCTGCAATGGCAAAGGGGAGTCTCAGATACTGTAGAGCTTGGAATGCAGGACATCTTTGGGTTCATAGAGATGAGGAGTTTTCACTGGCTTCCCCATGCTTTAAATGCTCTATAAACTAAGAGATGCAATAGAAATCGTTATCTGGATCTCTTCCCATGCCTGTGAAATATTATTTACTGAGACAGAGATCCCTTTGTAATCAGCTCACAAATTTACCCTACTACTGCATTCCTATCATCTTCCTGAATGTTAGTATATACAGTATATGCAGAAATACAGCGTTATGACTAAAAACTCTTAATTGATTGTTGCTTTTATCTTTCATTCAGCGCTAGTGGGCTGTCCGGGGCTTACTGTGACTTACAGGTTTGGGGAGAGGAGTGTAAAAGCAGAGCTTGTGCAGGGAAGGGAAGAAGGCACAATTCAGAGAGCAGGTCTGAGCACTGTGGGGTTTCAGACTGCTGGAAAGGGCTACAGTGGCATAGGCCCTGATCCTGCAGTGCCACATGCACTTGTGTTAAGAGTTTAATTTTTGTTTGCTCCAGTCTGAAACCCCTACTTAACTTTTACAGTTGCAATTAGAATACAATTATTTCAACATATGACAACATTTAAAGAGAATGGTATAATATAATTTTCTTGCATGTTGTCAAATCTTCAGTTTTGAACTACCCCACCCCTTCAAAATGTGAGAGCCTGCACAGAAAAAAGAAAAGATGTAGGGCCTGCTTCTGACCTCACGCCAGTTTGCTTTTGTTTCACTGTAATTCTGTCAGCTTCAGTACAGTTACTTTGCACTTAGTTTTATAATGGTGGGATCTGTACTTTGTTCTCCTATCATGAAGAGTTTACAGTCTAAATTCACAGCTACACAGGTTAAAATCTTAGACATGTTGGTTTTGTACTGCTTTCTTTCCCCATAGAGATGCAAGAAAGGACTGTGTTAAACATTTGAATTGTTCTAGAGCTGTGTGAGATTCCCATGTACAACACTGATTCTGGAACTAGGCTTTCATAGTGTCACCTCGGGTGGTGATAATGTATGTGGTAGCTCTTTTATAACATGTCTGTTTTCTCCTTAATTTGCACATCTGCATCTCGCATGCTGCCTGCATCACTGGAAAAACCTGGACCATTATCATGGTAATCTTCAGCAGTGAAAAGGGCCAAGGTGTTAACCACACATCCTACTGGGCTCTCCAGGCTGTCCTATTGTATTTGGAGGTTGGTTGGAGGAAGCTATTCCAGTTAACATGAGCATGCATCCTCATGCCATGGCTGGGCTACAGATTTGGCAGAAAAGTTACAGAAACTTCTGTGGAATTGAACATAAGCAACGCGGTGTAGCAGAAGGGGGGCTTGCTATGTGTGATCTTCAAAGGTCGTCTTTAATCTGTCTGGCCTCTCCTTTGAAAGTATAGTGCACTAGCCTCTTTGCTGCAAAGTTCATTGTATATCTGCTGTGTCAGGCATTCCTGACATCCTTTTTCTTTTTTTTTTTTTTTAAGATGTTTTGTAATTCTGATTCAAGTAATTTATTTTTAGTGGTGCAGTAAAAGATTGCTCAAGGAAGTAGTGGTCTGGCAAGGAAAAAAGCCTCCTTTCTGAGGAATGACCCAACTGGTTTCATGCAGAGGACATTCCTTATAGCGCTGGTGCCAGGCCAGGGCAGAACTTGCTCACCTTCCACTGAGGATATCTTTTTACTTCTGTTGAAACATTTGTATTCTGCAAAAATCACAGTCTCTCTTCAGGTGAAGGGGAGATTGGGAAATCTGCCAGAAGTGGTTCTAATTTATGAATCGGAAAATTGAAAAAAGGGTGATATGTGTGTGTTAAAGGCTTTCTGAGTCAAAATAGTGCTGCTGCTATATATTAATATTACCGGTTTATATTTTTATAATGTTTGGTCTCTACTGATGTCCTCCCATGGATATACCGGTAAGATTAGCTTCTCTGATGTTGTCCAAGGGGATCGCTTCCGGGAACCCTCAGGTCTGCAAAGGTCGAGACTCCTGCAGGTGCTAGGCACTGGAGGGAGTTAGCATCATTGCTGCCATCAGTTTGCCCTCACAGATGTGTTTAGAGAGAGAATCCTGGTGCAGGATGCACAGCCCTCAGTGCAAACCCCCAAAGGCTGGGCACTGGTCAGGAGAAAGGACCTTTTACTATGAACTGCCTCATGTCTCCCCTAGTTTCCTCTGTGGACTATTACAGATTGGCCCAGATCTGGGGACGTATCTCCTGCCCTGTGTAGACCCCTTGGTGGAGTGGCTTTTCTGTACTGGCTCGCAAAGGATACTTCTTCCTGCACCTATCATGTTAACTGGCTGTTGAAGTAAGTGTCTTTGTCAAAGCAAACTGCTGTGCTCAACCCCAGTATCTCCATGTCTTGTACATGCTGAAAAAATTTTCTCTTTAAAAGTATTTTTGTTAAGAATGCAATAAATATATAACACTTTTAACACAGCTGCTGTTGAGTCGTTTGTTTCTCTCTACAATTTTTGCCTGAGCTGGTAATGAGCCTGTCACAGATGTGGGTCTCCTGGAGACACTTGACATCAGAGCCCTGAGGCAGGGTTTACATGTGTGGCGTCCCATGGCATCAGACTGGGCTGGTGGCTGCTCTCTTGCATGGGGTCTCCTGCCCTGGCTCTGCCCGATGTTGGGTCAGGAAAGGCCAGTGGCCTTTTATCCTGCAGTGCTCTGCCCTGGCAGGCGTCACTGGAGCACCCCCGAGGCCAGCTGGAGGGTGAGCAATGGAGCGGGCAGCCGGGAGGCTTGGGGCAAGTCCAGGGGCATAGTGGAGAGGAGAAGGGGGGAAGCCTGAGCCTCCCTCCAGCTGCAGAGGTCTCCTCCCTCTTCACCGTCTCTTCTGGATTCTCACCAGAGGCTCTGTTCCCCTCCTGGGGAGGAATGATCCCAGCTGCCAAAAAATACCTCGACATTTTTCTGGGCATGCTCACTTGGCCATCCCAAAACTTGTGAGTTTGGTGTCCTGAGTGGGCTGTTGCTTAGGAAAAATGAAACGATGATTTTTATTTGCTGCTCGCTAGACAGTCTGGGGGAAAGGTGGTCCTGCAGAGCAAGGAGCTGTGCTTTGACAGCTGTGGGGTTGATCCCAGCCCCAATAGCTGCAGATGGGTCAGAAGCGGTCTCCACTGGTGCAATGTTTGGTCCTGAGTAGCCTGGTCAGGATCTGTGGTGGTCTGGAGGCTGGCCTGTCTCCAAGGGCTAGACAGGACATGAAATGATTGATTTGTGGCTGGTGGCAATGCCTCTCTGCAGGACCAGGTGCAGCTGAGGGTGTTTGAGTCTGCCACAGGAGCAGTATGGCTCTGCTCCTTCTCTGCGGATCACGGTCCCTTGGGAAACCTGCTCTGTAAGCAGGGCCTTGCCCATCAGTGTGCAGTGCTTGGGTCAGCCTAACTATGCCTGTCCTGGGTGTCCAAAACAAGGTAGCCTCCTTGCTTCAATCCGAATGGAGTATTTGGCATTGGGATGGGGACTGGACACTTGCCAGCCTCTGCAGGAAGGGTTGGGTTGTTCTGAGCACTTTGGCCTTGGGATGTGTGTCAGTAAAGGCAGATCATGCAGTCTCTCCTCAGCTGGTAGTTTGTGTTCCTGGTTCACCCAGCTGGCTGCCCCTTTGTGGAATGACCTTCTCCATCCTTGGAAAGCATCTGCCCCTCAGCCGTGGTGTGCAGCAGCACTAGGTGTCTCAGACCAACAGTTGGAATGTGGGGTTTATGCAGTCCTTTGTAACCTATGTCTTTTGTGCCTCTGGGGAAACTCGAGCCTGGGGCTGGGCAGCACTGGTTCAAAAGCAATTCATTTGTGTGATTTAATTTACCTTACCTCAGGGAAGTATCACAGATGGAAGGCTTCCTCTCCAGGAGCCTAAACCACTTGCTAGCTGCACGCAGCTGTGAAGAAATATGTTTGTGACTGGATTCTTCCAGGCCTCTCTGGTGAGGGCTCCTGATGAAACTGGCAATGCCAGTGGCTGCAGGAGGCTGGATGAGCAGCCAAGCAGCATTTGCTGCAGGGTTGCAGCAGTGCTGCAGCTCATGCCCTCCAGCCTGCACTCTCCTCTCAGCTCACTGCTGCTTCAGGAGATGGCCAGAGCCACAGGATGTGAGCAGCAGAGCTGAAGGATACTTGGGCAGAAATGTGGAGGGCTGTAGAGGCAGAAGGAGAGCAGTGAACAGGAAAAGCTCATGCTCATGCTTAAGAAATAGTTCATAATAAAAGTGAGCCCTGGTGGGAATAGTTAATGAGGCTCTCCCCTTCCCATTCGAAGTTGTATTTTCTACATCTCAGTGTCAAACGCAGTTTGCTGGGAATGCACCAAACCATCCTGCCCCTGCTCCATGAATTCCTTGGTGCCACTGGCTGTGGACATAGAGGTCGTGTATGTCGTTTTAAGGATCTCTGAGTGACTTTAGGTTAGTAAGTCTTCACAGGGGCAGCCTGATCCTGTCACTGCTCTGCTGTGGATAATGGGGTGCAGAGCAGGGTCTCTGCTTAGCTGGTGCTAGGAAGCATCCTGACGTTTTGCTTGGACTGGAGAGAGCATCCTCTAGGATCTCCTGTGCTGCAAGGCATCAGACTGACCACAGCACATTGGTCTGTCTCAAGGGTTGTGTATCTCCTGGCTGGCCTTTTGAGGAGTGATCACTAACACCCAAAAGCAGCAGCCTGGCAACTATGTGCTATTGCAGGACCTCCTTCCCACCACACTGGTCCAGGTCTCTCTTCCTTCTCAAATACACAAAATGGTACTTTAAAAGTTCCTTTGTTTTGTGGTCGGAAGTAAATAAGGGTTAATTAAAGCCAATTTTGGCAGTACCAGAGTCTGCTGTTTAAATAATTGCTGAAGATGGCAGAGAATCCTGGGTAGCACACATTAGGAAAAATACAACTGCTTGCAGGCACATGCACAGTTGCTTAACATTAAAACCAGAATTGCTTGAGCCTCAGGCAGTCTGAGACACTGCCACTGCAGGCTTGTTTTCTGTGTTTTGTGGGAAGTTCCACCAAGTTTGTGACCTTATGTATGTGGGTTAGTGTGATCGCATGCAGGTGGCCTTGTGTCTTTATCTGTGCATTCACATAGCTAGAGAAGGTAGAATATTCAAAAAATTTGACAGATTTCTTAAACCAAAGAAATACCTGTATATACACTAGGGAACCTGGGCCAGGACTAGCAGCAGCAGATGGCAGAGGAGCCATATTCTCCTCTGCAGCCTCCTCGCCTTTGTTGAGGTTGCTGCAGCAGGGAGTGCTGAGTAACAGAAGCGAATGGCATAAGAGAAAAATAAGCTTTAGCTAGGAACTGTTCAGGTCTGCTTTGGGGTCTGCACATGCTGTGACGGGGCCTCCTTCCTGGGTAGATGTTGTAAGCTCATGCTGGTGGCAGCTGGAACCAGCATTACCAAGCCTTTTTCATGTCCTCTAGCAGGAACAAGAGGATTGTGAGAGCAAATAATAGGACCCTAGTGATAGATCTCTGTCTCAGCAAGTTGCACAGGGGGCCAGTTGCTTGGAGTGGGAATAAATATGTTTCTTCTGAGCTGAAATTTAGCTGTTTTAAATCAGGAAAATAAATCTCATGCCCTGAAAGTGATCTTTCTGTCAGTACTGCTGGGAGATCCCCAAAATGTGCTGCTGGGGTTTCCAGTTGCAGAGCTGTATTGTATTTTTGTCACATCCTGCTGAACTCTAAAGTGCAAAACCCTCCAATACTGGAATGTCCTTGGACAACCAGCACGTACTCCCATGCACATTAGGTATCCATGTTTCTGTCCTTAGGGTCTCAATTCTGCTTGCCTGAGAGGAGAGGAGCAAGCAAATCTGTTACCAAGTAAAAAGGAAGTCAGTGTTTTGGGGAAACAGACAGGCAGAGGAACCTTGCCATATTCCAGATATTCTTGAGAACAAGGGAGGAAGCCCTGTGATGTGAAATGGTGGTGGAGAGTCCAGAAGTCCTTGTTCCCATCACTAGGCAAAGATATTTCTGCCTGGGAGAGTGTGTGTCACCCTTGCTGGCAGACATCCCTTCTGGGTGGATGTGCATTTTTGTTGTCCCTTCCCCAGTAAGAAACTGCCCCCACTGGCTCAGTGTTCCCTAGGTGTCCATGCTCATTTGCACACCATTGCTTATAACTCCATGCTTTCCAGCCTGGCTGTGTTGATGGCTCTCTGAAGGTCATTCTGGCTTCTTCATGGTTGTCATTCTGATGCAAGGGGGAGCACAGGAGAGAAGTTTGTGCTTCACACCTGCCTTGTCTCCTCACCCTCAGGTACGTCATCATCTCCCGGGAGGAGAGGGAGCAAAACCTGATGGCCTTTCAGCACAGCGAGAGGATTTACTTCCGTGCCTGCCGTGACATCCACCCTGGGGAGAAGCTGCGGGTCTGGTACAGTGAGGATTACATGAAGCGGTTGCACAGTATGTCCCAGGAAACCATCAACAGAAATTTCACAAGTGGTGAGTCCCTTCCCTTTCCATCCTCTCTCCTGATCCCCTTGGGCTGCCCCACAGCTGGGCCAAGTGTGGTGGGTGAAGCAGGTTTTGCACAGGCTGTGTGAGGAGAGCTGCATTTCTAGAATCAGAGCACTTCTGGGTATGAGCCCTCAGCTCTGCCTGGCATAGATGGATGGGTGTACAAGGAGAATAAGATAACCACAGTCACAGAGATCATGAAAGAAAGATTTGTGCTGTGATGTGTCATGCCACGTGTTGTGCTGTGCCATGTTGTGTATGTGTGTGTGTGTGTGTGTGTGTGTGTGTGTGCTGCAAGGGCCTGATGCAATGCCCAGGGATCACAGAGCACCCCTGTCACAAGACTTTCTGGACTGAAGATTGCCAAGCTGATGATCCTACAAGACAGCATTAGGTTTTTCCTCTAAACATGTTGCTCTCTCTGGCTCCTGTGAGCAGCCTGTTTGAGGCAGCTCTGGCTGGTTTTGTGTGCATGTGAAAGAGATTTTCTTGGTGTGTTTGTATGTCCATTTTCCTGGTTTAATTTATCTCCTCTTTCTTCAGAAAGATAATTTGGGATCAGCGCGACATCAGCTAGAGACTCCTTAGTCTCACAACCTTAGAATGTGTGTACAACATACAGGAGGCTTTGTACTTGTCAGATTGAGTCTTCCTTGGATAAAAATTGTTATCTAAAGAGTAGCAATGTTGAAACAAATGCAGCAGTCCTTTGGGCCCACATATTGTCAGCAATATAGGAAGCTTTAGAGGAAAGCAAAAATTCTTGATGCATCTGTTCATCTGTACAATGCTGATACCTGAAGTTAATTAGGAGCATTTCTTTCCAGGCCAGATGCAGAATGGCAGGGCCTCCGAAGGGCAGCCACACTAAATATAACTTCGTAATTACAATTCCTGAGTATATTATTACACAGCTGCTGTTGCTGCCTTGACTTGGTAAAAGGTGTCTCCTCTTCAGTCGTGGGATGGACAAGATGTCCTGAAAAAGCTGATTATCTCTGTCACCTTAGGGTTGTAATGCACTTGCAGTATTACATCTTGGTGGCTGTACTTGGGCAATTCCCACTTCTGAATTAACATGGGTATGAATTTGCTTTTTTATGTTAATGAACATCAGTGAGTGATTAGGTACAGGCTGCAGTGATTTTGCTGCAATAATGTGCACACATTAGTCATCCAGATGGCTTAGTGCTTTCTGAAAGTACAGTAAGAGACAGTCTGTGCCCTTGGGGCACCTAGGCTATGAGCTATTGCCCTGCCATGCAGACATGCCTTTAGTCATGTTTGTTAGTGGTGTCATGGTTTGTGGGAGCTGAAACGGTAACTCACAGCCTGCTCTGTGCTACAAGTGTGGTGAAGATCTGCCTCAGGACTCTCCAGAAGCTGCCACAGCCTAATGCACCCTCAGGCAGAAACTCATGTGGCTGCGGAGACCATTCCAGAAACCCCCTGACATCTCAGTGAGCTCAGCCTGCCTTCCCAAAAGGGGCGCAGAGATGTTGTTAAAGCAGGGCATCACCTGGGCCAATGCTAGACTTGCAAGAGACATGGAAGCCTCAGCTGGGAGGGCACTGGGAGGTGGTCAGGAAGCAGCACAAAAATCTGTTGAGTCACTTTCTATTTAAAATATTTCAAATCCCTGCAGATGGGTCTGTCAAATGAAGCGAAGTGGCACACTTTACTAATTCACAGAAAAATAACATGGTTCCTGAGTTTTGTTTCTGTTGATAGTTTCTGACCCGCCTCATCATTGGAGTTGAGACCAATAATATGAGGGATCATCTTGTGATTTCTAGCTTTTCCATAGGGCTGAAGCACTCGGCTGGTTGGGGGAAAAATCACCAAGAAAGAAGAACCCGTTCTCTAAATCTCTACCTCTCACAGTAGTTGCTGTAGTCCATAACAGGGGAAATACTGAGAGAGAGACTGAAAGCTTTGTCCATAGAAATTCTCATCAATGTGTTGAAAATGAGATCTGTTGTTATGGATTCACTAAAGAAGTGGCTGGGTTTCCCAGCCAGCATCCAAACCCAGTGCAAAATCCCATCCATTCAGGCCAGCCCTTTTTAAAGTGCCTTACTCTAACTGTTTCGAGTCTTGCATCTTTTCTGCATTCTTAGCATTGCTCTCCTTAGAGAGGGAATGGGAGCTTTTGCTCCATAACTCTTATGAAAGCATGAATACACTTTAAGCAAACAAAACCAAAAATCAGCATAAAGCAGCGTCTTGTTTGGGAAGCCATCAATGCTTGAAGTTATTTACAAGATAGAAGAGTGATGGAAATTGAGCCAAACCTATCGTCTTTTGAATTTCCAGGTAAGGAAATCTGGCTATTCCCTTTATTTTAAGCAATTAATAATTTGTATGAGGTTGCTTTGAACTTTTTTTTTTTGATTACTGAATGGCCGTGCTCTCAGACTCCACCAGGACGAGCTAAATGTCCCATCCTTGGAGGGCAGTTCACCCGTTGTAGCTCAGTTGACAATGTGTACCTTAGGTTTTAAGTGCGCAAGTTGTTTTTACTCTTTTACCTTTGCATTTCTGGAGCAGCCTCCAAACTGAATGAGAGTAAAGGGGCTTGCAAACTTTGTGCCATGATGTGCACAGACACTGGGGTTGTCATGAAATGGTGTAAATCTCTGACTGCACTGCTGTACGCTTGATACCTTTTACCAAGTCAAAACAGGCACAGGACTTCCAGCCAGCCGAAATGGCACTTAGGCTCTGGGTATAGTTTCCACCATGATCAGTCATTCACCTCGTAGTCCTCTTCCAACACAGGTTGGTTATACCTTTAGGTTAAACAAGCTGCCTGTAGTTTCTCTTCTCTTTGAAATGTGTGGGTTCTACTCTGCTGTGGCTACCCAGGACTGTCTCTGTTTTTGCAGACATGCCCATTAGCAGGGCTTCTCCTCTTGCAAGCCTCGGTTTCCACTGAGTTGTGTCAGTTCCCTGGCTTGTAACATAACATGCCGACCTGCAGGGATTCAGTATGCCTTTTTGTTCTTTTTTGTTTGAGTTTTAGATTGAGGTATGTTGGTCGGTTTGCAGTGATAATCCCCACCCCTCATTTTCCATTCTAGGAGACAAAATGTTACAGAATGAAAAGTCAGAAAAGAATGTAGAAAATCAAGAGGATGCAAGGGGAGCACTCCAGTTCACCACCTTAAAGCAGGGAAAGAGCCCCTACAAGCGCAGCTGTGACGAGGGGGAATCCCACCCCCAAACAAAGAAAAAAAAGATTGACCTCATCTTCAAAGATGTCCTGGAGGCCTCTTTGGAGTCTGCCAAGTTTGAAGAGAACCAGTTAGCAACAAGTACACCACTTTCCCTCAGAAGAGCATCTAAATACCAGGCTGAAGACATCTTTGAGCAGTGTGGCAGTGCCATGCAGCATGGCTCCCTGAGCCTCAGCAGAAACCAGAGCGAGAGGGAATGGAAGGTCCCTCACAGTTCCTCTTTCATCTCAGCCAAGGAGATGAGCATCCTTGAAGATGAGGAAGAAGAGCCCCTGTCACTTAAAGCAGACAGCCCAACTGAGCTGTCACTGGCCTCTGCACAAGGCAACTCCCATGAAATCCCCACCACATCCTTCTGCCCCAACTGTATCCGACTGAAGAAGAAAATCCGGGAGCTGCAGGCTGAGTTAGACATGCTGAGATCTGGGAAGTTACCTGAGCCACCCGTGTTACCGCCCCAGGTACCTGAGCTCCAAGAGTTCTCAGACCCTACAGGTAAGCCTTGCCGAGTTAGACCATTCTCCAAACCCTGCCTAAGGAGAGTAGTGAGATGCCTGTGTGCTGTGTACCCATCTAAAGCATTTTGCTCTGAGTATTCAGGTGAACCTGTGGTTCCATGGAAGGTTCTTTGTCAGGTTTTGTGACTGGGTGGGCCAGGAGCTGATGCTGTGGGTACAGTGGAAAACACTGTCTGGGAAAGACTCTGTATGAAAATTTGCTCTATTTGTTGCCGTTGTAATTGATAATGCACTGCCAATAAAAAAGACATTCCATTGCAGACAGTTTGTTTGCTGTATTTTTGATGCATTCTCTTTCAGCGGAAGCCCCTCCACAATGCCTCACATGCTACCAAGAAAGTATGACTGACTCTGTGGTAATGCTGAAATGTGCTCTCTTTGTGTATGAAATTATATCCTGCTGTGTCCCTTGTTGGAAATCTCTCTCTTGTTTCCTCCACTCCCTTAACACAACCACGTGTCCCTTTCTGAAGATACATTTCATTTCCTCCAGGAACATGCTGTCAAGCAGCCAGGAGCCTTCAGTAAAAGGAATATTTGGGTCACACAGGGTGTTGTTCGAGTGGCCAGGATGTAGTGTCCTTTCTTGCTGTTCATTGTGGCATGTTGGAGACAAAGATCTTATGCAGAAATATTGATGTCTTTTCCTTTCAAAGTCATGATTCAAATTCTATCTGTAATGTGTTGCGGGCAGGAGAGGAGAGGTTGTGGCCAGCTCTTTGGGCAATGATCTACTGTCACCAGTAGGATGCTTCTCTAGCTCAGCAACTTTGTAAATACCGTATTTTTTTTCCTTTTTTCTGTTTTTTTGTTACAGCTTCAGAAAGCATCATCTCAGTTCCCACCATCATGGAGGACGATGACCAAGAGGTGGATTCTGCTGATGAATCAGTTTCTAATGACATGATTGCTGCTACAGATGAGCCTTCCAAGATGTCTTCTGCGACGGGCCGGAGGATACGGCGGTTCAAGCAAGAGTGGCTTAAAAAGTTTTGGTTTCTGCGGTACTCCCCGACATTGAATGAGATGTGGTGCCACGTCTGTAGGCAGTACACAGTGCAATCCTCGCGGACTTCAGCCTTCATCATTGGCTCTAAGCAGTTCAAGATACACACGATAAAGCTTCACAGCCAGAGCAACCTCCACAAGAAGTGCCTGCAGCTTTACAAGCTCAGGATGCACCCAGAGAAGACAGAAGAGATGTGCCGAAATATGACCCTGCTCTTCAATACAGCCTACCACCTGGCCCTGGAGGGCAGGCCTTACTACGACTTTCGGCCTCTGGCAGAACTACTGAGAAAGTGTGAGCTCAAGGTGGTGGATCAGTACATGAATGAAGGAGACTGCCAGATCTTAATTCACCATATCGCGCGGGCTCTCCGAGAGGACCTGGTTGAACGCATCCGGCAGTCTCCCTTCCTCAGCATCATTCTGGATGGGCAGAGTGATGACTTGCTTGCAGATACAGTTGCAGTCTATGTGCAGTACACGAGCAGCGATGGGCCTCCAGCAACTGAATTCCTGTCTCTTCAGGAACTGGGCTTTTCTACTACAGACAGTTACCTCCAAGCGTTAGATCGGGCTTTTTCCAGCCTGGGAATACGATTGCAGGATGAGAAGCCAACTATTGGCTTGGGAGTTGATGGTGCTAACATTACCGCCAGCCTGAGAGCAAACTTGTTCATGACAATCAGAAAGACCCTGCCCTGGCTTCTCTGCCTTCCCTTTATGGTGCACAGGCCCCACTTGGAAATTTTAGATGCCATCAGTGGGAAGGAACTACCATGTCTGGAGGAGCTAGAAAACAATTTGAAGCAACTGCTCAGTTTCTATCGTTACTCTCCCCGACTCATGTGTGAGTTAAGGGTCACTGCTGCCACTCTGTGTGAGGAGACCGAGTTCCTGGGCGACATTCGAGCAGTGAAGTGGATCATTGGGGAGCAGAACGTGCTCAATGCTCTCATCAAGGATTACCTTGAGGTTGTGGCCCATCTCAAAGATGTCAGTGGCCAGACCCAAAGAGCAGATGCTTCTGCCATTGCCTTGGCCCTCCTGCAGTTCCTGATGGACTACCAGTCAATTAAACTCATCTACTTCCTGCTGGATGTGATTGCTGTGCTTTCACGCCTTGCCTACGTCTTCCAAGGGGAATACCTTCTTGTGTCGCAGGTGGACGATAAGATAGAGGAGGCCATCCAGGAGATCAGCCGCCTAGCAGACTCCCCTGGGGAGTATTTGCAGGAGTTTGAGGAAAACTTCCGTGAAAGCTTTAATGGCATTGCTGTGAAAAATCTACGGGTGGCTGAAGCCAAATTCCAGTCGATCAGAGAAAAGATCTGCCAGAAGACCCAGGTGATCCTAGCCCAAAGGTTCGATTCCCGCAGCCGGACATTTGTGAAGGCCTGTCAGGTATTTGACCTTGCAGCTTGGCCCAGAAGCACTGATGAGCTCATGAGCTATGGGAAGGAGGATATGGTACAAATATTTGAACACCTGGAGACAGTCCCATCATTTTCCAGAGAGGTTTGCAGAGAGGGGATGGACACCCGAGGGAGTCTGCTGATGGAGTGGCGAGAACTCAAGGTGGATTATTATACCAAAAATGGTTTTAAAGACTTGCTCAGTCACATTTGTAAATACAAACAGAGATTTCCCCTCCTAAATAAAATAGTTCAGATCCTCAAAGTCCTTCCCACCTCTTCGGCCTGCTGTGAGAAGGGGCGCACCGCCCTGCAGAGAGTGCGCAAGAACAACCGCTCTCGGCTCACGCTGGAGCAACTCAGTGACCTGTTGACGATTGCTGTTAATGGGCCGCCCATTGCCAACTTCGATTGCAAAAGGGCGCTCGATAGTTGGTTTGAGGAGAAGTCAGGCAATAGTTACGCGCTCTCAGCCGAAATGCTGAGCAGGATGTCATCTCTTGATCAGAAGCCAATGTTGCAGAGCATGGACCATGGCTCTGAGTTTTACCCTGATATTTAGGAAGGAATGCCTCAGATCAGATAATTTTTTTAATCTATACTCTAAACTTTGATATATTATATAAAAAATATATATTATCTATATTAAGGAAAAACCCACACTGAAAATTTAAAAGTTAAGACGATGTGCGTCTAATAGAAGCTAAGCAGAATTTTAAAGATTGAGACAATGTTTAGACATTTACTGGTGTCTCCAACCATGGCAGCTGCAATGTAGGTGGCAACATTTCATTCTTTAGAAGCATGTGCTGGGGCCATACTCTACATGTTCAAACCTAACAACCTATAAGCTAGACAACGGGTCTTTGTCAGCCTCATCCTCCCAGCGGTTTCCTTTGTATGTGTGTTGTCGGTTTGATGGGTTGTTTTTTGTTTTGTTTTGTTTTGTTTTGGGGTTGTTTGTTCGTTTGTTTGTGTGTTTGTTTTCTCCTCGGTTTCAATCTCTGCCTCTCTTTCCATTGTTCAGCCCAGTTATTGAGCCATTTGAGCCTTTTGTTGGCAATCATCAGATTTCTGATTTCCGACAGAGCATCCCGTGTGTTTTTGTTGCCTCCAGCTCCACCCAGTTCTCTCCAGTTGAGTGGAAGCTTTCTTCACTCAAGAGGTTACTGACAGGAGAGAAGGGCTGGGGGCATGATTTTGGGTTTTTATTCTGATTTAGAATCAGATGCCTCCACTAAACTGTGATATCCCTATCTCAGTTCTCCCTACCTTTGGGCTGTAGAGTAATACTTGGCTTTCAGCTCCTTTTATGATAACCGTAGTACCAGTCTATCATATGTATGTTATAACATGATGTCATGTGCAGACTATAAAATAGCAAAATAGAGAAGGCAGGGGGAAATTTTTGCATTTATATTTTTATATTGTATGAGATAAATATATATATATATATACAACTATTCATTCAAAACCAGGGCTGCTGTGGAAGCTAGACAGCCAATGAGTCAAGAGCCACCTCTGGGCAGAGATTCAAAGGCTTAAAAAATTATATTCTAATTTACATTATTTATACTATGTCTTTATAATCCTAGATTGTTGTGGGGTTTTGTTTTGTTTTGTTTTGTTTTGTTTGGAATGACTGAAAGAAAAACCTGCTGCGGTTTGGTGGCAGGAGCTATCAATGCAAGATTATCTTGGATTATATTCATGTGTGATGTCCTACAAAGGTTCACTTATTCTCTTGTGACCAAGGTAACATGTTCCACAGCACAGCAGACTGATGACAGCAGGAAGAAGGGATGCTCTGCTTCTTCCTGCAAAATGTTTCTTCCTTTCTTGGAGGAATGCAGAGTCCAGCTGAAATGTGAATGGGGGACTTGCACCTTCCATCACAAAGAGATTGTTTTGTGGGCTTGGGGCTCTTTGTTTTATTATTTTAAAGTAAACAAGCTCCAGGCATCCACACAATATCACTTCAGGTTAGAAAAGAGAAAAAAAACTCACAAAAAAACCCCCAACCAACCAAAAAAACCACCACACAAACAAAAGAGGTGCAAAAACTCCACAGATGCTAGTGCCTTGCCCTGCTGATGTGGCATGGACAGCACCAACCTGACCAGACCATCATGGGAGTGAGACGTGTTGAGCAAAAGGTGTTCAAGTCAATGTGTTCTCACTTCCCAGAGGGATGAGCTTTGTGCCAAGCTGTGTTGTTTGGAAACATGATGGTGGTATCAGCAACACTGAACCTTTCCTTTTTCCTGGTACCCCCCTGCCCTTGGTCTTGGTGCTAAGATATCTCTAGAACCGTTGCTGCTAGTTGATAGCTTTTCATTTATATAAATATATATATATATATATAATATTATTTTATTTTTTAAACATTTTTGTTTCTTTTCAATGGAGATGTAGCATGTTTGGAACCGATCTCTCTTTGAGTCACTTTCACTGCCAGGGTTCACGCACTGTCTTCCCCGGGAAAACACACACTTCTACCTAGGTCTCACTCACCTCCTGCTAGCCCCTTTGCCTTCAGCAGAACTTCACAGCCAGCACTGGCAGAGGTGTGCAGCCAAGCCACTACGGACTGGTTCAACTTTCAGACGCCACAGGAACAGCTAGACTGGTGTTGGTGAGGGTTTTGGAAGTGTTTGCCTCTGTCCCTGTGGGACTGAGGAGGGACTGAGCCCACCCAAAGCATGAGTGGTGGCCTGTCCTCGTGTCCTGACACTGCCCCTTCTCTGTAAAACAGGGCCTTTCAGTCAGATGGTCCAAGCAGAGCAGAGCGGACCCTATGAATTTAGCAGTGAGGGCTGGTCAGGCCAGCCGGCGAGGGCTGGTCAGCACCCTCTGTAGCACTTACCCCTTGCCTTACCTCTGACAGCACGTGCAGCCTGAGGCTGGCACAGGCAGGAGAGGGCACCCACGCCAGGGCCACCCACCTGCCGCCGAACTGCCACCAGGGGTGCAGGCGCTGGGTGCTCTTCATTGTGGTCCTCATGGAAATGTCACAAGCTAGGTCAGGGCATCACACAGTTGCAACACAGGGGCATTGATAGGACACACCTAGCAAGCATGAAAAATGGCTTTGTTTTCATGTTTTCCTGTATTTCCTTAGAAATGATGTGATCGAATTGATGCATTCATCCAGAGGAGTAAAAATTAAACTGGAAACCCTCTGCCAGCTGTGCAAACTTGGGTGGTTGTTTGCCTGACCATAAAGTAGGGATCTCTATATACAAGGTGCTCGTAGCTCTCCAGGCCTGGTGAACTGGCTTTGCTCAGCGTGCTGCCACAAAGCTCATGGAGCTGCTGCCTGCCAGGGAGGTGGCAGGCTTCCTCCCTTTTTAAAACTTGAGGAGATGTAAAAAGATTAAAAAGACAGAAAAATTGCTGCTCCATTAGTTTCTGACTGGAGATGGACAAGGTGAGCATAGATCATAGAATCCATAGAACTCCATAGCTCTTCATGGGTGGAGGGGAAAAATCACCTGCCTTTCTGTTCGCAGTAGCAAAAGCTCCTTGGCACAGAGGCCCATCAAAGTGCCTGGCCCACACAGAGGGAAGGAACATTCAGGGACAGTCTGCAGACACCTTTGGAGAGGAGAATGCTCCCCTAGGGCTTGTGCTGAGCAGCCTGAGAGGCCTGTTTACAGCTCCTGAACCAAGCCTCCTGACTTTTGCCACTGGGGAGGAAATGGCAAGGTAAGAGCTGCCAGAGGCCTGTTCAGAAATTATTCTTCCAATTTGTCACTCCTTCCCTTTGGTTCACTTGCAATTGCTGCTCTCATGAGTGACACCTTTCACTGGCAGCTCTTATTTCTAACAGTGTAGTGGAATGTGCAGCATGTGGTGTTTTTTCTCCGGCAGCCAGCTGACACAGGCAGAGCACTTGTTTCTTTAGCAAATAACTTTCCTTGCTCACGGTGATTCTCTGCCACTGGATGTTGTGGATACCCGTGATGGGAAAGGTCAGAGACCCCTTATATTGGTGACAGGGATAGACAAGAGCTTGGCAGAGCTCAGCCCATCCCAGCTCCTCCAATGCAATTCCCTGTTACCGCACATCAGAAAATAAACCTGGCCTTTGTCCTAGGGTAATGGAGGTGCTTTGCAAGCCTTCCCTCCAGGTCTACCTGCCTATCTCAGGTCTGTAGCTCTTACTTTCATGGATAGTCTGTGGATGGAAACATGACTACCAGCATAGACAAGATAGGGAGGAGGGAAGAATACCAATGCAAAGCACCCCTGGCTTCCCAGGGCTCCCCAGCCTTTCCCAGAAGCAGGTGCATTTCTGTGCCCTGTTTGCCTGGGCCCAGCCTGGTGGCAGTGAGGCCAGGAGGCAGCAGCAGGCATGGGGAGGGCTCAGTGGGGTGCTGAGGGAGGCCTCCGTGGCTCCAAGATTGCCATGCGTCAGGTTTACTCAATGCCTTTCCTGCTATGCTGCGAGAGTGAGAGGAGTTGTTCTGAATGTGTTCCTCACAGCATCTTGAGCTGGTTAGGCTGTAAAGACAGAGGGTTCCGTTTTTCTCAGATGAGCTCTTTATTGTCTCCTTCCCCTGCATCTTAGCTATGGCGTCTGACTGTGAATAATGCACACTTCTCCAGACCCTCGGGTTTGTATTTCTAGCCTGTGGGATTTTTGGTTGCCAATTTCCCTTCCCCACTTTTTGCTCAGGCTCCTTGCCTCTTTTACCCTGCTGTGAGGCAGAAATCTGTGAAGCACATTTAGACATGTCCTTCTGCAGGGCTCACTGGTGTCTGCAGGGGTCTGGGCCCTCCAGCCACAAGACCGACCTCAGCAGGGATAATCCTCACAAGAGACCAAAGCTCTTCCCATACCAGCAAAAGCACATGGAAGTTATGGGGGCTGCGAGGGGACACGGTGGGCAGGGTCCTCATGTGTTGTCTGCCTTGGGTCTTGTTGTCTGCAGCCAACTGCAGTGATGTCCCCTGTGCTGGTCACGCGTTTGCTGGTATGACTGTTCAGACATGATTCAGGCTCAGTCCATCTCTTCCTCACAGCACAAACTCAACCAGATGGCCCGCGGGGTCTTTGGAGTCCCCCTCCTTTCTTATCTCATGAGGATTGCTGCTTGTTTGACCAGTGCCCGGAGGGCTGGCTTGCAAATAAGCAGCAACAGCCTCTGCTTTTGCAGATTCCCCTCTCAGCCCTGTCAAAAGAGGTCTTAAAAGCAGAGAAATGGTACGTTAATCCCCCCGCCATTGTATCCAATGCAGTAATGCCTATGCAATTCCTGTCTCCCTTGGAGACACGTATGATGTGTGTGCATGTAAGCTAGTGTATGTATACAGTACATATGCATATGGTCTATATATTGTATATACGCACATCCCAGTACATATACACACAGTACAAAAGATTAAAATCACGTGCTTATATATCTATAAATGAAAGCCTATATATTTATATATTTCTATGTTTTCGATAGATATAAAGATATAATATAGATAGACTCAACCACCCTTGTGTAAGGCTGGCCCTGTGTTCTAGCACAAGGCATGTAACACTGAAGACTTTGGACTTTGGGATGGTTTTAGCCATACACTGAGGCCTACATTTACATGTATAGCACTCTATGGAGAGGGGCTTGGCTGTGTTTAGGGCAAGGGGTTTCCTTGCTGGCATGTTAACCAAGTGACAAATAAGGTTTGTTTAATAGGGGAATGTCTTGGTAGGGGAAAATGCTTGAGTGTCCTTCTCCGAAGAAAGCATCTTGCTGAGGTCCTGTGTGTTCACACTTGGACAGATACATATCCCACCCTCATATGCACTTTTGTCTCCCTGCATGGATGCGGTTGGCAACTGCGGGCACTGGTGCCCTGGAAGCGTGGCTTTTTTGCTGTTCTGCCTGGCATTCCTCAGCAGTCGCTGGCACACTGCCAGGGAGACCCTGCACTGGCCGGCGCTCACATGGCACCAGCGAGAGCGTGGGTGCACTTGCAGGCGTCGGTCAGTGACAGCCATGGCACTGGGATAAAGGCAGCACGAGAGCCAGGGCGTTACTGAGCGGAGGAAGCATTACAGCCACGCAGTTGGAGGTGGCAGGGATGGTGTATGGATCTGGAACAGTGCAAACGAGAAGGAACTGTGAAGTTGGAGTGATAAGGATGAGAGCGTGCAATCCCCATTGGGAAGGCACATTCAGCTCTGTTGGGTCAGGCTGGCCGCTGTTCTGCTGCAGGAGCCACTCTGCTCCCTCAGGTCTCACAGCCGCTCCTCAGCCCATGAGCAGCCTGCCTGGCCAGGGGCCCAGGGAGGCTTTCTGGAGGAAAGGGAATTATGTGATTGTATGGAAGACATGGTCAGTGTCGCATGTGTGCCTTTGGGCCCCAGCATACAGCGTTTGGACCTTGCCAGGCTGAAGCACCGAAGGGTGCAGCCCTCTTACCTTGCCCGTGCGAAGAGACACCTGTTTTCCCATGACCAACACTTCCATGCTGGGATGGGGGTGAATCTGGGCAGTGGATCAGCCCTCCCTAAATATCTGCTGATGCCTGTGGGATGGACAGCTGTCTCATCCCTCCATCCCTCCCTTCACACAGCCACTTACAGGACACTGGCCCTGCTGCATCCTGAAGCCTTTGGCTGACACATGAGAGGACCTGAGAGGTGCCTCTGGCCAGTCTGGCAGCAGGTGGTCAGTCAGCGAGCTGCTTCCCCACAAGGGTTGGAGGGAAAGCATGGAGGTTTGCCTTTGCAGCTCCGCGCCAGGCCTGGCAACCACTGCACTCCTTGCTGTTTGTTTTATTTGTTGGCTTTGGTCAGGAGGAGGGCGACTTGTAATTCCGACATCCGAATGGCTCGTTACACTGGTATTGCATGAGCAGACGCTGTGCAAGCTGTCCCCAAGCCCTGTCACACACCTCAGTGCCCTCTCCCAGGCCTCTCTGCTCCACACAACTGGTAATCCACCTCAGCCGCCCCTGCCCGGCGGCAGCTCCCCGCTCTGCCGCAGCCCCTCAGCCACGCAGCAGCGGCGGGGAGCTCTCGGCACCTGTTCCTCACAAACCTCAGAGACAGTTTTCTCACTCCCAGCCCCCTCCTTCCGATGCCACTGACACTCGCGTAAGCCCAGCCCGCGGCCTCGCCTCCCACCCGCCCTGCTGGTGGTGCTGCCGCCCGGCGAGGGGCTCCCATGCACTGCACCTCATGTCGAATAAGCTCGCTGGGCTACACGGGGGAACCATGTCTCATATGCTGTAATGTCCCAAATGCTACAGGAGGGCTATGGAGTTTTCTGCCAGTCATGGCATCCTAGTAGACTCACCTGACAGTTAGCAAAAATGCGTTTCTACTTCCAGAAAATGAGGTTTTGTCTCAAACCTCTCCGTGTCCACATCCAAGCACAGCCCTGCTGAACTGTTTCAAGCAATCTCTCACCCACCCACTCACCCACCACACACACATGAAATGAGAGAAAAATATCTAAACGTCTATTACTACATATGTATTAATATGTTAATATCACTCTTTTGGAGACATTAAAATGTTATTACTTTACAGACTATGCTTTATAGTACCTGTGTGAAAGGACCTAGGACACTGGATACGAATAGAGCTATGTTGATATATCTTAGTATGTACACGAGAACTTTCCTTTTGTCATATTATCCTTGTAATGTAAAATGATTGTTAATAAAAAAAATTTAAATTTATGAAGTTGGGTTGCTAATTCTTTAAATTGTTCTTGGAGGTTAATGTCATTTTTCAAGACCAAGGGCATCTAAGCTGATGCACTCCTGTTCCCCCCAGCCTGGGTCTGTGAGGAGCAGATCCAGTGCTGGTAAATCCAGAAGGGTCAGTTGCAGCCCCCTGAGATGCTGGTAGTTCTCCCTCCTGAGTGACTGGCTCCCTGACATGCTGAGTGTCACTGCAGCCCCTCGACGTCCTCACCTTGGGGAGCAGGTCCAGCATGTCCCGTGATGGAGCTGCATCGTGTCCCCGTAGGCTGGGTTATCCCAGTGCTGTGCCAAGGCTGCAGCAGGCAGACCAGGAGCTGGCACCTCTCAGCAGCCCAGGGCTGCTCTGGGTCAGCACTGGCGCAGCTGTGTCAGCACATGCTATTTTTGGGTAGGGATGCGGAGTGGGTGCCCTTGAGGCTCTGCGCTCCCTTTCTAGTCAGGTACAGTGGCATTATTGTTGGCTTTGGTGTGGTGGGCTGGGCTTGTAATGTGCATTGACAGAACTTCCCATATGTGCCTGGTTTTGTTTGAAGGATGGAGAGACTTCTGAGCTCTAAATGCTCTAAATCCAGGGGAAGCTGGGCTGCTTCTATCCTTAAAAGAGGGCTGACTTAACTTTGGATTCTTCTTCTTTGACACTGGGCTTGCAGTTGGTTAACTAAAGGTACAACTTTTAAAACAGTTCAGTGTAATAAGAGTAATTTTGTACATGGAGGGTCTTAGATCTGCTAAATCATCATGGGCAAGAGAGCCAACCTCTGAAATAAGTACCTATGTCTATGGATTAGCCCTGGGCTGTGTGTTGTATTTGCTGACCAAATGGCTGAAAACATTGCCTCTGTGGGCTGAGTCTGGCTGCTGCTGGGGATACACCTCACAGCAAAGGCACCACAGGGACTATGGATCATCCTTCCTTCACTGTGGCTCAGGTTTGCATGGCAGTGCAAGCAGGGACAACCTTGCAGAGGCTTAGTCCATCCCTGGGTGGCAGCTATAGCTAGAGAGAAACACAGGCAGAAAACAAAGCCCTTCCAGCACAAACAGTTGCTTGCTCAGCTGTAAATGTGTCTATGTGGCAGTGGAGGGAAGCTGAAAAAGCAGGAGCAAGCCGTGCAGCTGACGGTGTGGATCCTGGGTGTGGCACTGCTTACTGTGAGTGTTGATAGCGATAGTATTGCTGAGCTTCAGTATGTAGGGGTGGAAGCATCAACAGGAGTGGAAGCATCAACAGGACTGGCTCTTTAATCAGGTCTGAAGGAATCTCGGTTTTTCAATTGGTCCTGGAAATGGATACCAGTGGATAAACAAGTGTTAGACGCAGTGGGTGAGCAGTTCACCCCTCTAGCAAAGGTTTAATGCAATGGGTACTTATGGTATGAAAAGGGGTTTGCTCCCTATTGGGGCTCCACAGTTATGTGGATGCTCATAATCTGGGGCTTTCACCTGATGCCCAGCTGTGTTGCTCTGGAGGCTGTTCAGGTTGCAGGCTCTCAGTGCCACACCACTTGGCAGTCCTTGCAAAGAAAAGGAAATTTGGGAGGAAATTTGGGAGGACCTTTGAGTGAGGTCTGGGCTTAGAGGGCTGTGGGCCTGGGGTAAGTGTGCATGTAGACCCATCAATCCCTACAGGTGAAGGGCTGTGCAGAAATTTTGGTTTCAGCATGAATGCCTTCAAATTTTAATGGAGAGTAGCCACAGGGGCTAGAAGTGAATGGCAGTTTCTGAGCTAAGAAGTGCAAATAGCCCCAAATTAGTCATCCAATAGGTCCAATAGGAAAGGTTGTTTTACTGAATTCCTCGAAGTCCACTTCATCAAGCAGTCAACATATTACACACAGTTAGTCATTTTCTGGCAGCTTTCACTGTAGTGATTTAAAATTGCTTGTTTTTAAGCAGTAAGCAAGCCCAGAAAATCCTGGTGGTTGTCAGGGCTTAGCATCAGTTGGGTTTTCTGGGCACCTGTCAGTCAGCAGTAAAAATCTCATCTCTGGGGTTTTTGCCTTTGCTGGTCAATTGACAGCATGAAAGCAGGACAGTGCTTCACTTTCAGCAGCTCAACCACGTGTAAAGAGTCAGAGCTGCTTGTGAAATGCATTGCTGCATTGTAATTCATTTCCTGCAGGCAGTTTTGTGCTGTGGACTCTTGCTAGTCACCCTTGGCAGTGATCAGCCTCTTTGCTGGTAACTTCAAGCCAAGGACTTAAAAGCAAGATCCCTTCAAGCAAATTACACGATCTGAGCTTTTGTCGGGAAGGGAAGCTTGCACAAATTCGTCTGATCTAGGGCTAAATGTGCCCTTCATTTTTAGGACCACTGATTCTCATGTCAAGATGAGTGAAAAGGAAATTGAATAATTCCTCTGCTGTGGTTCGTCATAGCATTAAAGCCTGACACTCTGCTGGTGTCCTAGATATGCTCCATGGAGATAGCTGTTGTTAGCAGCTGGTGCTAGAAACTTCATTTAGCAAAAAACCTGAACATGTTCCTTCCTGGAAGCAGGAGGTGTGGAGCCTATGATGCCAAGAGCTTGCAGGCATAAGCAGAGGGGGTTTGCAGTGCTTCCTGGGGCCTGCCTTCCTTATCTGACTCTCCTGAGGCGGAAGGAAAAGCACTGGCAGCTGAGCACATGGGTGGGTTTAAACAGGTGCCCCCCAAGGTGTTTAACTCAGAGGGCAGAGGCAGGTGTCTGGACAGTGCCAGGTGCAGCTCTGCGGTGGCACAGAGCAGTGGGCACAGGGGACCAGGGGTTGTTTCTGGCAGAGCTGTCACCATACGCCACACGAATGGAGCCACAGCTCATTTACACAGGGCTCTAAAAATATCTGCAGGATAATCAAAGGCTCCCACAGCACAGCATATGTGCTAGCTAGACTTTTTGACTCTCTGAAGTCCCCTGTTTGAAGTTGTTTTGATCAAGGAGAAAAACAAGCCTGCTGTCTGCATGGCTGCCAGACACCCTGTGTTCTGGGGACACTGGTGGTACCTCCAGAGGCACGCAGGGCTGGGGTGTGGAGCCATGTGCAACAGAGGGTCGGGGGTTGCAGAGCTGCACTGCAGGCCACCACTGCACTTTGTGGTGTTCAGGAGAGCTGTCTGGACAACTGGGTAGTGTGTTGGTTTTAGGTGTGCCCTGTTTCCTCATGGGCACCTTGGAGCCCTGTCCTCGCTGGGTATATTCCACATTCAGTGATCACTAAGGGTTCAGGGAAGTGGAGAAACCAGCTGCAGACCTTCAGGACTAGCAGTGGCCATGGCAGTGACATAGCTGCTGGATTAGGTGCTCCTCTCTCTTGGCAGGCAGAGTATTACAGGACAGTCACAGTTTAATTTTTAAATACCATAGGGGGAAAAAAGCTTCTAATAAATCCGAAGTGACAATGAACAGCAGGGTTAAGAGAAGAATGGTTCTGTGGCAGCTACTGCTGCTTTTCAATACACTGAGCTGGGAATTACTGGGTAACCCTGCGTGAATCCCCCAGGCGGGAAGGATTGTCCCTGGCAGATGCACCACCCGTGTTCAACTCACTGTGCAGCAAAAATACAGCTTTTTCCTTCATCTCTTCAGCAAAATCTTCAGTGCCATCAGCCTTGCTGTGCAGCTGACAGGCACTTCTCTTAGCAAAGCCAGCAACAGCCTGGGGCCCTGCAGAATTGCTTTGTTTTTTCTCCTTGTGCTTTAACACTGACTGTGACAGGTGAGAGAGTGCCCCCAAACTGTCAGTGAGGTAAATACTTCTCACTCCTGCTTCAAAAATCTCTTTTCTTTTGCTTTTATCTGCAGGTTTTGATCTGTGTGTCTTGTTAGGAACCAGCTAATTCAGGTGATGGTATTAGGTCAGCCAAGTATGTTTTTCTCCTTACGAATGCATGGTTTACAGAGTATCATCTATACCAACTTGAAAGCACTAAGATTGGCAAAAAACAAAATTAAAAAAAAAAAAAAAATCAAAGTTCACTTTCTTAGTTTTGTTTCAGAGGTGGTGCCAATATCTGGGAAGAACCTAGTTCCCAGATCCTATTCTCTAATCTCCTTGCTGCTGCTGAAGAGCCTTTAGAGCTTTGTTTAGCTGCCACCTTGACGAAAAAGCCGATAGATTTCCTGTGCTTGCCCAGGAAAGGACTCTATTGCTGACGGCTCCCCTTCTCATGGTACACCCATCTCTTGATGACACCCTTCAGAGCATCTTCTGTTGACTCATCCCAGCACTCTGTACCCCTGACATGAGCTGCAAGCAGCGGGGACTTACTGTAGAGTAAACGATGCAGACACAGTGTTGGTACAGCTTGGAATTATTTACTTGCAGTGTTTTACATGTTGTGCTGTAATATTAGACACAATGGCTGGGCATCATGCTCTGTTTTTGTGCTTTGGATTGTGAGAACAATATAGAGTCTTGACAAACAATATCTGACTCTGTACAATAAACACACTGGGACACTAAGGGACCGAGTAAGAAGAAAAGCCCCCTCATGCTGGAAGGCCATAAATCACTATTTCACTTTGCTACTATTCTTGTGCATATTGAAAACAGAAGAAATAATATGAAGTGTTGAGTGTTACTATTTACTCATCATGCTTATCCTTCAACAAATGAACCAAATACATTTTAATACCTAGTTAAATTCTGAAACACATAAAAATGCTGTCAAAGCTCTGTCCTTCAATCAGATGTCAAACTGACCTTCAAAAGAGTGCAAGAAGCATGGTCCAAGACACTTTAGCTTCCAGATCTTATTAATTGTTATTGTAGTCAACTCATCTTATATATCCGGAAAATTTGGGCAAACCTTGGGCTGAATTTCTAGAGCCCAAACTACAGCCTACTTAATTTTTGGAAAAAAAAAAAAAAAAAGTGGTTTTGAACGCTAGTGCCAAATAATACTGATGACAGATGCTAGCAAAATGCAAGGCAGAGCTGTTCAAGGTGTTGAAAGCCCATCAGTACCTGGGAGAATAGTTGAGCCTGAAAATTTTCCTGGTCTTGTTGAAGGGAATTTTCCATTACTTTCTGAGGTATTACCTCTGCTGATGTATTACCTTACCTCTTTGCAAAGCAAACATGTTTCTTATCACCATTCAAGGATATTTGGGACAACAATTGAGGGGAAAACTCTGCACTGAAAAAATACTACCTTTACAGGGCACCAGCTGTAACCACTCTCTTTTCAACGGGGGAGAGGTGCTGAGGGTAGTAATGAGTCTAAAACATCCCAAATATTTTAGTGACTATTGATGATTTGTGCTTATTAATCCTTCTACTCTGGGACAAATTGCTTAAAATCAAACTAGATAATTTTTGGGGAGGAAGATCTAGCTCTGAGGGCAGGTTGAGGCAAAACAACATATGGCTACAGTCTGTATTTTAACAGAGGAACTCCTTGATGTAGTCACAGGTCATTTCCTCCAGCCTCTTGGTCCCCTCCTCTGAGCAGAGGCCACATCAAGAGACCACCTTTCCCAGGCAAAGCTGGGTGCAGTACAGGAGCTGCATTTCTCAGGCTATTTTACAGTAATCAGGTTGTTTGGGTTTTCTCACTGGATGAGGGACTGTGAATCCCCTTCCTTAAACTCACAGCTCTGGCGTTCATTGAAAAGGATCATTCGTTCTGACCAGGTAGACTACCCCATACTGTCTTGGCTTTTTTTTTTTTTTTCCCTCCTTCCTTCCTTCCTACAGTATCTTAGCTTACAGCTTCTTCATGTTAATGGTTATAACAGGCAAAATAATCAGTCCAACCACTGACTAGCCCCTGAGGACTCTTGTGGCCGCTTTTGGTCACATAGATAGCTTAGGAACATTAATTGCCATAACTGGGGGTTTTTTACTTCTTCTCTTATAATGCAATTTATAAGCAGCATCCTTTCATTTAATACAAAATGGTGCTTGCTGATGCTCCGGCATTTTTGGCCTCAGGAGCTGAAAACCGTAGGTCTGTCTGGCTCCATCCTTATTGCATTTCAGTGATACTTTGGCAGCTCGAGTTGCTGAGGCTGGTTGATACAACAGCATTTCCAGATGCTTTGGATTTGTCTTCATGACGTTGCCACCTACCACAACCATTCCCAGCCATTTGTCTGCTGGGACAGTTTAGCACCTCTTCCCTTGGGGTGCTGAGGCTCAGGGACACACAGGTATTGCTGCACAGGCTGTTCGGAGGGATGAGGGCAGGGCCTGGGCAGACGCTGGAATGCGGTGACACACAGCTCCTGTTAGCAGAGTTCAAAAGGCCGGGCTGGGCGTCCCTGCCCCTCGGGTACCACACGTACACAGCATTCCTTGTCCCCTTTACGTGCCCGCTGTCAGCCCCGGCGAGCGGCTGCCTCCTCCCGGGGACGCCTGGCAGCCTTTGTTCAGGCTGTGCTGATGGCAAGGAGCATTCTTTCCAGGCTAAGATGCCAGACAACAGGAATAATCCAGCCGGCGAGGATGTATGCATTTTCACTCTTTCTCCCTTTCCCATTAAATCTCGCTGCAACAAAGAAGGAAACAATGCCATTCATTGACACTGATGGCACCACTTTGCTTCTAAGACAGATTTGTGGTTAAGTAGTGTGTATACATGTGCTTTTCTGCTGTAAAAGAGGACATTGTTTTGCCATAGCTCAGTCAGATTCTGAAGATCTATGTTTTTAAATGCCATAGGACTGATATCTATTACAGGGTGTGCCAGAATCACCAGGACACAGGCAGATAATGCTGTTTACAATCAGTCATCAAGATGTTATAAAAGGCTCAGTGAAACAAGCAGGATGCAGAACTAGAGGAGCTGGCAGCAAGGCAAATATTTGGCCCTTCAGGCTTTCCAGTGCCAGCCAAATAGCATCATACAGTGAAGTTATCCTTCTTATCATTACCCCCCAAAAAATCACAGTGCTTCCTGGAACCTATATGTGGACTAGGCCAACATTCCAATAAATTCTGCACTTATATAGAAATAATTATTCCAAACATATAGGTACATCTACAGGCGAATCAGGATCACAGTAAGCATTAAGAAGTCAGTATCAACTAGCCCCCTGTGTCCAGTTAACTCACAGTATCCTACAGCTTTTTGTTAGTAAACAAAACCCCATAGAGCAAAACAAGAAACCAGTTTTCTTTTTGTTTACTTGCCCTCTAGCCAATGGATCAGCGTCAGAGACTAAAACATTGGGTATAAGATTCATGGGCATACTTAGCTTTTCTCTATGTTTGCCTAAAGTGATTTTATTGCTCTCTTCAAAATAATTCTGTAACTCCTGACTACACCACCCACGGAGGAAATGGTAGTGTAAAGAGAACAGTTTTTAGTGTGCATCAGCCTTGTCAATATCTTCACAGAATCATAGCATTGCTGAGGATAGAAAGGGCCTCTGGAGATCATGTTGTCCAAACTCACCCCTCCTCGAAGTGGAATAATCTAGAGCAGGTTTTCACACTGTATCGCATAAAGTTTTCACTGTCTCCAAGCATGGGGACCCCCAACATCCTCTCCTGCCAACTTGTTCCAGTGTTTGATTATCCTCACAGTAAAAAAAGGGGGTTTTTTCTTGGTATTTTTCATGTGTTCAAATGGAATTTCTTACATTGCAACTTGTGCCCTTGACTCTAGTCTCGTCACTGGACACCAATTACAAAAGTCTGTCTCCATCTTCTTTTGCCCTCTCCCAGTTCAGGTGTCTGTACACAATGATCTAAACAGTTCCAGCTCTCTCAGCCTCTCCTCTTACAGAAAATGTTCCGGTCCCTTAAATGTTTTCATGGCCATTTGCTGCACTCTTTCCAGAAACTCCATATCTTTCTTGCGCTGAGGAGCCCAGCAACAGACGCAGCGCTCCAAAAGTGCCCTCACCAGTGCTTGGTTGAAAGGAAGGATCACCTCGCTCTGACCTGCTGGCATTGCTTGTCCTAATGCAGCACAGGGCACTGTTGTCCTCTGCTGCAAGACCACACTGCTGGCTCATGTTCAGCTTGGTGTCCACCAGGACACCCAGGTCCTTTTCTGGAAAGCTCCTTTACACGTGGTTGGCCCTCACCGCTGCACTGCTGCAAGGGATTGTTCTTCCTCAGGTGCAGGACGTTCCTCTTCTCCTTGTTTAATTTCAGGAGGTACCTGTTAGCCCACTTCTCCAGCCTCTCAGCATCTGTGTGAATGTCAGCACCACTGCCTTGTGCATCAATCACTACTCCCAGTTCTGCATCAGCTACAAACGTGCTGAGGCCATGCTCTGCCCCACTGTCTAGGTCATTTATGAAGGTGTTAAACGGTGTCAGTCTCACGACCAGCCCCAGTCACCACTAGTCACTGACTTCCAGCTGGACTTCAGTTCCCTGTTCATAACCTATAGTGCCTGATGCTTCAGCCAGTTTTCAGACACTGCTTCTGGTGTTTTCCCTTTGCGTTGGATGGCAGCCTTCCCTTGACAAGCTGCTAGGCTTATTTGACTTCACCATCAAAGTGGGATGGATACTATATAAAGCTTAGCTTAATACTTTGATTTAAACAAGGGGCAGTCTGACCCTGCAAATACGAAGTCCTCTGAGATTTTCAGGGCTACAAATTATATGGTTCTGTTTTCAGATTTTTGGATGCCTTGTCCCCATGGAAATCCCTTAAAGTTGTGTCTACTACTTGAAAAAATGTAGTAGGACAAGCAGTGTGCTCGTGGGGTCATGACATCATCACTGCCAATGCCAGACTTTCAGTCCATCTAGATATGAAAAAAAAAGGACAGTCAAAAGTAATATTTAAGCCACATCAAATCTTGAAAGTGCACATGAAAAACAAGCCCCAGAGAGTCTGTCTGGTTGGTGAATTCCTTCTGTCTGGAAGTGATGAAATACATGGCAGCTAGTAAGGGTTGCCTTTGAGTAATGCTGGTATGAGTATTTGAGTGCAATAGTTAGCTGTCAAACCAAAACCATCTATCAGCTGCTAAGGTATGGAATGATCTCACTTGTTTTGCCTAATTTTAGATGTTGCCTGGAATATAATTAGCATATTTGAAACTTGGGAAAAACCCACACAGAAAAGATGGCAGTAAACAGAATGGTTTGATCCAAGTTTTTGGAGGTAACATCAACAATAACTTTTTGTCCCTATTTAGGGTCTTCCTGGATGACACCATAGAAAGATAGAAGATACATTTGGATTCTGCTAAAGGGTCCCGAAACATTCATATTTTCAGCAGTTTTCATTAATCTTAAATACGAGGTATCAAACTCTCCAGGAAACGAAAATAAAAGAAGGTATTAGACTTCTTGCTCGGCAGTGTTTGCTTCAAAGGCTGCACAGGATGAGGGTCTTAACTGTCTCACCCTTTCTTCTTCCTCTGCTCTCTCCCTTAGTTCTGTATCGTTTTCTGGATATCCATTTGCTGCACTTTGGCTTCCCTCTCTCTTTCATACTGATTCTTTGTGCCTGCCACGACAGCACTGTGATCTTCATTTCTCAGTCTTGTAGAGTATTATGAAAAGCAGGGATTGGTAAAACAGTTGAGTGTTTGTGGTTATGGAGACAGCACTCCAGTGCTAGATGCCAATGAAGGGCTTACATTTCCGTGATAACTTTGCTCTTCTTCGCTCCCCTCTGCTCCTCTGCAGAAACAGGGACCTCTCAGAAGTGACAGTGGGCAGGCAAATGAAATTAATTCAAACCATCCAGGCAGCCAACCCCTTGTTTGAGACAACCATTTGATTAGGTGAGAGATTGTCCTTTAAATACGTTTTCCAGACAGTTCCCTGGGCTAGAATGGGCAGGAAATCAGAGAAAGGTGGTGAGAGTGCCGTGCTGAGCAACTTTGTGCAGGTGAAGGTGGAAGGTGAAATCCAGCTTATTACCCCAGGCTCTGAGGCCTGGTGGGAATCTTGTTGACAGTAATCATGATGAGCCTACATGTGGAGCTGGTGCCACATGGCTATCTGTTTCCTGGGGTTCCTCAGCATTTCTTCCCAGTGGTTCCTCTCTGTGCCTGTGACATGTAAGCCCAGACTGCACTTGCCGAGCACATGGCTCTGGCCAGCTCCATCCTGGCTCAGCATTTCCAGCTCCACACTGGAGGCACGCAGGAGCTCATGAGGCACCTCGAACATGATCATCTCATTCCACACAGGGTTGATCTTGTGTTTTGCACGTTTGGTCTGCTTCTTCTTCAGCTTCAGTGACTGATGCCTCAGTGTCACCTTGACAGAAACATCTGCATAGGGAGTGGAGAGAGACACCATATTGATGAGCATTCAACACATAGGCTAGACTAGACTAGACTAGAATATGCTGAGCTGGAACGTACCTATCAGTATCATTGAGTTCAACTCCTGACCCTGCACAGGACACCCCAAAAATCACACCATGTGCCCAAGAGCATTGTCCAAATGCTTCTTGAACTCTGTCAGGCTTGGTGCTGTGACCACTTCCCCGGGAGTGTTCCACTGTTCCAGTGCCCAACCACCCTCTGGGTGAAAAACATTTTTCTGATGTCCAACCTAAACCTCCCCTGGCTCAGGTTCATGCTGTGTCCTTGAGTCTTGTCCCTGGTCATGAGAGAGAAGAGATCAGTGCCTGTCCCTCCACTTCACCTCATTAGGATGTTGAAGACCGCGATGAGGTCTCCCCTCAGGCTCCTCTCCAGGCTGAACAGACCAAGTGACCTCAACCACTCTTCATATGGCTTCCCCTCCAGACCCTTCACCATCCTTATGGCCCTCCTTTGGACACTCTCTAATACCTAATTTTTTTATATTGTGATGCCTGAATTTGCACCCAAAAATGCAAGAGAATTTACACTGGTGACATCAAACTGAGAGAGAGCACATAAGAAATATTGATTACAGGTGTATTTGGTTTTCACTTTTTAGAAATTATTCAGATCTCTTTGGCTTTTTAATCCAGACATCTTTTTTTTTTCCTGCCAAAAATCACCCTTCCCACTTTTTTTTCTAGATTTACATAACAGCAGAAACAACAGTCTGTGTTTCCTTGCTATTACACTCACCACTGCCAAGTAGATCTTTCAGCTGCTTGGAATGGAGGTTTTTGGCCTTAATGATCACCACCAGCAGGCGATTAGCTGCTGGCAGGTAGCTAATAGAGAGCAGAACCTCCCCATGGCCCGTGGATGGCTCCTGGAAATGGAGACACAGAAAGGGTTAATTTTTTATACAGTCTTGGCCAGAACATTAGGAAAATGGCAGTAATCCAGACATCGGTGGAAGGTCATGGACCAACAAAGTTGTCTCTCTTTCTTTGTACGGGAGATCTTCCCAGTTTCACTGGATGAGAATAAACCTGGCAGAGATGCCTGAGAGGCTCCTCCACTCATAAGGCTCCGATAATGGGAGTTACTGAATCCTTACATCTCTGGAAAGTAACTGCTTCCTGATGTCAACTTTTAGTGGAATATTTAGTCAGAAGAAGATTTGGGGCTGACATACAGTGCAAATAGTCAGATATTCCTGTTTTGAGAACAGGAATAGGCTAGGCAGCACCTAGCTGCCCTGTTTTTATGTCCACTATCCCCTTTTACTGCTTTTCATAATTCACTTTTGGTTTCAGGTGCTCCGTTTCCCAGAAGGCTCAGGGTTGACTGGACTCAGCCTCCAGCCTGCACTGCCTGGCAGGAGTGTAGGGCTCCCTGGGAAAGAAGAGGTGATGCTTGGGGCTGAGTCTGACCTGGAGCTGGAGCTACACCTTCTCTGACACCCTATTTGGTATGAGAAAAAACCCAGCCAAGCTGAAATACTTCATGAGCTGGGCAGAGTACATTACTCTTCCTTCCCACCTGTCTTCCATCAGGACTGTGAGCAGCTCTCCCTGCTGCCCCTGTGGGAGACTCCCTTTCCCTTTCCCCTTCCCTTTCCCCTTCCCTTTCCCCTTCCCTTTCCCTTTCCCATTACTTCCATTTGCCCTGGACAAGCAGCTCTTTGTGGGGAAGCCTAGGGACCCAGTCACAGCACCACTGCTCTCCCCTGGGAGAGTAATGCCGTTTCCTTCTCGGAGCCAGCAGGGAAGGAGAGAAATCCCACACCATTGTGTGCAGAGCTGATAGCCCATGGCAAGGGACAAAAGGGGAGCAGTTATTCTCTCAGTGAGTGGGAGCTTGTGACAGAAATCTGGTTTAGTGTGAAATTAATGACCCAGAAGAGTCCCAAAAAGCCAATGTCAATTCAACAGACTCATTTTGGGCTCCTTAGCATGTTCTGCATCCTCGAGGACAGACAGCCCTTCTCCAGGCCATTTCTGTGCTCTGAAGTGTCGTTACTAAGTGAGCCATAAATATTTCAAAATCAGTTTTCAACCGGTTACTCAAAACAGGCAAGGACAGCCCCCTGTATGCTCCCCAAGAGCTGATTGACTCTCCAGAAAACATGGCTGTCATCACTGTCTGGTTCGAATGACTAATTTGTCCTGCACAAATCAGGTAGGAGGCCATTAGCAAGGAAGCCTGAAATTCAATCCTAAATCAGCCCAAGCAAATCTTTTTTCATGCACTCAGGTAGCAATGAAGGGCTCACATGCATTTCACTTACATGAATCCTGTCTTAAATTTAAGTGGACCTTAAAAAAGCCCACACATAAAAAGAGGCAGTTTCAAGTGCCAGTATGCCCACTACAAAAGGATTGTACACGGAGGGACAAACCCAAACACTACCTCAATGCAAACCCAGAGTTTAGGCATGTCATAAGCTGCTTTTGTTTTTTTACGCCCGCTACATCTCAGCAGGTCCCATTCTATAGCTGTTGGCTAGAATTTGGTTCCTGTAGCTCCAGGCACAGACAGATGCAGTGGAGATTGGAAGGGGGTGGGGCTCTCTAGATGTGCACACACACACAAACACACACATTGTACTCAGATCGCATCTTGTACTTATGACTTTCTAGCTCCTAGTGAGGTGATCAAATTTTTGGCCAGCCTATATCCACATGAAAACAAAACCTACAATAGTTGGTCTCTGCTGGAGTTTTGCATGAACAGACCAAACCAGAGGTACTTTTCCTTCCCCCTTCTGGGCTTTGTTTTCTTTGTTTTCTTTTTCCTATTAAATCCATAACCTACATTTTGTGCTGCAATCCTGCAGATCCATACAACCGTCAGAGCTTCAGTCTTTCTTTCTATTCGATATGGATAAAAAGCATCAAGGGGTCATCAATGAATTACGTGCAGGGCACCACGAAATCACAAAAGGGAAGTTGCTATGCAAGGACACACTATCATCAACACACTATCATCACTGTCATTAGCAAAGCAGTGGGAGGGAAGGAAGACAAGATAAGGATATCAGTCTACAGTATCTACGCTTTGCATTGCTCACAGGACTCAATGAATTCCTGAATGCTAATTGCACTACCTGGTTAGCTGTAAGCTCTGCTCTGAGCTCCTTCCCTTGTGTGGGGGAGAAGTACTGGGAAGGTAAGAACGAAATTTCTGCCCTTGCTGGCATTTCAAGGAAATGTCACACTTTCGACAAAGCTCAGTAACTTTGTTCCTGGATGAATGCTGTCAAAAATAGCTCCTCTTTTTCGATCAGCTCTTCCTCACTCCCTCCCTCTCTGGTTCTCAATGAATGATTCAGGATCTGTATACATAAGCTGTCTGTGCAATGATTGGCTCTCTCAGGTCCCAGATGACGCAAATTCAGCTTTCACTGTACATCCTCAGCTCAAACTGGGGCACTGTTCAGCAGTACTGCTGGTGTTAACCTTGTGATGTCAGCCTGGAGAAGAAGTGGATGCTGTCCTGTTTCTGTGTGTGGTTGTGCAGCTGGACCAAGGCAAAATTCCCAGTATATCAGGACTCCATCAGGTGCACTGGAGTAACAACTTCTCATTGCTGTGAACAGGCTGTTCCCTGGGTATTGCCAAAAAAGCAGATGCTTCAGGATGGAGGGAGAGTTACAGCCATTAGACAAATATTCGGTCTCGTGTTTGAAGTTTATTAAACTCATTCAGACCACCCATTTGTTTCTGCTGCCTCTGTCCCTGATGGATTTTTTTTTTTTAGTGTGGACAGTCTAGTTAGTATTCGAGTGGTTATCAGATAAATCAGCACTATTGGAAATCAGAAATGCTAACTCTGTACTCTGTGTCTGTGGCCAACTCCGTGAAGAGCCCTCACCCCGGCTGGTGACAGGCAATAATTCATTTCATTGTGCTTAGTGATGGTGCTGGTGCTGTTTTGCATTGCTCAGCCGTGCCACAGCAGACTACAAGAGGTACCACTTCTTGTGATGAGCAAGCAGCAGCAGTAGCAGCATCCTGCTGCCATGTTAAGTGAATTGCTGCTGCTAGAAGAATAACCTAGTTCATGGCAGGGAGAAAGCTCCTGAGGAAATGTGCAAGAAATTAGTGCACATGAAGCATCCCCTGCACCCATTTCAAGAACTGTTGGAACCTTTCCCTCAATTTTCCCTGTCTGTGCAGCTGGCAAGATGTGGATAAGGAAGGAAAGGAAGGTTTTGATGTTTAAGGAAACCAACACAATGCAATGAATAATATTTTGACATCTCCCAGAACAAGTAGCACTGGATTGATTCCCGTAAGAATAAGAGTCCTTCAGCCCAGCATTTCAGTCCCAACAATGTATTTCACTCCTTGCTTAAGGCTCCCTGGGGTGCCACCATATGCCCTACCCACACTAGCCTTGCAGAGTCCCTCCACTGGGCTCTGTAGGCACTCTCTGATATTTCAGCTCTTGGCACTCTGGTCCTGTATCACTAATTCTCAGAAGCTCACACACCTTTTTCTAGACATAGCATTTGAATTACAGATGCCAGTGTCAGATTGTCACATAATTGGGGAGGAGTTGAGGGAGTTGTGACACATTAACAGCCGGGAGCAGTAGGTGGAAGGGCTTCTGATATGATGAACTACAGACCAGCACAGAGCTGCACTGAATGATCTCAGCAGTCACACATCGCCCCTCTACACCTGCTCCGAACAAATAAAGCCACCCTCCCACATGCTGCCATCTAGGAAAAGGGCTTCTCTTGTCCAAACTCTTAATCATGAGGGTTTCTGAACTACTGACACAGGCTGAGTCCATACCTTCTCTGGGCTCTTTAGCCTTTCCCACTGGGCCTTCCCAAAGGATTCCTCCATTTCAACAAGGTTCAGTTTGAGCTCCCCCACAATGCTGTGCCTGGAGAACTTGTCGCAGTTTCTCAGGGTGAGAGTCAGTGTCCCTCCTAGCATCTCCTCCTCTGTCAATGGGAATCGCAGCACCTCCTCCCAAAGGGTGTGAAGTACCTTCTTCTTCAGCTCTGTCTGGGCCTCGGCAATACCAGACTTGCTCGCCAGTGTGCCCAGTATGTAGCAATGGCAGCCAGCATCTTGGTCCCCAGTCATTCTGCCATGCATAGCTGGAAAAGATGGACGGTAAGGACCTCTCACAAAAGACAACCTTGAAATATCTGTGCCTAATTTGCTTGTTTTATGAGAGCCATAAAATAAAACAGCTGCACAGACATTGACCCCTGTTCCTGCCTGCATTGGGGCAGATTAAGCTGAGAGCCCATGCTGTGATGTTTTCCTCAGGCTGCACAATGTCCCTGTCCTTCTGCCACTGCAGAAGGATGCTGCCAGTGTTTGGGAGAGCAACAGCTGAGTTCAAGGAAACACATTCTGTTGAAAGATGCAGAACAGCACTGAAATGAGGCAGCATGAAACAGGGATTGGCAGTTCTCATTTACTTTTACCTTGGCACACAAAAAAAAGCTTCTTACAATGGCTTTAAAAGCAGGAAGATCAGTCACAAACATCAGAGATGGGGCAGAGCTTCCCTTGGCACACATCCATCCCTGCAGGCCAGTGTGGGATATGTCTAAGGGTTATTGCGTTCTGCTGGTCCCACTCTGGTAAATGAATCCATCAGAAGCCATCCCACAGTCCAAAAAGACCTGTGTCAAGAGACATTCATCCTTAATTTTATATCCCTTTTATGTTGAAAAGCCTGGAGTGAGAATGGCATTTCACACTCCTCTTCAGTTGCATCAACAGAATTGCACTGCCTTCTCTGCAGCAAGAGGAACACACCCTCCTCCAAGGGCCATTGAATTTCATGGCTTTGAGGGCAAAACTATTGTCCTTTCTACAGCCAGTCCAAGGATAGCTGCTTCTGAACTGCCAGGACCTGTGGGTCACAGGGCTCACCTGGCTTCTCAGGGGAGCAGCACTGGGGAGCAGAACCAGGTGCTGTGCACTGGAGTGCCAGGGTGACAGCCAGCTGGCATGGATGTCCATCCTGGAGGGGGAGCTGTGGGCTGGCTGCTGGCAGGAGGCCTACAGCAGTGGCTGCCATTCAGCACCCTTTCAATGCTTGCCTCAGAGGGTGTGATTTGATTAGGTTTCCACAGAGATCTACACTGTGCATGAATTATTCAGTCAGCTTATTTTACTCTCCCGGAGGAACTGATGATGCTCCAGCCCTGAGTGGAGAAGCTGTAACAGTTGTCAGAGAGTGACACAGAGCCTGGCTGCCTGGCCAGGCACTGCCAGAGGGACTTGTCTCAAAAAAATATCTCCAGCTCAGGCTTTGACTTGACTTGAGGAAAAGTCAGTAGGGAGTGGATCAGGTTGAAGAATGAAAGGTATAGAGAGGAAGGAGATAGTAACCCTGTTCCTTCTGCCCCCCAAAGGAAAAAATAAAAAGAAGAGGTTGCTTTGTACCATGTCTGGGACTGGAGGAGTCCATCCTAGTTCCTGACAAAGCATACAAACAATTGTTCCCAAGCTATGCGCTCTCTTCAAGCAGTGACATTGACAGGTATTCCCGTTCTGCAAGCCCACAACCAGTGAAACATCCAGTGGTCCTGAGGGCACCTGGTGGTCTTTAGATGGGGGGGTACATTCTCTAAGCGTAATCAACGGGTGTGTTGCCGCCCTGCGGCCGGGAGCGGTGTGCCCTTACCTTCCAGCAGGGCCACGCGCAGCTCGGCCTGCTGTCGGTCGTACAGCAGGGAGTAGTGCAGCTCGGGGGCCTGGTTACAGCTGGCTGCCCGCTCGGGCTTCAGGTGCTCTGTGACACACACGTCCTTTACCACACCTGGAACTGAAATAGCCTCTTTAGCAAGCAGCTCTTCCCCTTCCCAAGAGAACAAATCCACCTCCTCTTGGCTTTGCTCTTCTAAATGTCTCACTCTTCCTGCACTTTGTATGCAGGACTGTAGTTTACTTTCCTTCTTCCTCTGTCGTCATGCAGACTTTTTGCTCTGTTTACTTGCACTTTCAGCTCTTTCTACAGCATTTGGACAAGCCTTCTGCTCTCCACCACCTTATGCTCTATGATGGTTCACACACTTGCTCTTTTACCTTATGACTAGGCCAAGGTGTCTAAACAACACTCGTTATATTGTTTTATATTCCTTTAACTGGTATTATTAAATTAAATCTTATGTTTTCTGCAGTGAGAATGTGAGTCTGCTTTTGAACTGCTGTGCAACTCTGCATTAGGTCAAACCACTCTAAACATTTTGGTTTGGTTTTTTTAAAATTTTAACAATGAAGTCTTTGTCATGCGAAAGACATCTATTTGCATAGCACCTGACCAGGGTGAAGGCAATGAACTTTGGAATCCATAAGGCAGTTTCTCCATGTGTGATTTTGGAGTTGAGTATGTATCTCATACTGAAATAAAGCAAGTTGCAAAACTAAAAGAGAAGCCAGAGATTTTTGTCATCCAAAGTTGTTGTCGGCAAGGTCAGTTCTGATTCACACAGAAAACAAGAGTGGGACCAGCACACTTCCTCACAAAAATCTCAGTGACAGTTCAGACCAGTTCATTGTGGCATCAAAAGGAGAATACAACAATTCCTGCTTAATTTTAGCAGCACTCGAGCTATAAAATCAGGCACAGCAGGAAGGAAACTTGCTTGTGCCATTAGCAGTGCAGAGAGGCTCTTACACCAATGCTTATATAAAGCTTTAGCCTAAATGCAGCCATCATCTTTCATCCTTTCCACCCTATATATTTCCATCCTGACACGTCAGGATGTGGCTCAGACAGTCTCTTCCTCCAATGCATCTGCTTCCCATGGTACTTTCTTTTCCATACTCACAACTCTCAGGGTGGAGGGGTGAATGTAGCAATTGAAGTTCCAGAAGGGCAAAAATATCATCTCAAACAATTAAAAAGAACTAAAAAGAATACTCAATAAAAATAATGGCAGATGACATTGTCTCTCTGGTAATTCTTCAGGAAGGTTTTTATTAAGTGGTAACCATAAGAGTGAATTATTCTGTTAAAAGACAGATGTGAAGTTAAAAATCAGAATGGAAGAAACCCAGACGTGCTGCCAGATGCATATAATTAAGACTGCATTTTCTCTCAGGCTCCAGAAACCTTATAGCTCAGAATTTGGAGTGTTACCCTTTGGTCTGGCTGGGAAACAGAAATTCTGTTTGGCAAAAACTTTTGAGGTGTCAGCCTTCGGTTTCACTGCACGTTACAATAAGCCAAGAACGTCTCACCAAACCAGTGGGAAAAACAGAGCAGAGAAAATTAGAAGCTTCAAACCCCATTGTCCCTGACAAAGACAGTTTCTGGACAGCTAGCATTTGACCTGGAGGAGATACAATGCCTGATTTTGGCCAGATATTTTACACTGGCTTCTGCTCTCAGCAAAACCACTAAATGTGCTTTTCTACAAAATGTCTGCTACCGAGGAGCCAGATTCTTCACCACAAAAGATGTTCAGATTAAAAAAAAAATTGCAACCAGATACAACTACAGCTTTGTTATCAGAATGTCCTGATGAGCTTCGCAGCTACCTTCTATTAAACAAATTAATTGAAAACAGAAATCATAGTGCTCATGATAAGAAAGCAAAAAGCATCCCATGTCTTCACTTTCACATTTATTTCTTGAACAACAATCACATTATGCTCAGAAGCATTAGAGATCTACACCCAGAAAAGCAATTTTTAGTCTGAAGACCAAAAGCTCCTACCGTTTTGAGGGAGAACAAACAGCTCTTCATTGACTTGTATCTTCATCCTATTCTCATCCAAAGCAGTATGTTTTCCAGCAGCTGGTTCTTCTGTTGTCTTCAGAGAGTACTGTGTGTAGTTAACAATTTCAGGTGAAGTTACTTCAGGTTTGGGGCCATAAATGTTGGGAAACTTCAGAAGTGCTCGAGGCTGGACTGGCTCTGCAGTTTTCTTTACGTTGAACTGAAAATTAAAACCTTGTTTATTACTTTGCACTAATTATACTAATTCCTTCAATTCTCTTAAGGTTAAATGAGCTGAGGAAGGAAAAAAGCAGTGCCTCTGGTCAGTCCTACCATCATTTTTTCTTGCCTTGTAGAAACCCCTGCCTGTATGTCTGGAGACTTTCTTGCCAAAACTGATACCTTCTACTTGGTGTGTGTCTTTTCAGATTTATTCCTCTACAGATGTTTGATTGCAATAAGAAAAAGATATGTTCTTATAATTTGATTTTTCGTCTCTTCTGGTACTAGTTAATCTTTTCATAAGTTAATCCTTTCATCTTAGCAAAGAAATTAACCATGAAGTTAATTTTGCTATGATTGAGGTATGGCAATTTTTACCTTGATGTTTGAAGTCAAGTCCGAGAGCAAGAGGTTACAGCCATCTCACAGATTCCAGAATGTTTTATGTGAGTATGCAGGAAGCATGAGGAATGCAAAGACATCGAACATATTGTCACCTGGAGCAAGTATGGCCATGGTTCAATAAGACTAAGGAGAACTGGTTGAACAAATGAGCCCTGGACTGGCAAACCAAGAGTAGTTGATCCAGTGGTCATCTCAGCCTCTTGGTTCTGTGGACCAGAGCTCCAGCTGACCCTCAGACACACATTTGCCCTTTACTACACTGAGATTGAGATTTGGATTTATGTCTGATTTTGTTCTTAGCACTTCAATTCCCTGCTGAATCATGAACATAGGATGAGCAGAAGAACCTGCAAGATAATGCAGTGCTCAAGCAGTCCAAGCAAAGGTTTGCAAAAAAGGCATTACTGTTCTCCCAAAACAAAATAAAATATTTTAGTGGAATAGAACAGTTCTTATGTCCCAATAAAGAATCCTGTCTGCTTAGAACTGAAATAGTCTTTGATTCATTTATGTTTAGATTCATCAATGTTGGAGAACAAAAGCTGACTAGCAAATGATCCGAACCCTTGCAACAGGTTTATTAGTTTTTCCAAAACATGAGAGACAAAAAGAAGTACAATAGCTGTTTTGGTTGATTATTGTGCAGTGGGATTGTCTCTAACCTACTGCCTGCCAACCTATTTTGTGTCAAGATTGAGGGTGAGACAGAAAAGGTAATTAAAGTTTTTCATTAGTCTTATTGTTTCCTATTAATAAGGAATGTAGATGATACCCTGAAGCACTTGTCTGTGTTGGGATTTCCTGGTCCCAGCTCGAATGTCCCGAGGAAGCATACCTATCTCTCAAGAAACAGCTGAAGAAAGAGAGCAGTCTTGGATGTTAGCTTAGGCATATTTTGCTTGTGGAAATCCTGGTTACATGCACTTGGCAGTGGTTGGGAACTAATTAGGTCAGTGACTCCATCTTCTCAAGGCAGCCAGTGCGCCAGTGTTTAGGAAGTCTACTTTGTAACACAGCATTTTGTCTTGTCTAATTTTAAGGGCTTTGAAAGAGAAGTGGGCTGAGAAAGAAAGACGTCACTGTGTGCCATCCTCACCTAGCATTCAGCTGAGTTTAGATATTATGTAAGTTACACAGTGTGGGGCTGTGAGTGAGATCCCTCTTTTAGAGATGTGAAAATACCTAGGAAATGTGAAGTTACTCATCCNGAGATCCCTCTTTTAGAGATGTGAGCCTCATCAGTCCTAAAATACTTAGGAAATGTGAAGTTACTCATCTGAACCTTAAAGGCTGTTTTCCATTCTTCTAAAATTAAAGCAAACCAACCAAGCAGAATATGTGAGGAGTCACTGGACAACAGCTGGGAAAGGCAGGTTGCTTTTGTAGTGCAGAGGCATTACATCTGGCACACACACAGTGCCTGGCATGGGGGTCAGCCTCTGCTGTTCTCTCTCCTGGAGCTGCTGTGTCAGGCTGCTGTCCTAGCACTTGCTGGCCATCACACCGGAGCCTCCTGCCTGCATTGTTCTGTGCTGCCATCACATGAAGCACTTTGAGATCCTCTGGGATGAGAAACACCACACAAATTTGAAGTATTGTTAGTACAATCTTCTCTTCCTCTTGCTAAAAGCCAGGTATTTAGTCAGGAAATCCATCAGCACACAGCACCTAAGAACTCCATTGGGTCTAAATATTCTTCTTGTTTGTCTGCTCTGCAGAATTAGAGATGAGAGACATATGCAAGCACAGTGGGACTGGCCCACCCACTCTTCCAACTGCATCTGCCTCTGTTTATTATTTTGCTGCCAGCTCTTTTCCCAAGTGCTGTCTGCTAATCCAGTTACATAGCAGTGCCCTATGGAAGCTCCCTTTGCAACTCAGCAGTTGTGTCTTAAATAAAGACATGAGCAGAAGGGTTCACGTAGTTCTGCAAAAATGCATGAAAGCAAATAAACCGAAAGGAGCAAGGAGGCTGCATCTGACCCTTCTGTGTCCCTGCCCAGTGTCACTCAAAGCAGCAGATTGTTGCCCTTGTTGGATGTGCTTAGGAATCTTCATTCTGCAGGGTTGGCTAAGACTCTGCAAATTTACGGCAGTTTCTCATTGTTCTGTCGATGTATGTTTGTGTTTGAACTCTTCCTCCTCACGTATGCAGGGCATGTCCGCGGGGAGCCTCTGTCTATAGCAAATACAAGCATCACTGTCATGGGAGACATGCCAAGTGAATAAAATGCAGACTTGCTACATCTTTCTTTTGTCATCTGTGTTTATCAGAATCAGTGGCCCTGACAGGCTTCAATAATTAAGTGTGTCAAACACTGACTAGGACATACTGTGTACTAATGCAGTCAGAAAAAAAAGTCCCGACAGAACAATTTATAAACATAGAGATAATAAAATTTCACAAGCTCAGAACTCAAATTGAGATTCATTTCTTGAAGGTATAGAGACTGATTCTGGATCAGTGACAGCATAGGAGAATTCATGTTCTTGGCAAGAAAATTATTTTAATTGGAAAGACTTGCTAAACATATGGAATATGCAAACTAAGAACATTTTGCACTTTCTGTGACAGAATGTTCACTCGGCTGCTATAATATGGCCAGATTTCTTTTAAAAAACCCATAAAGCCAGTAACATTGGAAATAATACTTCAAATTAAAAAGTCTATGATGCTGATAGAATGCAATCACTCAGGTAATAGTGATGCGTTTAGGGCAGGTTGAATAATTTGATCCCCTGTTGGTCAAATACTGGATTAAGTCATGGCAACACTTGATGAATGTAGAAATATTGTGAGGACCAAAACTGAGTAGCTGCTGGGTACTGGAGGCTTAACTGAGCAGTATGGAGACCTAGTGCTTATTTCAGTCCTGCAAACAGGATAACACCCCCATGGACAAGATCCAGGATGGATTAACACTTTTCCAAGATGTTTCCCAAAAGGCTGTATAAAAGAAAAAGCCCAGTCCAAGGATGGAGTTAAAAGGAAGATTTGAGATGTTCCTGAGAGTGGAGATTACAACATCAAACTCTCATAGAAAGAGCCGGATGATAAAGTTAGCTGTGGGTTGTGTTGCTGCAGACAACAGCTAGAAAAATTGTTATGCAAAGTGATGTGGCTGTCAAAGTTATGTATTTTTCATTCACATTCATAGTAAACTTGGAAAAATCTCCACATCATTGTACGTTCTTAAATACAGGCATTAGCAAATCCCCTGGATGGGGTAGAAAAGACAAGAAAGGAGCCTGGAAGGGACATGACTAAGCTATCAAATAGAATGGCAGGTGAAATTCATCCTAGAAAAAATGCAAACAGGTACTAGGAGTTATTCACCATGCTCATGGAGGGAGGGTCAGAACTAGCAGCAATCTCTTGAGAAGTCCTAAGCTCCATGCAGATGTTAATCCACGGTCAGTAGAGCCTTCCTCTCACACCCCTCCTCCCCCCTCCAGCAACCACAAGATCTGCTAATGCCATTCTCTCTATGTGCACCAGTTCTTATAATACCGTTTGTAGATTTGGTCATCTTTCCTCAGAATAAACTGCAACAGGAACATGAGGACACCAAGGCTCTTTTCTACTAAGAGCCTAAGAGTGGAAGCCAGAGAAAGACTGAATATTTAATTACAAACATTACAGAGAAGTTCAATTAGGACTCCTGCTACACTCTTTAAGAATACAAAAATAACAGTCAGCTCAAATAATTAAAAGGCAAACACAGACTTACACAATGGATAGGCCTTTGGAATTGGCTACTATGGCATAACACTTGTTTGAATGGCTAGGTGAAAGTGGAAAGGACACGGGCACATACAAATATCAGGAGCAACAGCCAACAGATAATACTTTCAGAGACTGACCAGTGCTACAGCTCATGCAAAGACCATATTCAACCAAGGAAATCACTGAACATTTCCCTTTGAAAAAGAGATTCCCATTAATAAGTATATTAGAAACATTCTATAATTCCCTTAGCTCTCTCTTGCACTGAGCTCAGGAGTAGATCAGGCTGTTTGGATTCTAACAAGAATAAAAGAGCACACAGGGATGCCTGACACTATCCGTACTCCACATTGCTGTTACAGTGAGTGAAAAAGAAATGCACAGTGAGATGAGATTGTCCAGTCATCACAGTCTAGATTCTCACTTGCTTTTTATTATGATTTCAATGCCTTGTTTTAACTTTGCACATAATTAATCCCCTCAGTTAGAGGGGCGGAAGGAGGAGGAGGGAAGGTTTTCACAGGAAACCAGCTGTTGACAGGGAACTATCATGCAGGAACTATGAGATATTGTGAATAGAATTAAACAGCTGCTATACATGATCTCAGCAGGAGCCATATCCTCTTCACAATGCTGCGTGCCACCTGGTACAGTCCAGTCTTCTCTTCTTAGGAAATTATTTCTCTTTTGAGCTATCCTAACAACTAAGCAGCATTTCCAGTCCTCATCCTCTGTTTCTGCCATTAGCAGCTTTCTCTTTGGCTCCGTGGCAGCTGTCTCCTGCTCCCGTAATTCTGTGGTACCCAGCTCATCTCTGTTTTTCCCTCACTCCTCCTCCCACTGGCATGTTGTTATATCCTGAACACAGAAAGCAGACAAACAGGCAGCACAAATCACATGCTGAGTAGCCTAACAGGGAAGTTGCATTCCCACCCTCTCCATTTAAAGAAAAATCACAGAGTAAATTAGAAACTGTGTCTTACTTGCTGGACTGGCTGAAGCACACTGGGCTTAGTATTTTCCGTCTCCTCCTCTTGGTCCTTTTCTGAGAGTCCTTTCCCAGGTTGCTTGCATTTGCAGAAGCAGGTGAGACCGCAGAGGGCAAGGATGCTAGTTGCAGTCCCTAAGGTAGCCCCCAGGGCTATAACTGGAGCAGACAAAACCATTGTCCTGCGCTGCACAGGAACAGAAAGCACAGAGACCCTATGAGTCTTTCTGCTCCCTGGGAGAGCAGCTCTCCCACATCCACTCCGATTTCTAGCCTGGCTTCATTCTCCTTGGAAATCTGAAAGCAATTCTCTTGTGCAGCAAAGAAAAGGGACCAATCTAGACACAGAGATAAATCATCCCACCTTTGCTAGGCAACAAGGCTACCTTTCTATCCTGATGATGGAGTTGCTGCTCCAGGTCAGGGAGAGGAAGAAGTAACTGTGGTGCCTGCGATCTCCATAGAGCTGCAAACAGGCAGTTTTCATTGAAGCCTGTTCTCCAGCTCCACTGGGAAAAGTCTGATGTGTGATAGAGAGGAAAGACGTCAGCAGAAGGGGCTGGCCTTGCTAGCTAACTCACAGAAAGTGCATCCAAATGTTTGATCATTTCTCCAGCAATATTTCTCGGGGCTGGCTTGCTGATATGCTCAAGAGGTCGAATTTTTTTGTCTTAAGGCAAAGATAGTGGCTGCCAAAAGCTGCTGGCCTGAGAAGCCCTGTTATGATAGCACTGCACGATAGCTCTGTAGTCACAGTAAAGCTTCTGTATAGGTCAGGCAAAACTTTCTCATTCTTCAGAGGCTGCAGAACAAACACAGTCAAAAATTAAGCCCTGTCCCATGCCTTATCAGCTGCCCCTCAGAGCACAGGGTCTGAACATTTTGGAGCTTCTTTCTGTATCATGAATGCAGAGCAGCACATCTATTTTAAAAAGAGAGCAGAAAATCCTACCAAACAAGACACACTAGTGCATATGCTGCTTCCTCTCCAGGGAATGAGAAAGCAAACAACATATGCTAGATATTAGTCATAGTGCTTACCACACTGGTGTCAGGCAGTGGGCTGCTGAGGACAGAAGAACCTGCATGAATAGACTTGAAGAGCTGGATGTCCATCCCAGCTTTCTCTTGAGGTGGTGGAGTGATTATGTTTCTCTGACTCATTTATTTTCACCTTATTTCTCAGAATGCCCAGCTTGGGGAAGAGGATAATAAATGCCATCATTTGATATGTTTCTCATGACGTGTACAACCCTTTTCTCGGTACTTAACAAGGAGAATCTAGTGGCCAGAAGGTGATTATAATTCTGGTCACTGCATCTCTGGGCCAGAGTGAAACAAGTAAGCAAAATGCAAAATATTCAAAAAAACACCTAGTTCTACTGATTCCACTGGGAGTTTGTCATTCTGTTCTGGAATATAGTTGATGCCTGTGGATCAGGAAAACAAGTTAACTATGTACAGAGAAATGTTTAGAAATTCAGGGGTTTTGATCTTTCTCTAGCTCAGGTTTTGCATAGATTTTTCTTCGCTTTTTTTTTCTTTGATGTTTCACATCTTGCTCATGACAACTCACTCAGCCTTTGTTCCTTGATGACATGTTCACCTTCTTGGTACAAAACTTCCCTCACTCATTCAATTCTCACTTTAATTGTTAGATTCCTTTGTAGCACTGCAGCATCCTAATGGCTGCAGTGCATGTTCCCCTTCTCCTCACCATACCAGGCTTGTCAGACACGTCTCACCCTCCCTTCCAAGCCCCCTGACCCCCCCCATCAAAAATCAAGTCCCAATGGACTGCTCAAGCAGAGACAGTTCCCTAATAAGCTGCTGAGCCCGTGGAAACTGATCTTTCAGCTCAGCCCACAGAAGGAAAACCTAGAGCTTTGTCTTCTGTCTTTATAAGAACAAAAGTTGGGCACACCAGGCTGGACCACTGGCACATCTCCCTGTGCTCAGCAGTGGGAAGAACATCACACAGAGGAGATTGAAAAATCTGACTGAACAATCCCATTGCTTCTTGCTTCATTTGTGACTCCAAAGCCTTTAACAGCATCCTTGTGCTTACCTCTTCTGATCTGAATTTTCTCTGCCACAGATAGACTGTTCCAACCATTTGCTGACTTATCTAACAGCTACTTCATTCAGCCCGCAGCTGAACAGGTAACATTGTAATCATGGTGCCATGAGGTCTCATCTTGAGTTTGAAGAATGAACCATGTTGGTATGGACTTCTGCCACCACTCAAGAGAAGCAGGGGTGAGGAGAGTGGGAAAGATGACAAAAAAGATGGATGCACTCTTTAGTCACTTTTGATTTCCTCCACAGGATGGGTCCTTCCTAGAAGTGCTAATGAAATCTAACACAACTAGGTCTGACACCCCTGAGATTTGGAAACCACATGAAAAGGAAGAAGGTTCTGCTAAGGGCAGAATACAGTGACAGAGATTTGGTGTGGGGAAGGCATTCAGTCCATTCATGAGATGCAATCTTGATGTGTTTCCCACAAGCTGTTCTGAGAATTATACAAAGACTGCTCACAACATGCCATAGAAGGAAGGTCACACCAAAGTTTCTCTGCAAGACAATAATTTAATAACATACTCTCTGGGATGTTTTCTGCCTGCTTATATATGAAGATTAAGTTTTCCTTGCCAGAAATTGTATTTGCTGGGAAATGTAATAGGTACAGAATCATTGTCAGATATCATATTTTAATAATAACAGCCAGGCAGCAGCCTTTTGCAGCTATTGCTAGGAAAACAAAGAAGCTCTCACCAGACATTGAATATTAGTAGTATGTGAGCTTCTACAAGTGAAAGGCCAAATATTTCAGATTTTTGTGTGTGTACTGATGCGTGTGCAGATACATAATTTAACTGTAGCTTTGGCATGTACTGCCACTGCATCTATCTATCATGGCTGCTTATTTTTAGCATATTCTGTTCTAAAAAAAATCAGGCCATAAATGTGCTTCAAAGTCATCTTTACACTTGCTTGTTTCAACACCCAATAATTAAATCGCTTATTTTTCTTTAAAACAGTAGTAGGATAAAATGGGGTCAGGCTAATGACCTTTCTCACTGGCCATTCACACTGATACTGTCCAGAATCACATAACTTTTTTATCTGTCACATCTGCCATTAGAAAGAGACTTGCCAAGGTAGAAAGATGAAAGCCTGTTTTTGCAATCCAGACTTTAGGGGCAGGTTCAGGCCTGACAACATATTTTACAGTCATCCTATCCACATATTTTCTCTAGATTCTGATAGAAGACATGTATAAGAATGGCAAAAGCATATACGTGGTTTTCAGCTTCTGGTATTTCAGACAGGAATACTCTGTGATGACAAAATAGAAGGTATCCGTTAACCTTTGGTGCCTATAGATTCTTTGTTCCCGCTGTAAATTCTTCTGCTGGTATTTTGGGCCTTTATGTTCATTTGCTGTATAAAAGAGGCTTGCTTTGAATAAAGACTTGGTAGTACAGATCACATGGAGAATTACAAGAGCTTTTGCATTGCCTAGCTGTAGTTCACGCTGTAACAGAAAAAAAAGAAAAAGCCCTTTAATATAATTGCCAACCACTTGAATAAGCAGGTGGGATTTTCAACTTTTATTTTGACAGTTGAAGACACAAATTAAAGCTCCAGAATCCAGAAGGAAAAGCTGACATACATCTGAATGAAAGATGTTTGCACACTACTTTCCCTGACTCAGCCTACTCCACTCCATCAGGGGCTGGTATCAGAAATGCTCTGTTTCTCACTGAGGCATTTCACCAGGCAGAAGTGTGAGTTAACAGATGGAAATGGGAAAGAAAGTTGTTTGGGCTTTTTTTTTTTCTCAGGGAAATCCTTGTGACAGTCGGATTTAGCCTGAAGGTGTAAGCTCATGTTTTCACTTGTATTGACTTGTTATGTGATTCTGTGCTACAGAAATGGGACAGTTTGAGCAGAACAGTGTCTAAAATAGCTTTCCAGATCATTGCAAGGTGTTTATATCATCCACTTGGGGCACTGAAACAGTCAGTTAGTAACAGAAGACCACATATTGTTGCCATGCATTTTGTTTAATAAGTAAATGAAACATTGTGAAAACAAAAGTGAAGGTAAAAGGCTTTGCAATGACTGCATCTAACTCTTTATGCTTTTGTGTGCTGTTGCCTCAGGCTGTTGAAGCTTTAAGAAAGAGATTCTCTCTTCCACCAGATGGTGAAGTATTAACAAATCACTGAAATAATCCTTTGCAGCACTATTAAGACAAAGCAGTTGTCTCTACATATTCATATGCAAAAAGAAAATAAAGAAGGAAGATATGTGAGAGGAATGTGGGCTTGGTCTCTCCATCACTGTCACTGAAACAGACCTATAGATATAAATCAAGTAAATTAAGTAATTAAGGGAAGAACAAAGAATCAGTTTCTTAAAGGAAGCTATTCAATGATCAACCTCAACAAAATGAGCTTCAGGGTGTGGTGCTTCTTCTGATGTTGATGGATATAGGACTCCTGGAACCTCCAGATTTACAGGAATACCTGCAGCTGTGTGTGTAGTCTTTTGCCACATTTCTCCCCTCAGGATTATGATGATAAGGATTTAGCACCATGGAGGGTCCAGCTAGTTGCATGTATGCAGTGTAGGGTTTGTGGTTAATGGTTCTGTACTGGGATGCTTACTGTCCTGAGAGCAAAATCTGTGGAATTCAGATCTATGGAAAAAGTATGGCTGTCTGCTTGTTTCAGGAGGCTGCCATGTACCCCCTGTCACCAGCAACCACTGTAAACCTGACTGTGGCACATCTCTTGCAGCAGCATTTGTTGAACCCTGCCAGAGGGTGGAAGACTTAATGCTAGGAAGTAGAGAAGGAGGGGCGAAAAAGCAAAAATGGTCAGGAAGGATAGTGTGATTTACAGGAGGGTAGGAGAAAAAAACGTTGGGGAGTAATAGGAAGGGTCTGTAACGTGAGAATTGGGCATTGGTGTGGCTGCTGTAGCAGGATGCTACACTATTAGAAAATTAGGAAAATTAGGAAAATCAGAGGGTGTTCAGGAAAGCACCACGTGAATGAATTAAAGTGTGTGAGGCAGTGGATCAGAGCGTGCCTCAAGAAGGTCAGTCTATTTATCGATGAAAAGGCTAAGCGGTGTCTTGGTCAATATCCCTAAGGACCCAGTTGTAGAATAAGCCTTTGATGACAGAGGTTCTCTTCTGTTGAGCAAACAATGTGTTACCAGGAGCTAATGGCTAGAATCTGATGCCAGATAAATCCGGAGTGGAAACATGTTGCAGATTTCCGACAGTGGGCGTAATTTCTGTGGGAGCAATCTCCGAGGGATCGCCGAGGGTCATCCATCACGGGTAGTTTTGAAATCAAGACTGGTGTTGTGCAGATTATTCTGTTCTGACTATTTTTATGGGGCTATTTTTATTCAGATGTGGTCTAGGCTGATGTTGAACCACCAATGACAGCACTGATGTGCTGTGTTGTTCCGTGCGTATATGGATGTGAAGAGAGTATTAATATGTGAAGTGAGTTTTCAAAAAATCACAGTTCCTCTGAGAGCATCAAAGGGCCAGCTGCAAAGAGAAAAGCAGCTTTAGAAGGTCGCATCGTACCACAAAGTCCAGCACAGAAACAGTATCTGTGCATTACCAGGTGAACTGCTTTCGTGTGAAGTCTCAGCCCCTCAGTAATGGAGATACAGAAAGAAAAGGTCAGCCCCAGCTCAGGACAGACCCAGGTGAAAGAAAAATGTACCGCTGGAAATGCAACTGAAAGGAGAGTGTTGTTCGGTAAAGTGGCAGGCAAAAGGTTAAGTGTGGGCCCAATTAGCAGGTGAAGTTAAGCAAATGAGCAGAAGCTTTCCCTTATGGGGGAGGGTATCTTGCTGAGAGCAGATAACAACTCAGATAGACATCCTGCTTCTCCATTGAACTCTGCTAATTTGCTATTGAAAACCCAGCAAAATAGAGCTCGTTTTGTGCCTATCTCATTTTAATCTGAGAGCTGGCTCTTGATTAACTGGAGAAGTAGAGCTTATTTCCGGGCAGGTAGTTCCACTGCAAGTGTATGTTTATTTCCGCTAGATTTTTTTTTTTTTTTTAATAACCACAGGAGATTTGAGAAACTTCAAAACCTTCCGAAGTTCCAGACACCGGAGTGCACATTGTGTATTTGCAATAAACTGCTGCCTCCTAGAGGTCACAATGTTTTTCTTACAGTTTCTGGTTAGAGTTGGGTAACACGCCAGAGTTTCAACTTTTTGCGACGCCAGTGTTGTAAAGGATACTTTGCAGAGAAAAGCTTTGGGATCTAGTACTTTTAGTTAGAATTATATCTCCAGCTATGTTAAGGCTGCAAAGCTAGGAAATTGAAGAATTATGGTTGCCTATAAAGCCTTAGGTCTATCCACTTTCATGTCAGCCTTGTCTTTAAATCTTTAAGTACAGGATAACACCATTTTATTTGCAAATGATCTGTGAATAGTTGGCTGATAAGATGCACTCTGGTAATGAATCAGGGTTGTATACTGAACGCATCTGGGTTTTACATGTGTCTCCCTCCAAAGAAGGAGTAGATAAAGAAAAATATGTCTCCAAATTACTGGCTGACAGTTTAAGCAACTGGAAATATGCACAATAATTACATGGGATTTTTCTCATTTAATTTACACTCAGCCTGGCACCTGTGGCCTGATTTATGCTGGAGCTGTGTGTTCATTTCCGTGGCAAAATTCCATGAGTGTTGTGTTGGAGCATGTGCAGCACCGTGTGGTATTAAGCATTCTGAAAAAAACCCCATACAACAGGTTATTTTTTAGGAGGTACCATTGTGTGAGAAAGCCCAAGCAGGAAAGCAGTCCTTCTGGACTTGCAGCAGAGCCTGGAGGCTCTGTCTTCCACACCTAGCTCCTCATCCCACTGCCTCTGGGACTGCAGATATCACTGTCACTGCCGAAAAGCTTCCTGAGAAAGATGGGGAAGACCCATCAAAAAAGGCTGTCATGTTTTTCACAGCAGTTCAAGAATCAAACTAGCAGCAAAATGGCCAAAGCAACATCTGCTTTTGTGTCAGTTAATTCCAGATCTGGAGCACATTGCTTTTCCCTTAAATGTTATATGCAGCTCTGGCCTTTCCAGTCTAAAATAGGATGTCACCAAACAAAATCAAGTTCGTAGGTGGATCAGAACAGGCGATTCAAGGTGCAGAACTGGTTCTGTGTAAAGGAATGAAAGAGAAAATTTCAACTCCTCAGCCCGGAAAAGAGATACTAAAAGGGAAGAAGAAAGAGGTCTCTAAAATCCTGAACGTATGGGGGAAAATGTCTAGGGATCAACTTCCCAATTCCAGTATAAGAACTACAGGGAAGATTCAAGCAGGACTCACGTTCAAAACAAAGGGGAAACATCCTATATGTTTGCCCTGTTGTTATGTGCTTTTCTAGGCAGCCACTTTTGGCCCAATCCAGAGAGAGGACACAGGGTCAGAGAGGCCTGTGGTTGTTCTAGCAGACATCACATGCCATACAAATTGTATTTCCTGCATCTTTTAGGTAAAACCCTGCGAATCAGCTTGGTTTTTGGAAATGCTGAGTCACTGACTCGTGAAGTTGCAGTTTATCAGCAGCTGTTGGTCTCTTATTGTTTCCTTCCATGTTTCCTTTGAGTCTCAGTGAAAGCTTTCATGTCTCCCCTCCCGCTGTCAAAGAGGCACAGGCAGGAAGGCACAGTGAACAGACTGGGAGCTGATCTGCTCCACATAGTTGCTCACTATATGTATTGGGGTCTTTTGCTGGGTACCTCCATCAGTAGAAGTTGCAAGTACCTCAGCAGTGGTAATTCCTAGTGTCTAATAGTGAATCGCTGTTAGTCCTTATCATTTCAAGAAAGATACAGAAACAATTTCCCTAAGATGACATTGTTTGATCCTTTTCCTTGACACAGAGATGGAGAACAAAGAGGAGAAAATAATTGAAGATAAGAAAGATTCACATCTTCTAGTTCCAAATTCGAGAAATTATATTCTGTTCATGTTCACCTCTAACCATTCTTTGTGACCTACAAGATTTTGTCTGGCCTTGGAATATTTTCCATGACACTGCTATTATACAAATTTCAGCCAGCACTCTGATAAAATGAGTTGTCGCTGTTGCAACACGGACAGCGAAGAAAAACGAAGGTCTAAGTTGGAGACAAGGTTGAGAGAAAGTGAATTATTTATTTAATTACAGGTGGGATTTATATAACTCTCGCACTGGTATATGGCAAAAGATCATTGGTCTCTAGTCTAACTACTTCTCTAAGTGATTGGCTGGACTTCACGACACCTATTTTCAAAATATTTTCTACTTAGTTTCATAACAACTCTACATACAAACAACATTTGCAAGATGTTTAGAAAACCATCTTGCTTGTTCGCGTGAGAACCAAGGACTTTCTCACGGAATACTTGCAAAATGCTGGATTTTTCCCTGCCAGCAGCTTTTCAGCATCCACAACGAGTTGGCACATAAGATCAATGTAGCCAGACCTTCCAGTCAAGAGAAAAACACCTTCTACAAAAACAGCCTTTTCAGAAAACAGCCTCCAGCTCTCAGGATAGATGCCTTTCACCGAGTTTACTGACACTGAATTAAGTGCAAGAGTGGTGTGGGTCTGTGCTTACTGTATCCTTACTCCTCTAGTGCTGTGATCTCTCTGGCCTCCATGCCTTCCTTTGAAACAGTTCAGGCTGGGAATTGCCTTTTTTTTTTTTTTTGCAGAAATATAGGCTTTTGCTGTGGTTTGACGATTTTCAGATTGAGATCACAATGAGATCTGACCTCATCCTGGTCAGATTTGACAGATAATTGCTGGTCAGAATCGATGTTGTCCAGTGAGAAATAGAGCAGTAGATCTTTCACATTTTACACTACTGGCAGCACCATTATTGACAGCTTTGCAGTCAGGCCTAATCGAAACCATCTTGAGATAGCAACCACCTTCAGGATTTAGGCACTTCTGTGGTGGAGATCACAAGGACATTGCCTGTGATTCCCCCAGAGGGCTGTACTTGCTTTGTGCACAACTTTCAATCTCCAAAGACATTGGGGCAAACCTTCCCCTAACATAAGACTTAAAAAGTTTCACCCAAACTTGAAAGGAGCCCTTCCATGCGTTCTCCTTTCAGTAGCTCTAAGAAATTGTTTCCTTAATTTTCACAATTGCCCAAATTGTACTTCAGAAGACTGTCCTGTCCCCAGTCCCCCCCGTGACTTGAAGCCCTGTGTCCTCCGCTGTTCCCTAGCTGCTGTCAAAACTTCAGAGTAAATAATCTTTGAGCTGCAAATATGCAAAGTGGGTCAGAGTCTCTTCTTTGGGTACAGTAGGAGGAAACCTGACACAGTTATGGTGAAGAGTAAAACCCTTAGTGCAGATTCCCCCACTTGACTCAGTTGTTTCCACTCTGGTTTCCACAGTCTCCGCTGCTTACACTGGCCTGCTCACTCTGTCCTTTTTTCCTGGACACACTTGTGACTTTCAAAACATAGTTACATCCTCCCTCTGCTTTCATAAACCTTTCCTTTCTCTTTCTCTTCTTGCTTTTATCTGTTCATTTTGTAGGTCTTCCCTTTCCCTTGCTGTACGAGAATCCACTATCTATTAAGAGGATAGATGATTCTTCTTTCTCTGTACCTCATCTCCACTTAATCTTTTCCTGATCCATTCCCACTGTCATATTTCACAAACAGATTGCAGGTCTCATACCAACATCTGAGTGACCTGTTTTCTTGCAATGTGGAATCTCAGGCTGACACTGATATCTTCACCCGAACGATTTCAAATGAGCTTAAGCCTAACACGGTCAAATTAAAACTCATGATTTTCCTGTGCAAGTAGCCTCCACTATCCAACATCTTTTCTCACACCACTACATATCAAAAGCCCCCATTACCCAAGCCCATAGCATCTTAGCTGTCCCCAGCATGACATACACATATCACATCAGCAGCATTTTGCACTTCCTTGGTCACTGTCAGGCCCTTCTTGTCTGCACAGCCTAACTCCTCTGAAATACCAATTCCACCGAAGGTGTTTCGTGGCACTCTCAGACAAAAATATGGGAAAAAGTTTAAATAATGCAAAGCTTTAGGAGAGAAAGAGGTTTTGTTCCAACAAAGTTTAAATTTTGCATATCACCTAAATTGTGGCAAAGTACGTGAATCTTGTGTCAAAATTTCTGTTCAAAGTTGAGACACATTTGGTACCAGACAGTAGGAGGGAAAGGTCAGCCCCTGTCTCTGGAACAGGGACAATTGTGTAATCTTCAGCGGTTGCATGGCAGGTGTGTAGGACAGATGGCTGCCTACAACATCTTACCCAGTCTGGCGTGCTCTGCACAGATCAGGAAATGATGGGGGCACGGAAACCACACTGTGATTCATACTTTGCTTCTTTTTTTATAGCAACCCTGTAGATGGTATAAACATCCTGAAAATCTAAGTGACTTTGTTCCAGACACAGTGGAATGCACAGTGCTTACTAGGTCGTACAAATGACCCTGTGAGGAAGCTCCAGAACCCGCTTTGTGTCATGTCACAGCCAGAGAAATGAGGCGCAAGACCTCAGTCTCTGCCAAATGCGGTGCCACATACACATACTTCGCAATTTAGGAAATACTGCTTAATGAAAGGCTGCTTTAAATCACCCTAGGATAACCATGTGCTGCAGTAACCATACACTGGAGTATGGAAAAGTTATCATGTCATAACAACTCATGATTTGAGACAAGTGTCCTCAGTGATAGCAAAGAGCATCCTCATTCATTTCAGTCTGTGAGTGCTTTAATCAAGTACACCCATGAGCAGAGATGCATGTGGTCCTGCTCCTGGAAGGACCAGTAGGTCAGCAAGTTTGCTGCCTGCTTAGTTTAATGACTGGGCAAAAAAATGAGAGTTGTTCTGGTCTATTGGGTAAAAAGGTTGACTTGACCATTTGATATATGTATTTCTTTTTCTATTTGCGTTTTACTTTTCTTTTCAGTTATGTCATTACACAAACCAGCGCCTTAGTCCTTGTTCTTTCAACAGATCTTAAGATATCAGAATTGCAATGGTCCGAGGCTACAGCCATAATTCATTTAATGGCAGGCCACAGAGACTGACTCTATGGCCCTCATAAATTCTTGGAGAGATGAGCTCTACATTCTCTTCTCCTTTTTATGATGGTCCAAAATGAGTATCACATGGGTGTCTCTCTCTTCAAGATCAGAAGAGATTATCAGAATAAAGAAAGTAATAAATACTCCACCTTTCTCTCATTTGCAGAAACTAACCACTTTGAATATTCCACATTATTCACTACTTCAATTTCCTATGAAAAGAATTTACTTGTTTAAAGGAGGAATACGAATGTCCACACAGAACCTGTTTATAACATTCTTATCAGAGATGGAAGGCAAATACATGTGCAAATGATGGAAGCAGACCTCTAAGCAGAAGATTTCTCAGAGTGCCTTGACCTTGATTTGTTGCTGAACTCAGACTGCATCATGTGCAGATTTACAACAGAACCATCCCTGTAAGAAAACAGAGCTGTAGTTCAAATCTTCCAGTACAAATAAATGGTTTTCCTGCATACAAACCTGTGAACTGAGTGCCAAATCTGAGTTCACTGAGGAGAATTGAAACCATTAGCAAAGATGAATCTAAAGCCAAAAGGCTAGACTCAAAGGCACTCAGATTAAAGTTTGGCCATGCATGTTTCTATCAGCTAGTTAGATAAATCTAAAATAAATTAAATATGAAAACATAGATAGGCTTTTCTCTTTAGCAGAAGATCTCAAGGCAGCCTCTCTAATTTATTTCAACTGCATGTACTCTGAGGAGAGGAATGTGTTCACTGAGCAACAGAGGGAACCCTGATGAGGGCTTGAGAAATTGTAATTGTAGGTAATGTGTCAATGTGCCTTTAATGTGTTCAATAACTAATGGGATAGTTACTGCGGATGAGTGGAAAAGAAAGGCCCCTGTGGAAGCTTTTTCTTTAATGTAATCACAGCTGTAAGCCAAGGTTAACGTAGCCACAGCTCCCTTGGGAAGCATCATAGATAATTCACAGGTTGGGTAACAGCCATCCTCTGTTCCCTGTAAGGTCCACTCTTCCCCAAAGGAACAGTGAAGGCAACAGACTGGCATCCTCATGCTTCAGGATCCTCCAGACCCCATGGTGAAAAATCCTGAAATTCCTGGTGGCCTGAATAAAATCAGTGGTGGAAGGGGGAGAGAGGTGCAGACATATGTACATGTTCAGACCCTCCTCCTGCAAAATGGGGGAAAAGATTATTTTCTTTCCATATGGAAATGCTGGAAGGGCAAATCCATGATGGTGCGTTTTTTGTATGTGCTTTTAACAGGAGCCCTAGCACGGCACAAAGAAAGAGGCAGGAATGGGTAGCCCTCAGAAACTGAGAGGGAATGAAGGGTGGTTTTCCTGTTAAATGGTTAAATCACAAGTTGCAGTGGTAGATTTTAAAATGTGAATTATTTGAAGCACAGCAATGAGGGGTGACAGGGCTGTTTGCCCAGCCAAGGCTGTGCTGTGCAAAGCACCCCAGCAACTGTTTGACAACACAAAACAGGAAAGCCTTCGGCCTCCCACCCTTCCTCCCCTACCCACTGCAGCTCTGCCAGTGCTGCTCCAGCATCCCTTGCATCAAACCTGCTTGTCCAGTCACTCTCCTTGCTATCCCCAGCTCTGCTGCTGTCCGACCTGGTGGGGTGGCAGACCCTGCTGGTCCAGTCTGGACCCCCGGCCTCAGGCCAGACCATGCCCCTCAGAGTGGCTGTCTGAGGCCCACCAGGTTTTGGTTACATGCTCATAACAGACACCGAGCAAAACACACTGCTGGCTGTCCTGCATGCCCAGGAACCGACGCTGCATCAATTACTGTGGTCAAAGCTTCAGAGATCACTGGCTGTGTCTGTGCAGGCAAATGCTCTCTTTGGCAAAAGATTCCTGGAACACTCAAACAGATTCTTTGTTTTAATAACTTTGAAGATTATTATCAGGTAATCTTTCCAATGTTAGTATTTAGCCACTAGTATCTGCCTGGATAGCAGCTCACTTAAGACAGGGGCTGTGAGAGCTGTGCTTTAACTTTTCCTAAAGTACTTTTCTGTGGATCCAGATGAAGTCAGAAGCAGCAGAGTGTCCAAACTCACCTGCTCAGGAGGCATGAGAGGACCTACGAATTGTCATCCCAGAAGAGGAAGCAATGCCATAACCTGGTGAATGGGTGCAATTCATATTGTGCAGGGAACTGGCATTAGAAAAGGGCTGTAAGAGTGAAACAGCTTTCTCAAGACTCACATTGAAATATTAAAAAATCCTGCTTAGAGGACAGCTGGAAAGCCAGTATGTGCATAACAAGCAAAGGTATTGAGACGAGCAGCACACTCAGAGAGCACAGAAACCTTTCTGATGAGGGACAAATAAAAAAGAAATCAGTGCAGTGATATTTGAGTGAGGGACAATACCCAATCACCAATGAACTCCCTATCAGGCGGATCTGTGTACTGCAGAGGCAGAGATGTGCTTTCCTCTGGCAGCACACACAGGCAGCTCCCATGCACTCATCAGAGAGGTAGACATGAGAAATTTCCTCTCCCTTCGTTAGATTACCAGGAAAGCACTCTCAAAGGTAACTTCCATGGTGCAGTTATTCAAAGCAAAATCTTCCCCGTAAGCAAAAGGACACCTTTGCTCACAGGAGATCAAACCAAGCAGGGGAGCTGACTGGCATTTCATAATCTGTCACAAGGAGATTTCCCGGGCTGGGGCAGCACTGGGTGATGGAGTGTCTCCCTTCAGAGGGCAGAGAGACCAAAAATGACCCCAGGCACTGCTCAAACAGCTTGCACCTTACCCCATCACATGGATTCCTTTGCAATCAGCATAACATTGCTCTGCAGGCTGGAAACATCGTGTAAACCCTTTGATCCATCCTGTCTTCACCTAAGGGCAGCAGACAAATCAGATGGCTTCTCCTGATAAAAGAAAGGAATTCGTTGTTTTTTTCAAGGCAATCAGAAGTTCATTACTAGAATTGTCCAAATTAAAGTTCCAGTTTCATCACTTCCATTCCCCCATCCCTCAGCCCAAATAGCCATTGGATCACACATCATTACAAATGCTAGTTTAATTGCTGAATTATACTTTGCTAAATTTGGCCTTGAAATTGGATTTTGAAATTAAAATCAACATGCTTTCAACTTTTATTTTAGAAGTTACAATGTTTTGACTATTCCAACATCTTTATTAGGTTTCTTTCTAAACTGCATATTTTTCTTTTGTAAAGAAGAATCCATCACAAAAAAATGTATCTTTTTCTTCATTGTCCTTCTTCTGATGACAAACTGAAGTTTAAAGTTTCTAGATTTGGCTCTTTGAATAGAAAAGTGACTAACAATAGCAAACCAATGTTCATCATTTTAGATTTGAGTTCTTTCAATAAACAGTCATGTCTAGGACTGCAGCTGGAGCTTGTCATTAGTATAATGGAGGATGTGCCAGTGTTTTGCTAAAGAACCTGCAGACCATGTGCATTCATTGCTCCAGATGGTGTTAGCAGTGACATGGAAGCCCTCAAAAATTGAAAGCAAAACAGAAAGTGCAACAGGAACCTGAACAACTCCAGGTCTTCTCTGGGAGGTAGGATCCAAAGAAGAAATGTGGAGAGGAACATGAAGGAGAAGTGTGGAGAGGGACATGAAGAACAAATAAATCTATGGATGCAACAAGTGTGGTCTTGGGCACTGGAAAACAGCTTCTAACTGCAAGTTGACTTGTCTAGAGCTGTCTTTTGTAACACATGTCGCTCTCCAATATAGGCACTTGAAGTCTCTGCTGGTTACTTGTGAAATCCTCAGGAGCTGCCAGCACTTCAATAATACTCTCAACCAGCTAAGTGCAGTACTGGCTGACATGAATTCCACTGAAATTGTCCACTCCTAATCACTGCACTACCAAAAAGGTACAGGCAACTTGGAAGGAATTGAAATGTAATTGTAGAACCAAGAAGAGTGGAGTTATTAGACTAAAGGGCTGAAAATCCTTTAAGCCAGCACAGAGAAAGCTTATGTGAGGACTGATTTATATCTGAAAAGTATATGATCATAAAGACACCACAGAAAAGGAAGCTATTTCTGTCTGATTAGGGCACTTGGAATTAGTGAGAGGGAGACAAAAAGCACTGAGCTGAAAGCATTGCACAGGAGCAGACTTCTGGCCAGAGGACAGGTGTTCAGAATTCATGAACCCAGAACTCAATGGAAACCTGAATTACTTTTCCAAATGGAAGTAACCCAAAATACTGAAATGCTGCATAAAGCAGACATTCCTGGGAAATGATACTGAGCAATTCTATCTAAAACAGTATATTCCTGGTTCAGACTTGTCATTAACCCCAGATTGCATATGTAATTGTGTGGTGTTTATTCATGTGATGCCAATCCACAGCAATTTCAGTCACGTGTTGTGGTCCATACCATTGCTTCAATGGTTGGTTTTGGCAGAGCTGGATGATTTTAAACTTTCAAGATTAGGTAGTATCTTACCATGAATCAGTTATGGTAGCTATCACATAACTTCTGCAAGCTGTTCGACATAAAGGTTTCTATTAGTTTCTGGAATTATTTTTTTCCTGCATTTTATGACGCAGCAATTAGTAGCAATTAGTGCAAATTCTTTCCGTAATTAAATCTTGATGGTTTACATTATATTTTGGGAGCTGTTTACAGTGAAATATTCCAAAGAGAATAACCACATTACACATATGACTCAATGCCATATGACTGAGCAAGATTTGAAAGATTTCTACAGAAGTGTTGTAGCTTTTATACATCTGCTGTTTTGATTTTGACTATGTGTATTTGCAGTGAATTCATATATCAACAGAAGGGAAAATATTTTTTTTAAGTAGTATGTCTGTACATTATTTTCTTGGTTATGCCTACAGATTTCTGCAAACCAGCCTATGTCCTCAGGCATAACTCCAAGTTTTGTAGTGGTCATTTAGGGGCAGTGCTATATTTGCTGATGACTTCTTGCAGTCTATGACCCTGTCCAAGGACTTCTTGACATTTTGTTGTTGGTTTTGGACATCTGCTAATAATTGTTCACATGTTCAAAATCTATGGAGTCCCCACTGTCCACCAGAAACTGGGATACACTGACAGGAGAACTCAGGCCTGGCAAAATTTCTCACATGCTTTTCTTGTACACATGCAAAGATCTCTTCTCTTTGTGAAGTCCTTGTTTGGTTCCCAAAGGTTCAAAACAATTTCTGTGGCACTTTCTCTACTAGATGTACAAGCTCTACTATATCTAGTAAAACTATGTCCTATTTTTGCAATATTGAAATAAATTAGAGTGGTTTTTTGACTCATGAAAACAGGTCTCCTGACAATTCCTCCCCCATGAATACCACACTTTGGAAAATAACCAAATATTGAATCTAAATACCAGGCACAAACCAAAGGTGATAAGATCTTCAGAACTAGCAGGAGCCATGAGTGCCAGCACTCCCCCTCACTCTGTTCTGCGTACTTTGCCAGCTGCAGCATTTACAGCCACATCCTTGATCCCAAACAGCCATCTCCCCCATCAGCGCTATTTGTTAGTTTATGGAAAAATATGGCATGCAGCAATCTATTTCATGGACTGTTTAGTATGTCAGCATAGTCACATGTTTAGGATAAAATGTGCTGCATCATTTTTGCCAGCCCAGTTCCCTCACTCTTTTCTGAGCACATGCAGCTGATCAGTCATTCAGGAGTAGTATTTTCCCAAAAACATTCTACAAAGATGCTAAGGTTATCAACCTTCCCAACTTGCTTTTAAAATTTATTTTATACCCTCACTACTTCTGATCCTTCCTTTTGCTCCTGGACTGGTTTTCCCTGAGAGTGGTCTGATTTTTCCTTTTTTCACCCTAAACTCTAATGGAAGCAGATTATATGCAAGCTCCATTTTGCAGAGTGGTTTTGGTATGGTTTTGACATGTCAAGGTATCGGGCATCATGGACTTTCGTTTTGTCCTTGTGCTGAGTGAGAAACATGGAGAACCATTCTCCCACTGCAGACCAGAGCTGCACAGCTTTGCTTCAGCACAATGAAGATTTTCATGCCTCCGAAACACAAATATTAAAAAAGGACACTTAGCAAGGCTTACTGAGAACATTTATGTGCACAAAGGACACACAACGGGATTAGCACGCTGACAATGGCTGCTGGATGCTCTTTCATGGTCACAAGGGCTATGTGCTACCCTGCTGTTTACCAGCCTGTGCCTAGGGCATACATTCCTTCAGACAGTGTGCAGAGACAGAAGAGGAAAAGTAATATCCCCCTGTGCTGCCTCACTGTGGGGGCGATAAAAGTTTATCCCTGGACTTTGCCAATCCAGACTTTCTTAAAATAGTCAGCAGTGTGCACTGTGAACTTTCCATCACTAAAATAAAAAATAATCCCCTCCAGCACAATTCATATTGCATTTCCATGTAACTCCTTCTGTTGACTGGGTATGATTTGGAAACAAATAGATGAAAAGCCTTCTCCTGCTTCTTGATTCATTCACCAACTTGGAACGTTTCTAGAACATTATATTTAATACAGTAATAAGGAATAACAGTGTGAGTGGGTTTATAACTTACTCTGAGGATATCTGAGCACTAGCATGTTCTAGAGACAGAATCAGTGCATTTTATAATTCAGTTTCCTTTTCCATACATGGAAAATGCACTCTGACACAAATCAAAAGTGTATCAGAGACCAGGCACTTTCCCAGCTACAGCAGCTTCAGCAAATGGCTCACTAAGCAGAGCTTTGCTGTGAGAAGAGGTTGCTGTGATTAGAGGCTCAGTGGTTTTTGGTTTGCCTCCTACAAGCATTTCTAGCTAGATCTGCTCACTGCTTCCTACATCCCTTTCTGGACAAGTGCACTCCAGCAAAGCAAATCTGTTAATCATTCTCAAAATGAGTAAGTGCTGCTTGTGCTGCTGCTCTCTTTTCTCCCTCTCTGATTGCTGGTAACAAAACTTGTAAGGGCACCTGTAAGTGTCAGACTGCTGGAAATAATGGAACACAGGAGACGGTCCTGATGTGGTGAAACATCAAGAAACACATAGGAAAAACCAAAAATCTCTACTTATAGAACCATACAGCGAGAAGATGAAGAGTATCTTCTCAGGGAAGACACAGTCATGAGCTCACTGAGTAGCCATGTGTTGCATGTTCCAAAGCAACCCAATACTGTCATGGCCTCCTGTAATCTCAGTGACATAAAGAGAAGAGACACCAACCCTCTGACAGCCTAACAATCCAGTACTCTGGAAAGCTATCCAGGAACTTGGGCTTCCTATGTGGTAACAGTCAAACTAAACATTTCAGGAAAGATCCTGCAAGAAGCAGAGGAAGTGCACGGCAGCACAAGCATGAGGCTGAGCCGGCTCTAGAGAGCAGCGCGAGTGACCGTGGGAGGCCTGGGGATGCTACAGATCGTGGTGACAGCAATAGCGCAGCACCGGGAGATGCCCAGAGGCTAAACTGGCTGTTGAGGCAGCAAAAGAAGTTTGCTTCCTGCTGAGATTCCCATTGGCTGGGGCAGGATTTCTCAGGCCGGGCAGAGCAGGCTCTGCTGGTATATCTAGCGGCAGGGCTCCTGGGCGGGCAGAGATAAGCACTCGCACTGGTGGTCTGTCCCCCCTGCATGATGGATCTCCAGAGGTTCCTGGTCTTTGCTGCATTTCTGCTTCACGCTACTCTGGGCTTCCCTATTCAGGTGAGAGCAGCTCCATACAGTTGTGCTCCGTCTTCTAGCTGATCTGTTCTTCCTGGACTGAAGCTGTGAAGGCCCACTTTGGTAAATTTCCTACAAGAAAATATTAGTAATATAATAATAAATAAAGGCAATCTAATAATTTAGTTCCTCTCTTCATCCTTGTTTTGATGCTATTGTTGCTGCATTTGTCAGCTATGGAAGATTAATGCGTTTTACCTGTTGGTTTTGCAGGAGAGCTATGAAAACAGCACAACAAGTAAGTAGGATTTATACTGTATTTTAAAAACAACTGTTATTTCTTAACTGTTTATTACATACTTGGTTTTTACTTGTTTTTAGAGCATATGAAATCACTGACACAGGCCTTTTGAATAAGGCTATGTTTCATAACTTGTTATTGAGCTGAGTGCAGATGTGTTTTCACAAAGATGTGCTTTACGCAGACTTTTGGGGTATGGTTTATTAGGTTAATTCAGATGTGCTTTCACAGGCTTGAAAATAAAATTTTAATTAGACATCTTGATACCTTTTCATTAGGTTGAATGTTATAATAAGACTGCTAATCATTTGCCTACTTGCCTACCTCGGTGCAGCTGTAAGAGAAAGGGATGTCAGGCATCAAAGAAAGCTTTGTTTTGTTCTGCTTTGGAACAGGCTTAGCTGAGTAGCTTTTGTTAACTTGCAAAATACGAGGAGATAATTGCAGACCTTCAGAGGTCAATGGAAAGAAAGGTGTAGGCAGACTTTAACTACAGCAAGAAACTTACAGGCTGGGTGTGATATGTCTATGAAGAAGACACCTTGGAAAAATTTGCTTGACATAGAGCAAGTGACAGAAGAAAATTGACGAATTCTTCTTTTGAAATGTTGTTTATGGCATGGAAAAAAGGGATGCTGTAAAATTACTGCTCAGTGTATTTAGAAGGGGCCAAGGGACACGCTTGCTCAAGTTTGAGATATTTAGTTGCTCAGACTCAAAGTTGCCAGTTTATTGGGACAAATGCATACAATGAGTTTTAATTTATCATTGTTACTGGTTTTTGTACCTTTTGAGACATCTTTCAGTATTTACAGTGAAGAGAAAATGTGAGATGTATAATTTTGAAAGCCCTATCACACCAGATGTTCATTTCATCAAGGAGACGGCAGATGCCTTCTCTGGTGTCTCATTTGGGTTTTAAAAAGAAGTTGCAGGATTTATCTGCCTAGGAATCTGGAGCCTTATTTCCCCTGACTTCAACTACTCAATTAATCTAGTGCCTCTTGGGTGCATAAATTCTGAATCTGGTGAACCCATCTCAAAAATGTGCTTCCCTGCAGAATGTTTTTAGGTGGCACGGATCTCTCCGATGCCGCTGGTGGGAACTGACTGAACTTTTCTATAATAAACCACCATCATTACAGTGGACTTCCATTTCCATGTAACTGAAGTAACAGTCTGAAAACACAGACTGAAGTATTTTTGGCTCAATAAAAGCAATTCTGTTGTGGGTGCTAGACAGAGTCTGGAAAGGAAGACACCCCCTCAGTACGTTTGAGCAATAATTGTGAAGAGGTGCTGCAAGGTGTGATAGACCTTGGCATATCTTTTATTGAAAAAAATTATGGTCAAAAATTGGGGCCCAGATGGGCTTGGAGATAATAACTGCTTCCATGAATGCTCCATATTTCAGTGTTGAATAGGAAAACCAAAATTGTTTCATGCTTTGACAAGGAAGATTGCAATTGTTAGGAAGCTGGAAGAGATTGCCAGATAGGCTTGCAACATATCCATCATACTTTAAGAACAGGTCAAACAAACTGTGGTCAGGAATAATATAGATAAAACTATTTCTGCCTTAGGGAAAGCAGACAAACTGATGACCTCTGGAGGTCCTTCCAATTTTTAAACTTTTTTGATATTATAAAAATTAAGATAGAAATGTATACATCAGGTCAGATTTTCACATCTGGTTTGTATCTAGAATCTGATATTTGGTAAAAATAAGGAGGCATCACAGTAGAAAGGCATCTTAGGACTCAGAATGGTGCCAAGCTGATATTATTTTCCTCATGTTAAATTATAGCCTCCATCCCATGTTATAATGTTATTCTTTGACACTGTGAAAACAGAGGATATTGTTGAGCTGGTTAGCCTGCAACAAAGCATTTTTTTGTCACTGGTTTCTTTTGTAATGTTCCACACTGAAGCTGATAAAAGGCTTTGCTGATTCTTAGATGGTAAATGACCAGGATTCTGTTTCTCAGCGCAATCCACTAGGAATTTTCATAGCTGTTTGACTAAATATCTTTTTAATTTCTGTGCCTGTGCATCAGCTAGTGCGTTCCATTCCCCTCCATGCAAAGGGATCTGCCAAAGGCATTCCCACGGCTGAGGAGATCCATGCTGTTGAACACTGTGAAGTTGCATTCAGAATCTAATTTGTCCTTTTTGCTTGTCTTTTTTTTTTTTTCCCTTTTTTTTTTTCCAGCAACAGAACCTACCGAGGTAAGGAAAGCTAATTCAGCTCTTCTGATCACTTTGGGGTTCAACACTGTGGAAAGGAAGGTCAGGACTCTTATACTCCACCTGTATCTACACCTGTGCAGCAAAATCTTCTCTGCTCAACAGAGCATCAGTGTATCTGAAACTTATTCCACACTTCACACTGCATTTCCCTTTACGATATCCCTACAAGGTACCAAAGAAGAATATCTACCACCCTGTGGTACTTCTTTACAAATTGCAAAGTATATAAAAGCTGCATTGGTGAAAGGTACTTCCAGTGGTAGCCTGGATGCTGCTGATAATTTATATGTTATACTATTTAATTTAATGTTATATTACAAATTGTGAGATAATACATTATTCTTGCAGGTTACTACACAAGAGGATATATATGGTATGTATTACTCCATCTACAAATACATATTTGAAAGGATATACTGATTGTTATCTACTCATTTACTCCTGAAAATAGCACGTGCTTAACACAAATTAACCTTTATGAGGAATTTTAAATGAATGCACTCACCACATTGTTTCATGCAAAGCAAAGTCTCTTGGTTTTGGCTAATTGCTTGGCCTTGCTAAACACCTCGGCTGCTACTTACGCTAAAAATAGCTCTGCTTAAGTGATGTCCTGAATTAAGTCACTTCCAGAGGTTAGAAGAAGCACAGAGGTCATGTGTTTCTGCTTTTTATTGATGTTAAGACTTGTTGCAAAATGCGCAGAGTTGGCTGATTTTGCTAGCAAGGCCTAAGAGTCACTGATGCTTGGCTTAGCTGGGGACATCAGTCTGACCCATGGAACAGGAACACAGTTCCAGTTTCATTGGTTTCAAGGATTTTTCAAGAAGCCATCGTGTCCAATATAAAGTAGCAGGACTGCTCTCCGTCCATTTTTGTTTCTGGTATCTTATATTGGGGATTTGAGTGTGAGTTGTTCATAAAGAAGTAAAACTGTGCTACCTGAGGCCTTAAAATATGGTGGGTAGGGGAAAGAAAAGGGAGGGAATGAAATAATTGAAGGAGAAAGGCTCTTGGGACTGGATTAATGCCAAAATAACCACAGCTGGGAGATTCTCAAGATTGTGTCACTGAACAAACATCTACATGAGTGAACATCCTTCCAGTCCCTAAATAGGCTCTGTGAGTTTTACATGCATTGCTGGAAAAATCCTGTGTCGTCAGATTAAAAGTCAGGACTCATCTTTTCCCTGGGAATGAGAAAGTGATACTCTTGTATTTCTGCACAGAATCTCCTTTGCCTACAGAGACTGATGAGGAGGACGAAGATATTTTTAACAAAATTCTGAAAGTTAACAAAGGTAATGCCACCAAATCCCTGTCTATAAGGGGTCTGTCTGTGTTGCTTTTTGGGGCCGATGTGGGAGGTACAATGCCTTGCCACAATCTGTGCAAATGTTGTTCCCACCTTACACGCCACCACATAAGAGATACCTCTGGGATTACTGTGTGGTCTGCTGAAGCCTGATAGCGTCTCAAAACTATTGTGTCAGTACTCCCTAGTGTGGAGACAACTGAAAACTATTCAGACAGTTTCTTCAGCTTTAGCTTGCAGCATCTTTCTGATGCCTTGGACATAAAGAGAAAACGTGGATAATTGGATGCTTTGTTATTTAACCGCCTTTTTCTTGAATGAGGCATCACTTGCATTCAGCCATCATATGGCTTTGCAGTACAGACTCCTAGATAAGCTGCAGTCAGTTCCATGCTCCCTGCTCAAGACTTCCTCTTCTCTGATCCTTCCAAAAATTCCCTGGTCTATCAGCTTGTCTTTCTTACATTTTCTCCTCCAAGAGTCATTCAAGTAGCTTTATTTGAAGTAAAGTAGCCTGTACCAAGAGACACCAAATATTCCTGCAGTTTTCTCCCAACAACAATCTTCTTTTCGGTTTGCCCACCTTCTTGGGTTTCCTTATTGGCACCTCCTGCTTTTGCCCAGCACCTTTCTGGGGATATATTTGATGCCATTTGTTCAATGTCACATGGTGGATGATTAAATCGTACCAGAGTAAAACATCATTCTTACCCTTGCAACTGCTTGCTTTTCCAAGTGTGCTTAGCAAGTGTTCAACAATCTACAGCTCAGATGTTTCCACCCTTTCTCTCTCACCAGACAGCTCCCAGTTCCTGCAGGAAGGTGACATAGTTCCACGGAGGAGTCGCAGTGCCATCAATTGTCGCCATTGCAACTGGCCCCCATCCAGTGATGGGACTGTTCGTATTCCCTATGTGTTGGATCCGACTTATGGTGGGTTTAAATTTCAAGGTTTTTTTAATGGATTTTATCCAATACACTTCAGAGCAAAACTTACATCTAGTGAGCACACAAACAGTTGAATAAATCAGTTCTAAGGTTTTACTTGTGCTGTGCGAGCACAGATAAATTTTAAGTTACAAGGACCTGAACCAAACAAAGATCGAATTTCATAGAGAAGTTTTGCATCCATAATGTTTTGGGACCAGTCTCTTGGAGAAAACAATAACCATTCCCTCTAATGGTGTCTGCCAGAATACCTGCCTTTATGGAGTTCATGCCTATTACAGTGGGGCTTCAATGGTCTGCTTTTCATCAGCAAAACACCTTCCTGTAGTTGTCTCCAAGTGTCCGATAAGAAGATATATCAAAAATCACCACTACAATTAAGTTGAAAAAAAAAGCACCTGAATACATTTGGACAAATATCTGGATAAAGGGGATCTTATGCCAGGTTGTTAAAGTCTTAAAAAAAATTCAGTACTGAGCAAAAAACAAGAAAGAACCTAGGCTAATGTTTCTGTCCCTCATTTGCCCTGTTTTTGAGAACATGTAAGATTTTAATGGCATCTGCTAATGTCCTCTTGTGACCCCTAAAATTAACCCTTTCTTCCCCAGAGGAGAACCATATAAAAGGGATTCATGATGCCATGGCAGAATTTGAAGCACTTACTTGTATTAATTTTGTGAAGCGCAAGACAGAACGTGACTACCTCAGTATTAGATCTGCCGATGGGTGAGTTGAATGATAAATTAACAAGTTATTTCTACACTGTTTTTCACTCCTTTCCTACACTGATTCTGTGTGACCTCAGAGGGGCTTTTATCTTATCACAATGCCAAGGTATCCTCCTTGGATACCTTATTAGTGCAAGGGCTCATTAGGGACATCAGAAACTCATTGTAATGCCAATCATGGAAAAGCATCATTGAGGTGGAAAGAATATCTAAACTCATGCTTTCTGTGTGGTATAATGCATACTTGAGCAGAACATACCTTGATTACTGTAGGTCCTAATTTACACAAGTAAACTGATTTTAACTTATGGAATAAACAGTTCTTTGAATCACACTGTTGTCTATCCAGGTCAGAATTAGAGCCTATGAGGAAATTGTTCAACACTTGTTAGCTTGAAAGTGCTATCTCTGATACAGTGTTTAGCATTTTGAAAAAAAAAAAAAAAAAGTTATTTCAAGGGAGTTAAAGTCATGGTAAAGTCAGAATTCAGGAGCCTCTCTGCCAATGAAAGTCTTCCAGGAAGATTTAGCAATGATCATACTCTTTGTTCTTTTATATGCCATGGTCACTTTTACCTCTGTATACTCTGACTATCACAGTGGAGAGGGAGGAATACTTCCGCTCCCACGAGAGGTGTGTGAAGCAAGATTCTCTGTTCTGCCTCTCTGCCTGCCTGCCAGTAAAAATCCCATGAGTCTTCTGTTGTTGTTCAATGCCTCTCTCAGCTGCTGGTCCAACTATGGGAGAGTAGGAGGTGGGCAGACTGTCTCTGTGATGAAAGGAGGCTGCATGTGGAAAGGAGTAATTCAACATGAACTAGAGCATGCTCTGGGCTTTTTGCATGAACACTCTCGAAGTGACAGAGATAAACACGTAAAGATCATGTGGGAGTACATCAGTCCTGGTAGGTACTTTGAACTCCTCAATGTAGAAAGTGGTGTAGACACATCCTACTGCTCCTAGCTCTCCCTTCTTCCCTGAAGGGAGCAGGTAGGAAGCATACTCTAAGTACAATATCATATATTACAGCTGACAGACCAGACTTCAAGAAATTTGAAAACTCCAATAACCTGGGTCTTCCATACGACTATTCCTCAGTAATGCACTATGGCCCGTAAGTAGCAGCGTGACATTACTATTTTCAGAACTCAAATCTTACATCAGAGTTAGTTTCTATCATAACTCTCTCCAAACTACCAGTTTTCCCAATTTCCCTTCTGAGAAAAACACTGTGAGTCAGTTCAGAGAAGCTGCTCCCTAGGATTGGGATATACTCACTATTCCTTAGCCTTCTATTAGGGACCCCTTTACTGCTGGGCTTGGGAGCAAAGGAGGGCATCTGGGCATTGACTCTGCTTACTGCTGGACATCTCAGTGAGACCTATTTAAACAGCGCTATTAGTCACACAACAGCTTATGTACAATTCTTGTTCTCTCTCCAAAGCATGCCATTGAATCCTGAAAGAAGTTCTGGTGCTTAGAGAACATAATTTCTTGTGGGTTTTTTCAGATACACATTCACCAATACCACTGGGAAAGCAACTATTGTACCCATTCCTGATGGATCAGTACATATTGGACAGAGACAGGGGATGAGCAACTTGGATGTGGTCAAAATCAACAAGCTTTACAACTGCAGTAAGTAACTCAAAGCCACCCTCTTATCTTCAACTCAGATTTGGGCATTTGCATTGAGAGACAGCAGTTTTTCATCAGACTGTGAGATTATTCTCATAAATTCCTGGTACCCACCAGGGTTATTCTGGGAGGAAAAGGTGCAAAGGTGAAACTGGAGGCACAGTGTGATTAGTGAGAAAATGGAAACTGCCTCTAAACTAAATCAAACACATTTACTATTAACATAAGTGGCTGCTGTGCAACTAGACTTCACACACATTGTAAACTTCAATGGAATAATTTGATTTCTTACAGTTCAGCAGACAATTATAAATCCCAAAAGAGCCAGACATCACCGTTCCTCATGGCAGCTGGTATTTAAGACCTGAGCCAAACCAAAACAGTTGTATGCTCCTTTGAACTAGAACAGTTTCATGTTGCCTCGTCCAGTTTTCAAAAGTTTGTCATTAAAAGTTTGTGTGTTTAAACTCTTTATATTTAATCTCTGCTAGAAGAAATTTTTATATACAATCACAGAAATTCATTCAATCAAAGAGAAAAAAACTGATGAATAAAGTATTACCTCTTGCACACCAAGTGCTCCTCCTAAGCTTAGAATTTAAGCATTGCAGAGGCATCATATTTTGTGCTTGAATCTTGACATCACTTAACTTCCCCTTCTGAGTGCAAAACAGTGGCACCAACTGCAGTGAATTGAAACCTCTCACACTCTTTTTAGAGGTGGAGAAAGATCTCTTGCTAAATGACAGATGTAATCAATAAAAAGTAATGCTTTTCAAAGCATTGCTTCACTTTCCTCTTTGATGCATTATGTGAAAGTCAAGACCACATGATTCCTCATATTAATCAAGATGTACTCGTACTCTGAAATTAATGCTGACAGATCAGAAAACAGAGATCAGTCCATCCTGAAGAGATTGTAGTTGTGAACGACTGAAAGTTTCTGCAATCCTGATGCTGAAGGAAGCCTTTTTCCCTCAGGTCGCTGCAGCACTATTCTTGATGGACCTTCTGGGTCACTGAGATCTGCCAACTACCCAAGGAATTACTCAGATAACACCAACTGTGTCTGGCTCCTCCGAACCCGATCCAGAAAGGTAATCACAGGCTAAGAGTGATCTTGAAATATGACTGAACTTCTTCCTATGTTAAGCATCTTATGCTTTGTCTGTACAGCAGTTGCCAGATAAGATCTTCTCCATGAGAGAAATTTCTGACTAGTCTCTACTTCTCATGTGCTTAAGCCACATATAGGCAAAGATAATGCAGACCTGTGATTTTGTAAAAACCTCCCTATGTTAGGCTTCAGGTTTGCAAAATCAAGACAAAGCACCCTGAGCATGGGAGCATTCAATGATTAGATCTGAACCTTGCAACCTCAGGGGAAGAGAGGCAAAGCTGGGTGAGCAGTTCTAGTCCGTGAGTCCGTGCTTTGCTGCAGTTTAGATTCTGTCTGGTTTAAAGGACATTCCGTGAAAGAAGTATGTATTAAAAGGTGATTTTCTTTTCCCTTCCAGATCTCCCTGCACTTTCAAGCCTTTCAGCTGCCGAAAACTAAAGGCTGTCAGGGTGATTATGTTAAAGTTTATGATGGATCCAGCAAGTCTTCTCCAGTTCTAATGGACAAGACTTGTGGATCAAAAATACCCAATGGCATAGTTGCTTCTGGTAATCTTATGCTCGTAGAGTTCATCACAGATGGTGCCCATACAGCTTCTGGTTTCCAAGCTACCTTTACTTCTGGTAAGTCTGAGAACAAGGAGAATGGCAAAGAAAACAGTCTGTGACAAATCAACCTTTCTGTTCGCTCAGGAAAAATATTAAAGGACTGCTCTCCAAGAGGGTCATCACTTCCTTCCTTGCTTTTGACACAATGGGTCAGTTCTACACTGACACCATTTATTCATTCATGCAGATGGGGCCATACTCAGGATAAGTGGTGCTAGCCAGGTTCACAGTTCACCTTCCCTCTCAGATATGTGCCAGTCCAAAGCACGCGCCAATAAGGAAAGTCAATTTAATGATACTGCTGGTGTTACTAACGCAATAGAAATAGAATAAATTGTAATGCAGCATTTCAATATATCATTTCTCTGGAAAAGATGCAGTTTATAATCACACAGTTCAGAGCATGAGACAGATCTATGGTGAACAAGGTCACCCAGCCCCATGGCAAGAAGAGAGGCAGCATTTCCACGGTCAATATTCCTGGAACCTATCTAGCTAGAATACATTTTCTTCTGTCCCGTTTAATTGAGAACTAAGGCCACAACTAAACAATTAAGTGACCACAGGCTTGTGAGTTAGTGTGTACCAGCTGGAATGAAGGGATTCCTGTGTGTGACTGAAGCCTACAGCAACTGCACAATGGTGCAGCTTGTGTTGGTGGGAAAGGAAGCTCGGCTGTGTCGTGCAGCCTTGTATTTGCCACGGAACAAGAACAAGCACACAGAGTTTGCATGAGTCCACTGAAATGCACTAACTTCACTGTATACCCAAACCAAACCAGCAGTTTTGCATTGTGTCTCTGTAGTGTCTATTTCTGTCCACCGTTCTATGGAAGGAAAGAAAAGTAAAAAACTCCATGTGCCACTTTGATGTGTCCACAAATACAAAGCAATCTTAGCTGCCAGATAAAATGGGATTTAGCATGTACATATTTTAGAGATGCTGCAGTTTGTTCAGAGACCTCTGGAAGCTAAGTATTCTCTCATTTCACTTACAGTGAGGACCCAAAGAAGATCTAGCACCCACAACTGACTTAATGAAGAAGAACCTATTCTGTGAATATTGCAATTATGTGTTTCCTACTTTGTTCCTATCCTGGCTTGGATCAGTATAAAATTTAATTCTATTAAGAATCAAAGTTTTCATCTTCCTGAAAAAGTTTATTCCCCAAGCCGTATAAATGTACAAATTCTATACATCTGGTGTGTTCCTCCTTTTGTCTGCACAGTTAAGTTATTATTTAACAATTGAATAAAAAGCTTCATTTAAAAGAACCAAAGTTTCCATTTCTCTTTTTCAGTAGTCACGTCCAGCCAAACACACTGTCAATGTGGGCTGACTTCTTAGGCCTCTTCATTCAGCCACAGGGATGTCTCTTAAATATACCGCTGACATCATCATGGGTTTAGTTATTTGGCTAAAGAGAACAACTCCAAACTTTAAAAAATCATTTTATGGTCTTCACAGTCTTGAGCACAAAAAGGTCTTGGACAGGCTCCTACCCCAGCCTAACATTTCAGCTTCCAAAAATTACTTCTGTTATATCCTTAAATCACAAGAAAGGTGGACAAGACAAATCTACTTCCAGGAAAGAACTGGTACTTCCAGGAAAGAACTGGGCATAGTTCTGGCAGGCAGGGGACAGGTGAGGGTGCTTGTTTAGCCATGTGCCATTTTTGGTTCCGCAGAGATAATTAAGCCTATCACAGGACAAGAGATGGACCTGATAATGGCAGCAGAGTTCATGCACATGTTCAGAGAAGAAATGTTTTGTCAGGGAAGTAGCTATGCTCTTCTCTTCTGACCTCATAGAGAGCTGCAAGAGTGTCACAACTCCTGGAGTGTTCATTTTATAGCCTTGCCTGCAGTCACACTCTAAAAATGACATTCTCTTGACCAAGACAAGCCTGTAAGAGATCTGAGAACAAAATAGGCTGCTATTTTAATCTGTAGCACAGACGGATAGTTAAATATATGACTAACCTGGCTATTTAATGCTTGTATTTTTAAGTTTGAAAAAAGGAAATATTTTTCCTGTTCTTATCTTGTAACACTAGAAACCCTGAAATTTTTCCCACAGAAATAAATTTCTAGAAAACAACACTGGGAAAATAATTTGAATCTCAGAGTAAAAATTACATGGAAAATGAAAAATTATTTATTTCTTTTATTTTGTTAAAGGAGGCACCAAAAAGACTTAATCTGAAAGAATTTGCTCAAAGGCCTGTCTGTGTTTATACCATATGATGAAGAATCAGTCAGCTCTTGAGAGAAATTGTAATTCCATTGTAAATTGCTTCCTTATCCACAGTGGCTGTACAAATGCCTCTGAACACAGCAACCTCGAGTCTGCTTTAGAGGAGGCATTTCTTCAGTTCTTCAGACATTGCAAGATGGGTTCAGCTTCTCATGCGTTGTTTGAGTTACTCTGAGCAATCAAGTGTTGCTATCATAAAAGGAATAGTTCTTCTAAAATGCTGTTAAAAATGCAGTTTTAGAAAAAATGTAGTTTCTGAAAAAATGCAGTTCTAGAAAAAAAATTTTTGCTAGTTTTGATTCCTAAGCCCCTACAAAACAAAATGGAGGAAATACTACTGCAAAGCCAGTGGGTGAGGACTAACATCCTAGCACTGTCTTTTGAGAAGAATTTCAGGTGTGATTAAGGTGTTCCACATGGTGATGAAAAGGAAGTCTCAGGTGATTTAGATACTTACCCTTGAAGGAGGAATAATGATTTCAGTAGGAGCTCTGAAATATTGTTGGCAATGGCTGAGAAATTAATAAAGCTGTGATCATCTGTGTATTGCTAAAATTGCTGCAATAGTTAAGAATTTTTCTTTTCAGGGAAACCAAGCAACCTGTGCCAAGAAAAAGTAAGACCCAGTCGACATTAAGAGCCTGCAGTTTCTCCTTTTAATTCCACTGGAAGAGGAGCCACTTCCCTGCCAAGAGGCAGTCAAAGTCCAGGTCTGTGTGGAGTTGGTCTGATCCTTATTGCACAGGACAGGACAAAAGCTGGTCACAGAGACAGAGCCAAGGTTCAGCCCGAGACTGTGTCCCCACAGTTGCCCCAGGACAGCTCCTGATGTACCAGCAGCTCAGGATGGGGTGAGCAGCCCAGGACAGTCACTGATTCTACCTGACCTAGGTGTCTGGAGTGTACAAGGACAGCAGCATGAGGCAGTCTGTCTGTGTCTGGAAACCACTTCTGTCCTGAGGGCTTTATCATCCCCTTGCTGTGACCATAAATGCTCCTCGCCCCAATTTCAACCTGAGGGTAGCATTTTGAAAATTCAGTGGGATCGCATCTCTACTTATTGTCCTATAGCAAAGTGTAACATTTCCCTCGTGCAGATGGGGGTCTCTGTCCAGCTCCAGGGACATGCACTACCCCACAGACAGGGCTGTAGCACCACCTGAGTGTCAGTCTGGGGATGGTTTCACGAGGCTACCACTGAACAGGCCCGGCTCACTTCAAACACTCATTGTCACACAGACACAAACATACAGTTATGCCTGCATCCTCTTCCTCATCCTCGACTATCTCCAGAAGAAACATCAGATAATGCAGCACCATCATCTTCAGATGCACCATCTTGCTGAAGAAAACATCTGTGAGTGAGGGAATACTTCAGCAGGGAGAGCAGCATCCCAAATCACAACGAGAATTGTCCTGGGCCCATATGCAGACATGTGCTCAGTCTTCTCTGGGGCAGTAGTGGGCACCTCCCTCAGGCAGTCCTAGTCTGGAAGCTACAGTGGCAGAACAGAGCACCAGGCACATTGCGAGGCTCCCTGCAGGTTTGTATTTCTGGGTGCTACCCAAAACGCGTGAAGCTGAGACTTCTGAACCAAAACCACTTTGGGAATGTGGAAAACTTCACGCATGCAAAGCCTCCCAAGGATGCAGCAGAACATCTCTTTTAGGACACCATCTCTTCCCCCAAACTACATCCATATCAATCCAGCCAGGCCAGTCTTTGTGGAATGAAATACAAAGATTTTCAGGAATGTTGTGGGGATGGAAATGTGCACGTGAAAGAAATCGATGGAAGAAGCAGCCAAACAAGGGTTACAAGAACAGCCTGTATTGATAACAAAGGACATAATTCCCATGACACAGCACCCAGGAGGATCATGGAGGCACGTGGTGTTTATGGCATGACCACAGGGTCTATACCCCATTCAGCAGCAGCACGGAAGACTTGTCAGTGGAAAATCCTGCACTCACGTGCCAGCAAGTTTGCAGCTCCTGAGCGTGCCATTCCTTTTTCCCATTACCATAGCAGAAAAAAATGTGCGTCCTTCCAGCAATGACAAACAGGTTGTTTGCACATGAGAGGCTTTTCCATGAGGAGGCAGAAGGCTAAAATTCCCATGCTTAATTCAGTGTGTTTCCCCCTCATGGTCTGAATTCTTCTTCACCAGGCACTGCACAGACTCGGGCAATTATATGAGGGGAAACCTTTTTTTTTTGCTTTATAAAGAGGTAGAAAGTTTTAGTTCTCCTTTTTGACTACTTTGAATTGTTAAAAATAAAAAATAAAAGTACCAACAACAGCTACCTTCCCCTTTCCCCTTTAATTGTAGTACATACAGTTATTCATAACAACTATTCTGAATCTCATTCAAGCTTCAAAGCAACTGGTATCATTCTTGACCAAGAGAATCTAGGGAAATAGTTACAACTCAAAGCATATTCAGAAGTTCATTAAACACTAATATTATTCTACAATTTCAATGAATGCTTGTCTTTTTAAATGAAGTGATAGATACAGGAGTGGGAGACCAGACAATGGAAATGAAAAGAAAGCATTTTTATTTGGCATTAATGAGCAAAATAGATGTTGCCTGAATTTGCCTGTTTTATTTCTCTTTCAGGAAAATGGTAAAGCCAGTATCAGAAAGAACAGGCAGATACAGGCCAGCCATCACGGGGAAGTTCACAGTGACAAGGCAGATCCAAGGTCAAACTGTGGAATCCACAGGCCAGGATGAATAGGGTTCATGGCCAAGCAGAGGCACAGCTGTGACAGCCCTGGAGAGGGACACACCTTCCATGCAGCTTAACCAGAGACTGAAGGTGTTGGTCTGAGCTGCAATGAGGCTCCTGGCCCACGAGTGGAAGGCTTGGAAGGAGTTCCCGGGTGAGGCTGATGAGGGGAGTTAAGGTCTCAGTGCACTCAGGGATCTGGGAGCAGGAAGTATAATGGTGTTGGTAATGTTGCTGTTCCTTTGGTAGCCGGTGGTTTAGGACAGGCTTAGGATGGTTCTGCAGTAGGTCTCAAGGCGACCAGACAGCAAGTACCACAGAGAGTCATGCACATGGAGCTGTCAAACCGACTGCACAATGAAAGCACTTGAATCTTAGGACGCTGCTTAGGCTGCAGATCTATTATATTGCTTTCTGTCTTTATCAAGCCTCAGTCTAAATCACAGACCAGAGCTGTGGGGCCTTGTTTTCGGCAGTAACTATATGATAGGAGTTATTTTTTATGACAGCTGAGTGCTACAGCTGTATTGAGAGTTAAAATGTGAACATCGATAGGCCATGTCTGTTTCTTCCATGATCTTGCTGCTGCCTTGTCCTGCTGGCAGTTCGTGCCCCTACCAATCTTATTTGTTTTGACTCTTATCTCAAGCCACTTGATGGCAGAATCTTTTGCTTTTCTTTCCAGTCCTCTGTCTTGATGTATCTGCAGGAATACTTCCATCACACAGTTGTCTTCTAGAACATCTTTTCAGATGCTTTTAATCTACAGCTATTACCTTTTACATCATTGTGTTATGGGATTACAATGATAGAGTTCAGTTGTATTGTCTGTGCATAATCAATTTATATTGAAAGAAATAAACTCAGAGGGAACATTCACACAAGGAGATGCGTGTTTATAATTATTTTCAGTTGACTTTTAAGCTTCCATTTGCTATATAATTAATTGTTCTTGTACATGGCAAACTTGGAGAAAACTTTCTATTGGATTTAGCTGAAAGGAGTTAAGAATCTTATGTGGTTTAGGAAGATGCATGATCACCTTATTATGTAGATTCAGAAGTATTTTTTTAGCAATAAGCAGTCCAAATCTGGCTCAAAGCCCTTGGCTTCTAAATCTCAATGGTTCTTCATGGTCTTATACTTTGCTTTCACTAGCTTGTATAAATCCACATCTCAAATGAACATATGAGCGTTGCTAATTAGATTTCCTAATATATTTAGATGTAATTTATCACATTTGTAAATTACCACTTAAAGTAAAAAGGCATGAGGACATAGGACTGTGGAGTAGAAGTATTAAGTTGGAATAACTGGTGGATCCAGCTTGTGGAAACCCACAGTCAACACTATGTTTTGACTGCAATCTCAGGGTGATATATTATGTGAGAGGAGTAAAAGTAGAAGCTGTTTACAGGAACATGAAAAGCTCTATGAGACCCCAAAACCTGACTCCTGTAAGGTATTACAGCTTAGGCGTGAGATATATTATTAGAACCTGACACCTGAGTGCTAGGTTGAATGCCCCAAAGGGAGAAAAAAATGGATGCTGTGGTTACACTTAAACGCCCAAATGCAATCCTTTTAATCTCTCGGAACTAAGACAGCTGCTCATAGGAATGAAGCTGTGAAAGTATGCTTTAAATATTCCTTTCTGAATGAAACCTAGCGTAGTTTTTATGGGCAGTAAAATCACTGGTCTATTCTAGAAACAAAGTAAATAGCCCATTAAATCTGCTCTAGTTTTGATCCTGCCTCTTCCCATGGTATTTAGCAAGATATTTTTACAGATATAACACAACATGTGTTCAATACAATAGGATTCAGACTCCTCTTTGCATTGGTTCCAGAAGACATTATTTTTAGCCAAATATGTGCAATTTCTAACAGCAATCTAGAGCTGTTTCTTGTACCTAAGCAATACTAAGATCTCAGCTGATGGACAACACTTCAGTTTAAAGTGTTCCACAGTGTAACAGCTAGTAATGTTCATTTTTAGCATATGTATGTGTTGGATATGTGCACAATGCACCAGATATATGGGAAATGGATACCTAGCATTGTTTGGTTTGAGAATAAATATTTATAAAATAATGTAAATGAAAGAAAAGTAACAGTCTACTTAAACCCATCCCCTGAACATTTGGGTATTACCCCAAAATCTGTAAAGTTATGCTCTGCATATTAAAATGAGGCTGCCAGTAAACATCTTTGCAAAACTAAATGTATTGGTTTGCTCTGGTCTGAAGTCTGTTATCTGGTTCTGTTCCTGCCAGTTTCTGATAGGCCCACATTTAGATTTCACACAATGTCTTACCTCAACCGACCTGTGAGAATATCTGTTTCAATAGTGATAATATCATTTAAGTGGTTTTCAAAACAGAAAAAACATCCCCTTCCTATACAATTCTTCTCTCCCTAGAACTGTACTTAGGGCAGGGCTGTCCTAGTGTGGTAATAATAGGTCCAAATCAACTGTGTAAAATGCAGTGGCTAGTTACAGCAATTTTAAAATCCTTAAATTCTTCCATTTAAGTAAATTGTACAATGAAATGTTAATACTCAGTTCCATTAAAGTTTTTGTTACTCTTGCCAATCTACTCAGTAATCACAAAATAAGAGGCTATTTCTGGAGGATAATTTATTCAGTACATTATTTTCTTTCTTCCGTCGACAAAATGCTCTGAAAAATCCTCACAATAACTTCATTGCCTGAGTTTGTAAATTTATTTGGTAAACGTTTTCCCTGTGTGCATATTTTATGAACAATTTGTTGTGGATATTCATGATTCAAATTATAGCATTAATTCAGTGCCTAAGTAGTATGGTTTCTGCATTGTAATTGTCGCTTGTGCAGCTTACCCACATATTTCCCACTTAGAATTTAAAGTGTGAATAATCACATTCAAATGTATATTTTGTGACTATTTAAGCTTTCAAAATTAAATTTATTTTTGAAAGTTAAAGTGAGCCTTTTTTTCCTCTAATGAATATTAGTGTGTTTTTTTCAATTGCTTACACAGCTCTTGTAATTGAATTTTGCTGACCTAGATTTCCCCTGCAGTTTCAGCAGTTTCAGTTGAGTACAGACTTTTCCCTTCACTTTATCTTCTAGACTTTTGTAGTGTCCAATGACTGAAAATAAGTTTTCTTCTTGTATAATATGATTTGGAGAGATTGATTACTTGATTTAGTTATCGATTACTTCACTTTGGGAATTTTAGCAGCAAAAACATCAGAGAGTATCAGCACTGTTGTAGAGCAGATGAATGGGGTTTTTTTAATCCTCGATCAAAATCTCTTTTTCTGACATCTCAATTGACATATGAACTGTCTCTTCTTGTCATTTTGGGGGAAAACGTTGGTTTGATGAAAGAGCTGTTAATGAATCTCACAGCTATCCAGCAGAGCTCGGCATGTTGCCAAGCTCCACACAAATACATAATTTCACTTCTTTTAATTGGCTTATTATTTATTCCATGACTGTGGGAGCAATTTCTCTCTGTAACATTTTCTGTAAGTACAGAAGTTGTATATTCTTCTCCTGAACATGTAGAAATACACTGTTTTTTGTTGATGAGACCAACCTGCTTTTTCCAGAGAGAGAATCAGTCTTACTGCAGAGGTTCTGCAATGTCTGAAAAGGATCAATTCTTGGAGGAAGAGCAGCTGTCTTAAACTCCTCTTGGGCAAAGCTGAAGTGACACAATCCAATACCCATTTTCTCCAGGGAACATTTTCTTTTTCTCTTAGTCTAAAAGCCTAGTGTCTGAGAATTGCCTCACACAACAGCCAGATCTAAAGGGCAGAATACTGGGCCATTGAGTGAATTCCAAAATTCATCATAGGTCTGCCATCTGTACCCAGAATAGTGAATATGTAAGCCACCACAGAAAATTATGCGCTCATGGACAGAAGGGTTTCTTTGGTGAGGATCTCCACATCCCTTTTAGGAAACTATTTAGCTGTATTTACAGAACGATATGACAGAATTTTTTCCTGCCATTTCTGAGGGTTAGGATTTTCATGAGCCATTCTGTAACAATCATTTACACACAACTTTTCCTCAGATATTTGTCAAAATCCCTAAGTCTCATGCTCTTTATAGGAGTGTTATAAGGAAGTTAAAACAACAGTGTATGACGAACTGACATACAAGAACTTTTTCTCTTGTTTCTAGAGACAAATCCAGTACATTCACTACATCTGTGACTCATTTATTCAGCACTGGATATACCTGTTTTTACCATAGCTGGTCCAACATTGGCCCCAGGTTAGTGCTCTCCAGCACTGGCTCAGATCTGGTTCTGCACTCCACAATTCAGTATATTTCACTATTTTTACAAATTAATTCCCCAAAGTAGGACTTTGTAGTCTTCGAGGGGTTTTTTGTTGTTGTTGCACTCTTGTGATTTCCTTTTTTAAAGTTCATTTCTTTTTTATGAATATCATACTTCTCCTGCTTTTCTGTTTCTCTGTGTGCAAACCCCACAAAGACAGAAATGAGAACTCCAGCAGTTTCCTGGGTCTTGCTGTCCAGAGCAATCTCATCCAAATACTGATGTTACTGGGCAGTTTAGTTTGCTGCTTAGGAGAGCAGTTCTTACATTTCTTCAGGGGTTGAGAAGATATTCCAGATATTTTCATCACCTTTTACATGAGAAAAACTGAGGTCAGAGAGAGAAAAGCTGACAGCTGGTTTAGAATGTGTCGTATTAACAGTTATGCTATTGGAATTGGTAAATGCCATCTGGTGAATAAAGATTATATGCCTAATAAGTCAAATTTACAAATGAACACAACTAAAAAATAAGGAGGTATTTAATTATTTATATTTAACCTCTTAAATCTGCTATTTCTTTTTAAGGTTCAGTGTATTCTGAAAAAAGTTCTGCAGTTGATTCAATTGATTGGTTTTGGTTTTTTTTGTTTTTGTTTTGGTAGTGTTTCCATTGACTGAAAAGTTTATTAAATCAAGAAAAAATTATTGAGATTACAAGAAGCAGTGTAAAGAACTGCAAGCAGCAGAAGCAATACAGTGAAAAGTGGAGGTAACATAAAAGAAAAGATACACCTAAAAAATAAGATACACACTCTACTTACTGTTTTGCCTTTCTATTGTATAACTTTCATTGTTCTTGTGGGTTTGTGTGTAGAATACTGGTCTATCTGGCAGAGCTATATCTTCTCTTTCAGTGACTGATGTAATTTTAAAAAGCTACTCCAAAAAAAGTAGTATTAAAAAGCTTGAGACAGCTCTTATTTTCGCAACTTACAGCTTAAAATCTCAACATTTTTACTAAAATCCATGTAGGTTATTTTACAGTGTTTTACTGCCAGTAATTCTTTTTCAAAGGGCATCTTATATGGTTATTGGTGCTTGGCATGGCCTGATCTTTGAAGAATTCATAGGAATTTTGCTTATTTATGGAGAAAAGTATAGAACATCAGCTGCTGGAAATGAAACAAAACGAAAAATTTCTTCATAGGTTATTAACTTGACAGTCTGCACACATTCACTGGTTGCACCCTAATTCTACCTCCCAGGCCCAAAGCAGCACAAGCAAACCCACCCATATTTCATCCTCTGGAAGTTGCATAGCTCAGTGCTCCACGGAAGGAGAAGTAAAGGCTATATATGTGTGTGTGTGTGCACTGGTGCTGCACAGCCAGATGAAGCTGCTGTATCAACGAGTAGGTGAGTCAGCAAAGCATCCGCAGAGGGAAAAGTAGGCATGACTGTTGCCAAGATACCACGTCTGCAACACAAAAAGTAGTACAAATTGAGTTTCTTTATGAATTTACTACAGCACATGTACCGTAATCTTGGCACGTAGAAAAAATAATTGACGTCCTACATGTACAGCAAGTTAAGCTACACGGTGACGTGAAGCAGGGCCACCCTGATGGAAAAAAAAATAGACAGCAGGGAGAGATTAATGAAGTGCTGCCATGGGTTCATTTTGGTTTTGCTGTGAATGTGGCTGGTGGAATTGGCTTGAAACTTGCTGAAAATGATGGCTTGTATCAGGTATGAGTATCTGAATGTTAGTATCTGTGTATGAGAAACTGTCCTGAACTCATTAATCCAGACCTAGATTTGAATGAACAACTGGTTTTACTGAAAAGCGTGCTTGTTTCAGTTGACTGGAAGGTGGTAAGTGATTTCAGATCTGGAACCGATTTTCATCAAGAGGCATTGTCATTTGCATTTGAAAGTAATGTAAATAGTGCTGTATTTTAAAAGCCAATTTGTGATATTATTTCAGTAATTGAAAATTTGGGAAATCTCCCTAACATCCTCAAGCAAGCTAGTCCTGCTTGAAATAGACAGGGCTTGTTCCAGTTGCAGAGATTGGAGAGTGATCTACTTTTTCTTGGATTGCTAGTGTAGATTATATAGATGCTAAAAATATGACTTACTCTTCAGAAAAAAATGATTACTAAGTAGTCCGAAGTCCTGAAAAGCAGAACTAAGATTCTCCAGTTGTTTAAATTCTCTGACCTGACTTGCATTGTGTTCGTATTGATTTTGGTATAAAGCATTAAACTCAAGCATAGAAAAAGTGCTTTAATTTAAACAAACCATTTAACACTTTGAAGATGTCCTGGCTGCTGACTTGTGAAGTGGAAAATGCTTTAATTGCATTACAGCTTTTAAAGAACATAATGCAAACCTTAAGCAAATTCTCCAGCGCAAGAGTGAGCTACCTAATCCTGAAATTTAAATTCACAGTCTTGTCCAAGAGAAGGTGTGTATGAGGCTGAACAAGTAGCTTTTAGTTGCCAATTTATATATGGTAGTAGAAAATTTGGTCTCAAGTTGGGGCATGGAGGGGAGTGTGTGTGTGGATTTTGTGCAGCAGAGAGAGAGCATAGGAAAACGAAGGTTCTGGAAGAAAGGGACCTGGATATGGGAACAAATTGAATATCCTTGGATGTGCAGTTGTTAATGATGTATGGATGATTTATCTGGGTTGCAAATTATTGATGCTGAGGAGGCAGAGACACCAGTTCAGAGCTTGTGAAGAGCCAGCTCAGGTCTATGGAGTCTGTCAGCTCTGATGCAGTGTGGTGCAGGGTTGTGGAGGGGCCAGCTCAGCAGTGTGTACGTTTTTAGCAGTCTATGCTTAAACTCCAGGTAGACCTCAACTAACAATTCTCTGAACTCTATCTGTAGATCGTCTCAGGACTATGCCATGCTCCTCATTATCTCCTGCCATACCTAGAACACCTGGCTTGTTCTAGGTATCTGCCTCTGTGGCTAAAGATTTGATTGGGTATTCATTCAGTTACTTTGTTAGCTATGAGTCACAGTGTAGGAGGAAAAATATCTCCCTGCCTTACAGAACTTGGTCATTGCTGTTTTAAAGAACTGCTAAGTACTGTTTAGTAATTTTATGGCAAATATTGGGATTAAATCTCTTTCTCCAGAGTGGTTTTACTGCTGCGGTGGTGCAACGCACCCCACCCTTCTCCTCAGGCCACACCATGATCTCAGAAATGCTTGTTATGCCTCAGCCTTGATGAGGAGCACCTGGGCTCATCTCCTCTGGAGCTTATCAGAAACACCATCTGCTCACAGGAACATGGGAGCTGGCTGAAGAGCTTCTGTTTCTTGACAAACAAACAGCCTTGGAAACTTATTTTTCTTGCCTGAATAACAACCCAAGCAGAATAACATTTTTGTTGTCAAATGTTCAAAGAACATTGCCTGCTTGAATTGTGGTCAGGATGGAAAATTTCTATGACTAAAACCATTTCTTATGGGACCCTATAAGCAGCGGTCCTGAGAGTGAGACCCTTTGTGCTCCCCTGGAGTGCAGCGGGCTCCTTCTCCTCAGTGGGACAACCAGCTAACTCTCAAATTTGCTATAGTTAAAGTGCTGCCACTGAGTGCTCATGATGGAGCCTGGTCTGAAATCCTCACTCCCAGAGGCTCAACCCTTTGCCCACAGAGAAGGTGCAAAGGCATCTGATGGGAGTATTTTGCTGAATTTGAGGGGGATTTCCGCAGGTATATACCTTGTACATACTCCTTTAGGTCTGTGTGTGTGTGCAGGTGTGAATATGCTGTAGCAAGTGTACTGTAAATATTGCATTGTAAGCTTCTTTAGTACTTTAGACCTGTAAGTAACTTAGGTCTGTAAGTGAGTTACTGTTGTGCTACAGTAAATTTTACAGGAATATTTTGCTAAATTGTTTAAATTGAGCTATCAATTGAAGTGCTGTTAAAACCTTTAGGCCTAAACTGCTGGTCAAGTTCAGGAACTAAGTTCAGCAAGGGGGTCTACCCTGAACCTTGTGACTCAGTGGGGGGCAGTCCTTGGTCCTTTTACCCTACAGCATTTCTATCCTTACCCTCTTCCATGCCCAGCCTCTGCATAGATAATTTTTGGCTGATTTTAGTTTTAGATTGATTGATTTTTTTTTAGATTTCTGTCCAATTTTTCCCTTCATCCTTTAACTGTCTGGTAAGTAGCAGAGTGGACCTTGCCAACAAACCTTGTTGTGCTTTCACTTTAATATTAAACCTACTTTTGCTGACATCTTTGCTGGAGATTCTTTGAACAACCTAAACCACTCATTTACAACAATCTGCTTGTCATTTTCTCTAAGAAGTGTCACACAATGCCCCACTTGCTGTCATTCCTCTGCATAACCTCAGTCCATCTCTGGAGAGAAGGGACCACAAACAAGAAGTATATGAGTGGAAGTTAATTTTGTGTTATTTATAATATCACTTTACGCTGTGTATGAGGGGCAAGGTTTTGGTAGCAGGGCAGAGAGAGGCTGCAGGAGTGGCCCCTGTGGGAAGAGGTCAGGGGCTGCCCCACACTGGACACAGCCAGCTGGAAAGACCTGCACCGCAGACCCACACCAGGACACAGCTGACCCCAGCAGCCAAGCTGGTGGCACCTCTGTGGAAATGTACTTTAGAAAGAGTATAAAATGTTAAATGGAAAGAGGAGAAGGAAACAAAAAGAGTGAGGAACAAGACAGGGGATACCAAGATCAGAGGAGATGCTCTATGTCAGAGAAGAATAGTCACTGCTGTCAATGGAAGACCTGCACTGGAGCAGATGGATATTCCTGAAGGAAGTGCAGGTTGTGGAGATCACGTCAGAGCACATGCTCACTTTTAACTGTGCTACCAGGTAACCGTGTGGAGAAACTCGTGCATTCTTAGGGTTGAGGGCTTCAGAGCCAAACAATGACACTTTTAGACTTATGTCAGTCACTCAGGAGCTCTGTAGCCCCTGTTACCAATACAGTGGAAACATTACAAAGTTTACTATGATTCCAGTCTCTTTTTTTTGACAGCAGGTTCAAGGCTGCAGTGTCTAATGATTCTATCACAAAAACCAAATCTGGAAATAAAATGTCAGTGCCAGTTTTTAACTCTTTTTTAATCTCAAATGCTTTCAAAACCGACATTTGTCAGCCATAAGCTTCTGTCGCTGCTGTTCACGAAATCAGTCATTTTAAGAAGCAAAGCAGTTTCCAAAAAAAAAATCAAATTTGAAGGTAAGGGTTACTTAACCTTACCTTTAGTTCACATAAAGAAAAATCTTGTCTGTCTATCTTAAATATTTAATTATTTCTGTTATCAAAGTGATCTCATGCTGAATGTAGTAGAGAGAACCCTGCCAAAAAAATTAAGAGGAATCAGAAAATGACCTGAAACTGAACTCTCCAAATTAGAAACAAATCAACCTGTTAGATGCCAAAGGTAAGTCAGAACTTTGATGGAATCAGCAATAAATCTATTCATCTCCAGTGCTGTTGTTCAGGGTAGGTAAAAAGGTACCTTGGGAGCCAGCACTTCCAGGTAGAAAGAAAGGTAGAAATTTTCTTAGTCTCTGCAAATGCGGGAGTGTGCTCACTCTATCTCATTTATTTTGCTCTTAGAACTGACATGTAGAGGGATCAAATCTGAAAATCACCCTCATCCTTATATTAGAACTCTTTATCTTTCTTTCCAGCAATAAATCTGTAGAATATGTGGTTCAGAGCTGTGGTTTGTATATGCAGGGAGAAGACACAAAAAGCCAAAGCTCAATAAGAGTTGGAACTGGCCCGTGTTGTGTCGGATACGAAGGGTTTTTTAAAGTATGCTAATAGCAAGAGAGGAGAAAACATTGGGCTGACACTTGTTGAAGATGGTCACCTGGCCGAGAGCAGGATTGTTCCGTGTTAAGAAGCAATCACACCTCTCTTTATAGATAAGAAGTTCAAATAAATTAATTCCTTAGTCAGGTTTGCATTCTTTTCATAACAGGTTAATGACATATTTTGCCACAGTAGAAATAAGCTCACAGGAATGGCATAATCTAGTAAAAGGCAATTGTAATTAAATTACTAAGTATAGACCAAATTTATCTTGGACTTCTTTTCAGCTTAGCCTTGAATTTATTCGGCCTTTTTGGGTCCAAGTGAGGGCGGTGTAATCGAAAGGGCAGTCATGATGGAGCCTGACATACCGATCGGAGTGCCCTTCTGATGGGGAAGTTTCCAGAGAGCGCTCACAGTTTGCAGTGACATGAAGGACAGACCCCTGAAGGTGGCAGCAGAGCTTTAAAATCCAGCACCACAAGCACAGTGCGAGGTGCAGCCCGAGACACAACCCCCTGCTGAGGGCGCTGATTTCCATACACTGTTATAGAGATATGTTTTCCTAGCAGTCAGCATTACTGTTCCTGATGCATTTTTTTTAAAGTTTTAATAATTATCAAGTAGCAGAAGGGTATTTTTTGAGCCTTTTTGGATCACTCTAATTTCCCAATGCAGACATCTCTGACCACTCTATTTCAAACATTGCAGAAATATATTCCTAAATATTTTTCATTCTTTAGGTTTGCAGCAAGCATTTGACCCAGCTGAATTGGAGTAGCATAGCACACTAATAGTTCTATGATAGCCAGTTCAGTCGTAGCAAGATATAAGTGACTGTTAAAAAAAACATTTCAAGTGGAAAATACCCAGTTCTAAAGACACTGCCTCAGCAACAGAATAAACAGACAAGTTCAAACACATGAAAAGGTATCCCTGCTAACCTACCTGGATATGAAATACTGTTTCCCTTACTTTTACTAGCTCTGTGGTCCTAAGGTGATTTCTTGAGCCTGTCATGCTGCACAGGGTATTTCTTCCTTGCTCAAATGTCGTTATCTCCTTCTTTTTTCTTATTTTCTCACCAATGCTAATCCATCTTGTAGTTTGTGTCAATCATCTTCACATCTTCATCATCTCTTTTCAATTTCTACCATTCAGTTTTAATAAGATAGAAACAATCCACAAGAGTAATGATCAAATAGAGCCTTGTGCAGGTAAACCCTATATTTATAATGTATTTTGTGGTAGTCCTTCTAAGTTTAAGGAATAGTTTGGTACCCATTATGTTTTTGCTGTATTTAAGTATTTCGGTTGTTCCTCCTCTGTTTCCACTGGCATTGCTTTATTTCTGTGCTTATATTGTAATTTATTCAGGGCAATGACAGTGTCTTTTTACGTTATGTACAAAGCATCTGCACATCATCCTACACTGAACGACTGATTGTAGCAAATGGCTGTCCATTTTGGCACAGTTTCCTGGCTGGTTCGTCAAAAAAGACAAAGTATAAAATAGTTTTCTGGCAGGCTAAGTAAGCATAGTCTATGAACCTTGAACATGGTTTTGTTTCCAAACTACAGATGTCTCAAGAGCCATTTTGAAGCACATGGATGGGATAATTCTGTTGGGCTGTTCAGAAGGTTTATTTCTCCAAGACAGTAAACTTTTGCCTAGTCCAGGTATGGGATTTTTGTTAGTGTTCCATTTCCTGTCCTGGAATTTTGTATAGTGTTTACTGGATACTGAAAATTCTCGTGCTTTAACAGCAGGGAAAATGGATCTCTGTAAAGGCTTTGGGATGCGTCTAGATGAAACGTGTTATGGAAATTGTTGCCAGTTTTACTATTTCATGTTGTGTGAGCTGATGAAAGACAGGGAAGGAATGGCAGTTACCTCTCAATATAATATATAACTTGCCTTAGGTAGGACCATTCTGTTTACTGAACACTTCATTCAGTCCCAGCGGAAAACCAGCAGTGGCACCTGCTGTTTTCATAACAACCCAAAGAAGATGCCGTGTCTCCAAATGGCTGGCTAACCCCGATGGCAAAACAGCAAGGAAGTAATGCGAGAAACAGCTCTGCTGAAAATAACTTCAGTTATCATCACTGAAGCGTGTGGATTCATTCCTATCACAGGTCTGTTTCCCCTACAGCAAATCTCTTATCCCATAGTGGTGGATTGGTGCCATGACTCTCTTGGGCATGCCCAGTTTCTTTTTTCTTATTACATGAGCAGCATAAGAGGACAGGATAAAGGGGAAGGGAGAAGCTGCTAAAAGAAATATGCCATTATATGACAAAACTACTGAGTAAATAAGATACTACTACTATTAATAGTAATAACAATAATAATTTTAAAGTAGCTCAGCTTCTTACTTTTTCTGTAATCCTGTAATTTGGACACATAGAAAAGTTGTTTTCAGTTTTGTTTCTGTTTGGTGAGGGAGAGAGAACATAACACTGCAGTATATCACAGCCACTTCATCCAAAATTTAGCAGGGAGAAATGAAGAAAAAACAGAACCATACTTACTGTGGTTGAAAATCTGCATAGGACCAGCTTTGTGACCCAAAAGAAGGCATCAGAACCACCTCTAAGCAACAGCTAACCTGTGGGTAAACCTGAATACTCACCCATTACTCAATCAATTAATACAAAACTGGATGAACTGTAGAATTTGAGGCCCCTGCAAATAAAAACATGCTGTGATCAAGAAATCATACAACAGCTACCTGAGCTGAAAACTGGTCGCTGTTTACAGCAGAATTAAAAACCCTTTCCAAGTGACAAGGGCGGAAGGGGCAGACAAGGAGTCTAGAGAGATTGGTTGGTTTTACAATGGGGAGTTGAATAGACTAGAACAGAGCAACAAAAAATCCATGATGCATCAAGGCAACAACAGAAGTCTTTCAACAGGAAGCAGAATTTGCTTCCACTGTCTCTGAACAAAGTGTTTAATCCTGAGGAAATGAAACACCTTGCAATTGTACCCAGTAGCAATGCAAGGTATAAAGATGTTAATTCAAACCCACCTGTCAGAGTGGGAAGGAGTATTTAAACACAGAAAGATCTGAGACAGCCTCTGAAAAGCCTTAGCAGCCAAATATTGCAGCTAGGTGTTTGTGAGGCATGCTTTTATACACAAAAATATGTTTTTATATATTCATATAGTGTGTTTTTATGCGTGTGTATATGTGGCATTGTATACACTTACACATAAATACAGAGAGAGGGTTTATTGTCACTGGGTATTTTGTAGAATAACTGGGAGCAGCCTCAAAGGGCATCTCAGTCAAAGCTGAGAACAAGAAATGAAGAACAGCAGTTGTAATATCAAGGTGTAGATTTTTATCTGTGGTTTTCAAAATTATGGGAAGGGCCTCCCAGATTGCAGTGGTGACTGGCTCAAACAGGTGCCCTAACTCAAAAGCACAATTTAGTGTGCACAGCAACAGATATTGTATGTGGCATTGTATACACTTACACATAAATACAGAGAGAGGGTTTATTGTCACTGGGTATTTTGTAGAATAACTGGGAGCAGCCTCAAAGGGCATCTCAGTCAAAGCTGAGAACAAGAAATGAAGAACAGCAGTTGTAATATCAAGGTGTAGATTTTTATCTGTGGTTTTCAAAATTATGGGAAGGGCCTCCCAGATTGCAGTGGTGACTGGCTCAAACAGGTGCCCTAACTCAAAAGCACAATTTAGTGTGCACAGCAACAGATATTGTGAAAATTATTGCTAGGCAAAAAACAATACTGTCGGAAGCTTGGTGATTTGGTGATTCTTTTAAATGACTGAGAATATCTAGAATTTATTTTGGGGGAGTGTTTAAAAAGCTATTTTTTTTTTTTGTGAGGTAGTCAAGAAACTGATTTCACAGACAGAAGGTAGCCTGTTTAAATAATAAGAAAGAAAATCCATTGAGAAAGAGGTTTTTGGTGTACATTTCCAAGCCAAGAGACACAAGTGACCCTGATAGTGGCCATATGGAATTCTATAAAATCTGTAATGTAAATATTTTTAAAAGAAACGCTGTGTCCAGCGGATGGTTCCACTTTCCGAAAGTGCATGTGGTTATACACTAAGGGCATATGGCTTCTCACTAAATACAGAATTACAAGGAAATTGCTGGACTGTTGGCCTGATGTGCACTTCTCAAAGCTCATGAGTTTGTGTTTCCAGAGTTTTGATGAATTCAATAGTGAAATAGAAACTGCTGGATCCAAAAGAGAACCTGTATCCAAATTCAGGCCAAGTTTGGTAGTATTCACACTTAAAAAACTGATGTAGATCCAGACTTCTATTCTGAAAGCTGCTATCTGTCAAGTGGAAGAGTGCAAGATTTGTCTGAACCACACAGTTGAAATGCTGCTCTGGTAGAGCACTGAGCAATTGCATCGCCTACACCTTCCTTGACTTGCATTAGCATCATTAGAATATTTAAATATTTAATGGAACCTTTTGATTCCGCAGTACTGCCTACTACAGTGCCGAGCACCCACCCGGTCTGGGGGGAAGCTGGCCAGATCGCTCAGAGGCGCGGGAGGGCTGGCGAAGTTCCAGCAGGGGTTCGCCCAACCCACCGATGGTACAGGCGCGCTGAGGAAGGAGAGACGAGGCGGAGCGGCTTCTCCAGATGGTGTGGGGTTTATTATGGCACCGGGGTCGTGCCAGGAGAAGCGAGACAATGCGTTTCACACTCACAGCTATACCCCTGTGAGCCAGCAGGGGAAGATACAGAACACCCAATGGTGCAGGGACGCGGGGTTTGAATTTGGCGGGCTGGGGGTACAGAGCCAATGGGAGGGATTGTGGGAGGGGAGAAACACTCAGGGGAGGGGAGGAGATGGCCGTGCCCAGTTTGCAGGGAGCGCACTGCAACATTTGATGAAAAAACATGTTGGCACAAAAGAAAAAGTGGACAGTCTGAAAAACATTTAAAATAAAATGAATGACTGTGCGCAGAAAAAGAGTACTCATCATGCCAAAGTGACACCAGTTTTAATTGAAAATTGTTTAAAATATATCTGGTGGGAAGAAAACTGCTGCAGGTTTTGGAATGTGAAACCTGACACAGAAATGAGCTGGTACTGGGAATCCCTCAGAAAGAAGCCACTTTATAACTGGAGAACTGATGCACTTCTGCCTTGTATATTCTGCCAGATATATTCTGGTTTGCTGCTGCAGGCATGTACAGAAGGTTTCCAAGTATCAAAAGACTGAGTCTTACATCAGCACTTTGCAAAAAAAGAAAAAATGGAAAATATGGCCTGGAGCAGAAAAGGCAGAGGCAGGAAGTTACAGAGCCACTGAGAAAGAAGCATGGAACACAGTCCTGTAAGCAACCAGATGTAAAACATGGTATTTTTAAATTCCTAGAGTGCCATCCTCAGTGGAGTCTAGTACATTGGGCTGACCATTCACAAGCAGCAGAGACAAAGGCTGCCTGCCTCCTTCCTTCTCTGTTGATCAGCCAAAAGAAAAGAAAGCATGGAAAGAGGGCAGGTCTGGGTCAAGCACTTCTGGAGGTGGAGAGTATGAATTGTAGTTTTCCTGATGGAGTTAATATCAATCTTCTAGTGAATGATACTTTAGTGAAGAGTTTCATGTAAAGTTTTTCTTTAACGAAGCAGAACTTGAGATTTAGTTTTGGTGAAAACATGAGTACTTCCATGTGAAACTGAGAAATGCTGGCATCTTGTCATCTCTCTGAAGTAATTTTGGCTATCCTGAAGACAGATAATAATTTTAATTAAAATATAATATTGCATTATAGTAAATATCACCTCGAATCCTTAAACAAACCTGTTTCCCTGCTGACTTACCGTCTTCTCATTGACATATTCTTACAATTTTTTCCCCAAGAAGAGCTGGTTTTCAGTATGATCCCAGTAGGAAAAGGACTCAGACTCTGAAAAGTATCTCTTAAAACACTTTTCATTTACACTGGCACAAGAAAGAAAGAGGGGATGGTTCAGATAATTTTACATCCCTTCAGATGCTGGGAACCCTGAGCTGCACGGCATCAGCAGGCCTCCGATCAGGACACAGCACACTGTGCAGATCCCACCCATGGAAAGATGATACAGCATTCTGGTCTCTGAACTCTTGCAGGATTTTCTTGAAAGAAAATAACTCTATTCATCATTTCTAGTGTCGAACAAAAAGTTCTCATGAGAACTTGTTGCTGTACTTTTCAGATAAAAGCAAGGGCAGGCAGGTGGTGCAGTTGCTGCTGCTGAGTTGGAGCTGCCCGCAGGCCCCTGTTACCATTACCATTAGCTGGATGAGTTTTTCTGTGGCGCAGGGACATGCACAGTGTGACCCTGTCCTGAAGGCCAGGCAGTAAGTGGAACATAGCACAACACAGCCTTGTGCCTACTGAGGGTAACTGTGAAGTGCTGCACCGTGGTCTTCTGTTTCTGATCATTCCACTTAGGATAATTCAGAGAACAGCTAATTGCATACTTCCCTCCCTCTCTCACACATTTCATCCTTTTATAAAATTTTCAGGGATTTAGCTATCATTGGGAACATGTACATTTTTCCTTTCTCTTTGTTAAACAAGACTTTAGAACAATCGCAGTGGGCAGACTCTTGAAGAATTAATTCCAGGTTTTACAATGTGTGTGGTGCAAGCCTGGACAAAATGTTCAGAATTTTAGTCAGTCTAGGAAAGCTCCCAGAATGGCTGAACTTATCAGATTTAACTTCATACTGAACCTTAGTGGTTAATCTTATTCAAGGATGTGTCAGACACTGGCAGCAAATACTGATTTGTGCAGGTACTATAGAATGTTTTTTCCTCATTATAGAAATTCTGCATCTCTGATATTGGGGGGGGGAGAGTTTGGTTGGTCAGTTTTTGAGATGATCTGTCTCAATTAAAACTAAGCTGTTCGTCCTGTTTTCCACTGTCCTTTGCTGTTTTCTTCCTTACCAGATGGCAAAAATTTTACTGCCTTTTTACTGCCCAGATGCACTAGACCAGCCCTTCATAATGTTCTAGTTCTGTCTTTTTGTCTTTTTCTCAAGTTAATTTGTTTTTCTTTGGTCTTTCAAATCTTTGCAAGAAACACTAGATAGACTTTCTGGAATTGTTGTCTAGGTTTACACTATTCTGCATTTCCTATCCACATCTAATTTACTTAAATACTTGATGCTTTTTTCATTGCAGCATTCAGATGGGGACTTGTTAGTGACAAGGAATTGAATCTGACAAGAAAACTGACAAGATAAGACATGCAGTTATGTAATTGAAAAGGGACATTTTTAAAACTGAGTTTTACTTAGGTGTTGTGATTTTTTTTACCTTGGCAGGTTCTAACCAAAAAGGTGAAAATATAACAAAAACACAAAACTGATCATTAACATTCATTTTCTTACAGCTCAGCCTCTATCTATTAGGTTCCAAGCCATGCTTCCACTTAAGAATTTTCTCCCCTCTAACTACCAGTTTCTGAGGTGCCTTAATTATTAAGCTTCTGAGATGCTAAGTGTTCAGCTGTTTTTTTAAAAAAAATTAGCTAACTCCTGTTTTACAGCAGTGCAGGAGTGAGTCATTTGCTGAAAACTAGACATACCTTTGTATCCTATTGCAGTTCTGTGTTGCAGCAGTATATGTGAAATATATGATCGATACGTATACAACTGTTCTTGGGTTTATATTATTTTACTTTCTTCACAGGTAAATTGGCACTGTGCATTTTTCTTATTTAACAAAATCTTCCTCAGCAAGAAGATTCCAGGAAACAAAAAACACTAGAGAGAGTGTATGTCTTTTAAGAATTGTTTGCTAAAATTTCCTAACCATGATAGAGTCTTGGCTACAAGCTTCAGCTTACCACACAGACATTCTGGAATAATTCCCAGTGGGAATCTGGGCTTGTGATATCTCTTGGCTCATACCGGAACAATTGTTATTAATTCCCATTTTAATAATTTTAAGTATAGGCAAGACAACATAGGAGCTAGAAACATCAGATAAAAAAATGTTAGAATAAAGAGAGTGCTGACAGCTGCTGATGTTTTACATGGGGGAGGGTCACTTAGCCCCACTTTCAACTACTTTGCTTTAAATGCGATTTACTACCTGCAGCAGTGCTTACAGTCATGCTCTCTTTGAGATTAACTGCTGTTAGCATCAATTTTATTTAAATTTATTTAAATTTAATTTAAATTTCATTTTTAAATTATCATTAGAGACAGAAAGAAGAAAAACAGTTTAAAGAAATTACAGTAATACTTCCTACTTCCGTGAAAATACAATAATTTGTCAGTCAGGTTTCTACACAGAAACAAGAATTAAAATTCAGTGTTACCATGTAACCTAAACTTCTCTTTAAAAGGAAAGAGAAGAATTCTCTGAGTCCAGTCTGTCTATGAGATATTTTTAATATAAGTACTTGGTTCAACTGATACCCTCATAAATATCTTCTGGTCTCCCCGATCTGTGATAAAATATCTTATTAACCATCGGTATGGGAAGGAGTTAAAGCTCAAGTTCATGAGGTAAGCATCAGAGAAATTACTACTAGTAGGAACATCAGTGTCTAATTGTCAGCGTTTCAGGAAAGGTAAAAAAGACACTGCTTTGAGGAGCTGAACTGTCCAACCAGCCAGAAAATGGTCATCCTGGGGCTATCCATCCAGGGCCTCAAGAATGACCAAAGGTATCCTTGTAGAAGGAAGAGAGCTAGAAGCGTTTAGCCTGGAGAAGAGAAGGCTCAAGGAACTTCTTATCAAAATGTATAAATATATGAAGGGGTGGTGTTAAAAGGATGGACCCAGACTCTTCTTAGTGCCTAGTGAAAAGAAGCAATGAGCACAAACAAGAAGACAGTAAAATAAGACACTTTTTTTCTGTAATTTAACACTGGAACATGTTTCCCAGGGAGGCCGTGAAGTCTCCATCCTTAGTAATATTCAAAACTCAACTGGATGCAGTCTTGGGCAACTTGCTGTAGCTCACCCAGCTTGACTAGTCAAGCACAGAAGGTCTCTTCCATTCTCACATATTCTGTGAAAAATAAACACCGAGTACTCATCTTTCGTCTTCCTGTCAGATCATGCTTTTTACAGTGTGAATATTTCTTGGTGCTTAGAGTCCTTCCTAACAGCTTTCTTTCTGATTCTAGAACCCGTCGTGCCCTTCCCTCTCTTATACGTATTTCCATACTCCTTAAGTGCTGAATCTACCCCCAGACCACTGTGTAGAATCTGGCAGGGGCAGTGCCACACATTTGTTTCTGGCATCACAAAAGTGGTCTGTTGTCCTCAAGTGCTGTGCCTCCAAGTGACACAGCCTCCAACAGAGCATTAGCAGAGATCTCAGCCTTTGGAAGGCTGAGGTTAATGCAAGAGGACAGCTTCACTGGGCGTTTCTGTCAAGTTTGCCCCCTTTCTAGTCTGATTGCTTTCTGCCAAGAGATTTTCAGCCTTCTTAGGAGTGTGCATCTTAGCCTGAAGATGAAATTCTATGATTTCCTTGAAACCTTGTCACTGTACCTTCCCCATCTCCCTGAACTTTTCAGTTCATCAAATGTAGACTCAAGGGACAATAGTTTGTCACCGAGTCCCTTAAGCTGTCCGTGCTGTTTATGCCACTTGCCAATGGAGCAAGTTATTACACATGGAGTTTTAAAGGGTTTTGGCAATCAGGAGGTGACAACTGAGGAACCCGTAATTTTCTCCATTCACAGATGAAGTTGCAGTCCAGATGAGCTTCTCTTTGTCTTTTCATGCCTAGCTTTGCTCTGGTCCTCATGCTGGACATTGCTCAACATTCCCCACAGGATTGTCACAGCTAATACTGTGCTGTGATGATGCACACTGCAGAGAATACTTGCCAAGAATACAGTCCAACAAGTCTATCTAGACCAAAATTAAAATGAACAAGTAGTTGATGTCAAAACCCTACAATTTCAGTTAGGCTTTGAATAGTTTGCTTAAATGAAACTTGAGAGAATAGGAATAAAAGGGGAGAAATTTTTTAATTTAATAAGGGTAGGAGCGAAGTAAAAACTAGGAATAGGATGGAAAGTTGTTATTCTTGAGAGGTCCATGAAGCAAACTCAAGGATTTGCTAGAAGAATTTGTCCTATGGAAGAATTTCTGAATTGCATTCTAAATACAGCTGGAAAGCCATTAAAAGCCCTAAGGAACAAGAGAAACTGACTGTGCTGCTTTGTGTACACAAGGAACTTTGTGGCGAAGCTTACTCCCCTAAATCCTTCACTACTAGGTAGTAGTAGGACAAATTTGTCAAGAGAAATTAGTCCTTGCCTAAAAAATAGCCTGTTACTTGAAATAATGTCAGCTGGAAAGTCTGTACTCATGAAAAGTTTACTAAATGTTTTAATGGGTCTTGTGCCAATAATGAGCTTATAAAATATATGACTTGTGCCTTGTAATGTAATGCGTTGCCCAAGAGCATTGATTTCCTTTCAGTTTCAAGGCGTCAAGACTTTTTAATGTAATGAGCTTGTTTGCAGGTTGAGCAAGCCTTCTGAGAGAGGAAAAGGTTGCAACTGCACCAAATGTGAATTATTCAGTGTAAACACATTTCTGCGCAAAGCAAACTAAAGTAGTCACTCTGCCACTCTGTTCTATTCTTCTTGTATTTTAAGCCTCTTCAAAGGATAACACTTATCTGCTTTGTTATTGCCCTTTAATGATGCTAAGGTTATTCTGGAAGACAGAAGCAATAGGGATGTTAATTGCTTGCTCAGACATCTATCTCGTATTTCCATCCTGTGGGAATTAACAGCAGGCCAGAAAGCCTGTCTGAGTCTGAGTCTGACATTGGTCTCAGCACAGTCCATTTCTACCTGTGAGAAATCTAGTCGAGAGAAGCAAGAAATTCAAAACAATAGAGGGAGTAAACAGCAACAAGGCTGCAGCTGGCTTCTGTTTGGATTCTTGGGATGTCTGTATTGTAGATAACTAATAATAGTATAGTGTAGTTAAAACAGCCAATGAACCTGTTGTAGTAGTTAAGTAACCAATGGACGATGAGCACAAATTATAAACATACAAAAGTGTATATATATGACACTGGCTTTTGGAATAAATGCTTTTTGCCTGCACTTTACACTGGACTTAGTGCATGTCGTGCGTCCACCTCAACTGCGACACCATCCCACTCAAGGCTCTCAGGAGAGAAACCTTTTTAGCAACTCATATGAGTATTCTACCATTTGTAAATGTCCATAGCCCAATAGCCGGACAATCTGCTTTAATGAGAGAGTCGTATGACTGTAAGTAATTCATCCCCATGCAGGTTTTTCCCCGAAATTTTTTATTTGCCTCTCCGCACAAGAGGATTATCCATTTAATTACTGGGGTTTGTCATGGTTCTACAAATGCAACGCAGAAACAGCTGTTGGAGGAACTGTTGCAGGAGATCACTATGTTGTTCTTTGCTCAGTAGCTAGTCCAGAGTGTACCAGTGAAACACTCACAGTGTTTTTCAGATCTCCTAATTCTGTGGGCTGACATGGAGAAGGAGAGACAAAAGGAGAGGGAGACAAAAGATCACGAAAGGCAAAGAACAAGCTGGGGAAAGATCTTGATGGTCCCTATCCTATGTCCAAGGAGAAAGACAATCAATGTAAAACAGTCTGTTCTGTACCACTGGAAGTCCTACTGAGAGGAACCCCAGAGACAGCTACAGGAGAAGCAGCAAAATCTCTAAACTCCAGAAGATGAAGAATAATACAAAGTCCCTAGGTCCAGTCTTTAGACAATGTCCTCAGATGATCTTTGTCATGATATTCTGCTCCAGGATACATCCAAAGTTCAGTAGAAAGTGCAATCTTTATTTTAAAATTTGGGGAAAAGTGAGACCTAGCCAATTACTCAGTTCTGCCTCTGATTAATGAAGAATTATTCCTGTCATAATTTCCACCTTTTATTTTTTTTTTGGTCTCATTGTACCATTTGAATGATTTCAAAGTTCCTCTCAATTTCCAAATTCCATTCTCACAAGTAAAACCAAAAGACATTTCTCCAAGGAGCAAACATAATTTTTTCTGCTGTAAGTTCTGTTTCAATATCTTTCAGTACTCAGAAATACTTGAGAAAAATTCTAGAACATAAGACCCGATAACTGCAGAATTCATTGTTCATTTCTACAGACTCACATTTTTCTGATTATGGCTGAAGTAAATTCAAGGACAGAACTGTGTACATACACCAAGAGAGTTTGTGTAATAGATAAATTCAATATTGCCCACCTTTACATGGGTGATAAACGCAATACATCTTCACTTAGGAATGTCTCATGCTCCTACATAATGCCACAAAAAGTTCCATCTGCAATATGAATTAGCACCATAGAAAGAATGTAAAGCTGGAATATTCAAAGTTGACCAGAAAACACTCCTAGCGCCACATAAATTACGGACTGAAGTACAGGCAGCCTGCATGCTGCAGAATGAATGGTGTAACCACCTGCAGTGAGCCGAGGCAGGAGTCACCAGCTTAGACAGCTGCTGCCTGCTGCTGCCTGCAGGAACCTTCTCTCCCTTCACGTTCGTGACAAAACCACGTGTGTTTGCCCCCTCACCTAGTTCGGTCTGAGACAGCCATCCAAAGTTAAACATGTTTATGCTAGCCTGGACCATCATAACAGAAGTAGGTCAGGGAAGAAGGAATATGGCACCTCTCAGAGGATGGCAACCTAAACAAGAATAAACACTGAACAGTGTAGTATTTATTTTTTTTTTTGCTGAGACTTAGTTGGATGTCATAGAAAAGGAAGTGCTGCAAAAGAGTAAGAAGGAATAGAACCTGAAGAAATCATCCCTGTATTAAATCACAGTGCCTCAGTAAGATGTGCTGCGCTGTGGCAGAGGAGGATTTATTTAATAAGATTAATTTCTATCTACTTTTATTTTTAAAATTAATTGATTCTTTGCATCTTAGCTACAAAGGTCCTAAAATAAAAGTGTAAATACAATTCAGAAACCTTCAGAAAGTTACCCCATGGCAGAAATATATTGTGGCATACTAAATTATAGACACAAGGCAGTTCTACAGTCGTCTGAATGCCCTGATAAACAGAGTCCCCTTGAGCTCAGAATTTAATACACCAGAATAGCAGACAGTAAATCTTGGAGTCAAGAATGCAGGGCAGACTACTAGAATGAGAAGTTCTGTTTTGGAAAGCAGTGAACAACATGATTCAGAATTATGCAGTGTAACCCAAAGGAGGCAAAAATCTGCTTTGTAACATATCTACAGCGGAATAACCAACTTAAATAGAGTGTGGTTAGTATGAAAAAAAGTGAATAAAGAAAATGAATACTTCATGGGTGGCCTGTCTGCCTTATATATGTATGATCTTAGAATAAGAGTGTTCTTCAATCCAAAGAGAAAGCTGTACTGTAGACAGAAATTAGACTAAAACTTTTACTAAAGAAGTTCATTAACTGCTTGCAAAAGCTTCTTCATGAATGTGCTAAATTCATATCCCTGAGACCTCTCTATATGGACAAGATCTTCACATAGAAGATACATCCAGCTCTGCTGGAGGAGATATCTTTTCAAAAGGAATTAGTTGATAAAGTTCAGTGGTTTGTGAGAGGCAAAGTTTGGTGAGATTATTGCAAGAGTCTTGTGGCCTAAAAAGCTACAGCACTTCTTGAGGGGATTTTATCTACAGAGCCACAGTAAATCCATGCTTGTGTGAGGAATTCTGAATGACACAGTTATATGGATTTTATCTGCTGTGATGCAGTGCATAAGGCAGACGAGTTATCCACAATTGTCTCAGAAACAAAACTAAATATGCTGATTGAATTTGTTTACACAGTCTGTTTACACAATGCTTGCTTTTGCTTTCAATCAAGAAAAGATGTGTCTTTATTGTAGTCTGGCTTCTAAAAAAAATTGCTCAGGGCAGATATGCAGGTTACTATACAGCATACTTTAGCACTGGAGAATGTTGTCTGAATATGAGTACTTTTTTTTCCCCTTAGAGCAATATGTTAGATATATCTATCACATAATACCAGTAAAGAAAACTTACCAAGGAAAATAGTCCTTCATATAGCTTCATTCATCCACTTTTGGCAGAGTTTTCAGATTTTTTCTATTGTAAAGAGCTTGTGCTTTTTATTACAGTAAAAGATTACTTGTGTCTCAAAAGTGGAAAAAAAGTATTAAGCTTCTGTTAAAGTAAAATTGAAACAAACAGAACTATCATTTCTTGTTGCTATTTAACTTCGTAACTTCATATTTAACTTTATTTATCCTCAGTGAAGATACATAAATGGAGAAAGATTGTTGAACTGGAATTCAATAACATCAGACAAAAATCTGTTGAGTACTGGGTTGTGTTCAGTGTTTTAAAAATGAACCACTAGGGCTGAAAATCTTATGTCGGTTTTCATACTACATACCAGTAAAACAACAAAACTGTTTCTGAAATGTAGTTTTGTGTATGTATTTCAATGAATATGTGACACTTCCTACTCTTGAATTAACCAACCACTGTTAGAAAAATGAAAAATGCTTGCAGTATCAGTGGAGGAATAAGAAATACAATGCAAAACCAAAGGTCGAAAGGGTAGATTCTATTGAATAAGTTTAAGAAAAGACAATTCTTTTTCTTAGTTATTCACGTAAGCAGATACCATCATAACATGAAAACAACTGACTAGAGCAGAAAAACTAAAAAAAAAAAAAAATCAGAGGCTTTTAACTCTAGGTTAGTGACAAACCTTTATCACGAGAATAGTAAGATGTATCTTTACATGTCACTTTTCTGGTTTCCTGATGGTTTAAAACAAAAATGCTTTTTGTACCGTAAGAGTGATTACATTGTTATATGTGTATAACTGTATATACACATATATATATATATATAAAAATATACTGGTGTATAATTGTAAAATTATGGAGATGCATTTTGTTTCCTGTGTAGTGACAAATAAAGCAGAACATATGTGGCTCCCACTAAATGTTCTTTGGTCTCAGATACTCTTAATAACCCTCAGCTTCTATTGGCACAGATGCAAGACACCTTTTTCTCCACTCCATTTTGGATTGAAAATGCTGCTAAATGGGTCATTGTGTTCTATCCTTTGTGTCTTCCCTTCTTCCCCTGCTCTTAAGAATAACTGAGACTTAAATGATCATTTTTGACTCTTCATACAATATTAAATTCATCCATTTACAGTCAGATATTAGCATGAAACAGGAATTTTTTCAGCAAAGAGACCAAACACCAAAAGGGGAAAATGCTCACATTTCTGTCTGTCACAGACCAGAGCTCAAACTCATCTCCCAAGCCAACAAGGTGTGGTTGCTCAGGGCCATTACAGCCTCTAGTGCATGCATGGGAGAGCCATGCATCAGTCCTATAATGGGGGCCTGAGAGTGGCACGTTCTGGCCCAATTCCTAACCCAGAAAATCTAGCAACCAGAAGCCTGAGATCTCTCTTATTTCCAACTGCTTAGCCATAACCACAATTTTTTGAGATATCTCCATAAAATCCTTGTTTTCTGTTGGATGTTATAGCTGCACCAAGGATGAGAAAGTTAAGAAATTAATGCAAACTTGAAGGATGGAAATATGTGAACAATTTTTTTTCTACCATTGACTGTTTTTTGCATGCAGTTCTCTCTGGTGTGGGTGACAGTTTGCAACAGAAACACAAAATAGCTTGAAGAAAAAAGCTGGTCTCCATAGGCATGTGCTTTAGTTCTGAGATGTGACAAAAAGATGGGCTGCTTGTTGCCTACATTTTATCAGATTCTCTGGATTTTTCAAAAGCCATCAGTGTAAAGAAAAAAAAGCATGTTTGTGCATATACAGCAACTGTTTGTTGACAGTTTGGTGTAGAATGAAGGAAACAGACTTGCTTATGACCAGTTTCATCTGTTTAGCCTTAACTTACTTGTGGTTCAAAGAAAATCCACTGTTGGAAAAGAAATTATATTATTGTACAATGCGCTGTGTTGATTTTTCTTGTAAAAACTTTAATAACCAATGGCTCTTCCTTGCTGAAGTGTTGCAGCTCTTTGAAAACTTCACTTGAAGCATGCTGTGTGTCCCTTGGTAATCACAGTGGAATTTACCGCAGTTTGCAGCCCAACCTGTCTTTGCTCACTGCTTGGAATCATGGTGTGAACAGCAGCTGCCTTTGAGGTAGCTGTTCTTCAGCAGTGTTAAATGGGATATGCTGTGGCATAATAATTAGTTCAGAAAATTTGAATTCCTTTTAAAATTGATTCATTCCCTGCTGGCTAGATTTTATGGAAAGAGCTAGGATTTATCCACTTTTATCTTCTACTGATATTGTTTACACTACTGAGCTCACATCCTGTCGTATTCTGACAGTCTCACTAATGCTTCCATATGAGTTGTATGATGAGTAGGAAACAGGAGAATCTATTGGGTGCTAAATTTTATAGATTTTATTACCTGATACAACTTCAGTCCTTGGAATTATGATTACTGTATTACTAAATACCTAAAAAGGAATATTGTATCACATTATTTCAGCGATTCTCCCTAGGGAAATTACACTCCCATCCTACATCATTTGAAACCATTCAAAAAATCTTCTAAGAACTCATAGAAATATAACACTTTCAAAGGTTTATTTTATCTAGTAAGATGTTTTGATCTAGTTTCTCTCTTGCTGTGCCTTTGTAAGGTGGTGTATCTATTCCTGTAGTTGGGGATCTAACACTAAATTTGAGATAATAATGAAATATTATAATGGACCTTAAAAGACTTCATGTAGAGATTACCATGGCATCACTATCACTGGGTTATGAGAAACCTTTTGCAAGGAAAATGTATAGAGACTCAGGACTGTGACTGCATCATTGGGGAAAACTGTATGCAGTGTAACTATCCTAATGGCCGAAACTGTCTCCTCTGGCATTTTGCTTGCAAAGGAGGTAAGAAACTGTTGGACTAATCATTAAAACTGTCAAGAGTTTTAACGGTGCCACTGACTGGCAGGGAAGGCATGCCTCAGGTTCTTGGATGTAACAAGAAATACCTCTTTTCTAAGCCACTGACCTTATTTCAGGTATTGTCTGTCAGAAGGAGAACTGGCTCTTGACAGCTTTCTTTCATCTGAGCACAGGATGACTTGGATTGTAGCAAAGCAAATGCTTCTTTCTAAGTGACCATTCAGAGTGCTGGCTGAGAAACCTGAAATGCCTTTGTGTAAGCAATGAAAGTATCATCCAGAGCAGCTCTCTGGACAAAGGCTCTGCTTTCAAAGAAAATTATATACAGGGAACAGAATCCAAAATGCTGTTTTTCAGATTCAGGAGGCAGGTGAGCAGTCCTTACAAGAATTTTCCTAAAGAACTAAGCACAATACAACAAGGGATGTACGGCAAACTGCACAGACAGGAAACTCCTGTTTCTTTCTAAATGTTTATAGAGAAATAGTTAAAGAAACCTCAGTTAAAAGCAGAACAACATCATTGGGGATACTCATGCATCAAAAAGATCCATGAGTCAAAACTTAAGATCCAAATTAGAGGTACCAGATGCTTAGGTTCATAGTCTGGATGTTGGGCACTCGGAGTGTTTAAGTAGCTCACAGGGATTACTGAGTATGGGCCTGATCACTAAAGGAGAGATTTTAAACTCTGGTGATTGAAAGGGGTAACATTTTGTGTAAAAATTCATTGTGAAGGGGCACATGGTTTTACATTAGAGACTGAAACAAGTAGTAATAAGGCATTGGGCTGAGGCAAGTGCCAAGCTGACAAAAGTGAGCAAGATCGGGGCACTGTTGCACTCCCTGTGGCATCAGTTTAGCATTGCCAGTGTCTCTACAGTGCAGGGATTTGTGGTGTTCTAAGCTCTAACCCAAGGCACAACCCTAACCCTAACCCTAGGGGGAGGGAGCGATACCACATTGGGCTGAGGCGAGTGACAAGAATAAAGAAGGGAGAAAGGTTGGGGCACTGCTGCATTCCCCTTGGCAAGACTTTAGCATTTTCAGCATCCCTGGAGCTGTGAGTTTCTGGTTTTCTGAATCCTAACCCTAGGCATAACCCTAACCCTAATCCTAGAAAAAAACATTAATCTGACGGTGCCAGTAATAACACAATGGGCTGAGGCAAGTGCCAAGCTGGCAAAAGTGAGCGAGATCGGGGCACTGTTTCACTCCGCTTGGAATTCCTTTTGCACTACCAGTGTCCCTGCAGTGCAGGGCTAAGTGGTTGTCTGAAAACTAACCCTAGGCGTAACTCGAAGCTGAACCCGAGGCGGAGCCGGCAATATTTCGTTGAGCGGAGGTGAGTGTCAAGAAGAAAGGAGCAAGGTTCGGGCATTGTTTTGCTCCACTGGGTATTCCTCTAGCATTACCGGTGTCCCTGGAGGGCTGGGCTTTGTGGTTTTCTGAACCCTAACCCTAGGCATAACCCTAACCCTAGCCCTAGGCAAGAGTCGGCATTAGAACATTGGGCTGTGGCGAGTGCCAAAGATAGTGAAGGCAGCATGTTTGGGGTATTGTTGCACTTCTTCTGGAATGCCTTTTTCATTGTCAGTGTCCTTGGGGGGCTGGGCTTTATGGTTTTCTGAACCCTAACCCTAAGTGTAACCCTAAACCTAGCCCTAGGCAGTGTCGGCAATACCGCATGGTGCTGAGGTGAGTGCGGAAAACAAGGAAGGGAGGAAGCTTGGGGCATCGTTGCACTGCCATTGGCATGACTTTTCCATTGCCAGCGTCCCTGGAGGGCTGGGCTTTGTGGTTTTCTGAACCCTAACCCTAGGCGTAACCCTAACCCTAGCCCTAGGCAGAGTCGACAATACCCCAAGGTGCTGACATGAATACCGAGAAGAAAGAAAGGAGAAAGCTTGGGGCATCATTGCACTGCCCTTGGCATGCCTTTTCCATTGCCACTGTCCCTGGAGGGCTGGGCTTTATTGTTTTCTGAACCCTAACCCTAGGCGTAACCCTAACCCTAGCCCTAGGCAGAGTCGGCATTAGAACTGGGCTGTGGTGAGTGCCAAAGTTAATGAAGGGAGCACATTTGGGGTATTGTTGCCCTTCTTCTGGAATGCCTTTTTCATTGTCAGTGTCCCTGAAGCACAGGGCTTTATGGTTTTCTGAACCCTAAGCCTAGACATATCCCTAGCCCCAAACTGGATGAAAACCTAGCCCAAGGCGGTGCCAGTAACAAGGCCTTGGGCTGAGGCGAGTGCCAAGCTGACAGAATTGGGCACGATCGGGGCACTGTTGTGCTCCCCTTGGCATCAGTTTTCCATTCCCAGTGTCCCTGGAGTGCAGGGCTTCGTGGTTTTTTCAACTTTAACCCCAGGCATAACCCTAACCCCAACCCTAGGCCGGGTCAGCAATACCACATTGGCCTGAGGTAAATGCCAAGAAAAAAGAAGTGAGAAATGTTGGGGCAATGTTTTGCCCCCCTTGGAATTCCTTTTTCTTTACCAGTGTCCCTGGAGTGCAGGGCTTTGTGCTTTTCTGATCCCTAACCCTAGGCACAACCCTAAATGTCACCCTAGGAGGGGTCAGCAATACTGCATCCAGTTGGGGTGAATGCCAAGAAGAAAGAAGGGAGCAAGGTTGGGGCATTGTTGCGCTCTCCTTGGAATTCCTTTTATATTGCCAGTGTCCCTGCAGTGCAGGGCTTTGTTGTTTTCTGCACCCTAACCCTAAGCGTAACCCTAACCCTAACCCTAGATTAAAACCTAATCCGAGGTGGAACTGCCTATACTGCATTGGGCTGAGGCGGTGCCAGGAAGATCAAAGGGAGAAAGGTTTGGGCATTGTTTTGCTCCCCTTGGAATTCCTTTGTCTTTACCAATGTCCCTGGAGTGCAGGGCTTTGTGGTTTCCTGTACACTAGTCCTCGGCNTTTTGCTCCCCTTGGAATTCCTTTGTCTTTACCAATGTCCCTGGAGTGCAGGGCTTTGTGGTTTCCTGTACGCTAGTCCTCAGCGAAACCCTAACCCTAACCCTAGGCAGGGCTGGCAATACAGCATCGGGCTGAGACGAGTGCCGAGAAGAAAGAATGCAGCAAGGTTGGGGCATTTTGGTGCTTTTATTGGAATGCCTTTTTCATTGTCAATGCCCCTGGAGCACAGGGCTTTGTGGTTTTCCGAACCCTAAGCCTAGGCATACCCCTAACCCCAAACTGGATTAAAACCTAGTCCAAGGCAGAGCCAGTAACAAGGCTTTGGGCTGAGGCGAGTGCCAGGTTGATAGAATTGAGCAAGACTGGGGCACTGTTGTGCTCCCTTTGGCATCAGTTTTGCATTGACAGTGTCCCTGGAGTGAAGGGCTTTGTGGTTTTCTCAGCTCTTACCCTAGGTGTAACCTTTACCCTTACCCTAGGCGGGGCCAGGTATTCAGCATTGGAGTGAGGCAAGTGCCCAGAAGAAAGAAGTGTGCACCGTTGGGGCATTGTTTTGCTCCCCTTGGAATTCCTTTTGCATTTCCAGTGTCCCTGGATGCGGGGATTGGAGAGATTGGGATGACTGAGAGATTGCACTGTGATGATTTACCGCAGAACCAGTCTCATTTTTATTTAAGTGTGAAACAGGAGAGATGCTCTGAATGACATCTCTTGTATCAAAAGTAGCAACAGTTACAGTAGCAATAGCAGTATCAGCAGCAGTGGCAGTGGCTGCAGCAGGTGTGGATGCAGCAGCAGCAGAGTCCAAAAAAAGCTGCAGCCGTACTTTTTACTTTTACAAGGCCTTATATAATTTTTCAAGCCAATAAGCAAATGCCATAAAGCGTGCTAGCATATTTGTACCAATCATCATTGTACATGATTCTACTACGATGCGTACTTTCTGAACCAATCATCATATTGCTATTAAGGCCTATTGCTCAGGCTTTTATTGTTACATCTTAACTTTCCAACAAACTCTACTATAAAGTCTATTGTTAGACTTAAAATTCTTTACTCTTTTATTTATCATAATTCTTTTTTGCATAAAATATGTTTCTATTTACTAAAAATATATTTCTACTTTTATAAAGCATATTTCTTTTAAAACTACGAAACTACATTCCTGCTTCAAACTGCAAAAGCTCACTGTTCTAACTCAGGCAGCCTTCACCAAGGTCTCAAATCAAAATATGTATCCATTTCTATCACTTCAGGCACAATGCTGTTCATGTTCTCTGTCAGCACCTGCAAGCTTTCTGTAACTCCATTTCCCACACTTGAGGTCATTGGAGACCCTGGCAGGGGTTACCTGAGGTCATTTGGGGTTACTTGAGGTCATTTGGGGTTACCTGTTAGTTTAACACTGCCTGTTCTTTTTATTGGGGGTGGGAGAAGCCATGGAGGCAGCTTCTGAGAGAAGCTGTTCGAAGCTTCTACTATGTCCAGCAGAGCCAATCTCTGACAGCTCTGAAGCTAGACATGCTGCTGGCCCAATTAGAGAAGTTGGTAAAGCCTCTGTGATGACATATTTAAGAAAGGAAAAAAAAAACATGCACAGTTCTTCCTAGGGGTGGGGAGGCGGTGTGGCCAGGGCTATCCTGTCGCCACTAAAGGCCATGCAGCCACTACCGTCTTGGGACAGCTCGCAGTGAACTTTGCCTGCTTAGCCACTTTTAGCCAGCTGTGCTGTGAGCAGAAGGGCAGAGGCAGCGGCAGCGGCTTCTTTTCGGTGCTCTGCATAAAGAGAGGTGCTGAATGGTGCCAGCACTGAGGCTGCTGGCACTGCCTGCATGGTGGCGGTGGGGACCACGTGGCTGGTGGTGAAAACATGGCAAGAAATTCCCTGACATGGAATCCAGATGAGACCAAATTTGCAGTTCTGCAAACTCCTACAGAAATCTTTGAACTGGTGGAATTTGTTGACAATGGCACTTATGAGCAGCAAGTTTTTCTTCTGAGTCAGAGAAAACAAAAAGGTGAAAACACATTAGGAGAAATGACATGGCGGCACTGAAGTCAGCAAAGAAAGAGGGAGAGGAAGTGCTCCAAGGGCTGGAACCAAAATTTTCTTCTGCAAACTGTAGTAAAAGACCATAGCTAAGTAAGCTGTCCCCCTGCAGCTCATTGAGTCCACGAGAGATGCAGAGGTTCACTTGCATGACAGAGCAAGTGAATGCCAACAGCAACTGTGAAAACCTGCACTCACATAAACAAGTGACTCATGGGCAACAGTTTCAAGAAGCTCTTTTTGCCTGTGAGAAAGGCTCACATTTGCAGCAGATTGGATGGGGCTGCTGCTTGTGAGAAGAGAACCAGGTTGTAGAAGTTCACAGAGAACTGTCTCCCATGGCAGGGGGACCCCACAGTACAACGGAAGAAAGACCCTTCTTTCCCTGAACGAACAGAAGAAATTAGAAGTGACAAACAGATTAAACCTCCCATGTTTTCTCTCCCTACGTTGTAAGTGGGAAAGAGGGAGGGGCTGGGAAGAAAAAAGTGTTCTAAAAGTCATCAGCGAGCAGTGGAGGGCCTCAACCATGACCCCATTCACTGTGTGGTGGCCTTCTCTGCAGCCTTTTTAATAGAGTTTTGCTATAATAGGCAAAAGTTCTCCATGAAGATGTTTAAGTCATAAACTATAACATTTCAGTCTCCGACAAGTGTAAGGTACAGCAAGTGGCTTTGGTATACGGTGTAAGAGACAATGCGTCACCAAAGCCTGGCCTGATACAGGAAGGGATTTTGTTTGAGTCACTGGGGAGGTGAGTGATTTTGCAAAGAATTTGGCAGCTGTGGGACAGTAAAAGCCCACAGGCAGCAGGAGCAGGGGCTGGAGAGGTGGCCGAGTGGGCTCTTCCAGGATTGGGTTAGAAAGGCACATCAGGTATATAAAAGATA
>VZRR01006730.1:1509496-1539893 GCA_013398015.1 Oreocharis arfaki | reverse complement strand
ACCTTCCTGGTACCTCAGCAATGGGGAAAGGGAGAGGGCAGCATGCAGCCGGGAGGTTAGGATAAAAGGAGGCTGTGCCCTCTGAAACCTCGAGAGAGAAAAGCCCGCGGACGTGTGCCCCAGTGGAGTCTCTCCCTTTAATCGAATGAAGTTGCAGGACTCTGTCTCCGTTTTGGACATAAGCCTCTGGCGTTTGTGGGTTTTTCTGATAATAGGTGCTGTAAAAGGATTAAGCATGCTGAAGACCATAGCTGTAGAACTCTTAGAAGTTTATATTCTATAATTTGACCAAGTTAAATTTTTAATTTAACTGTTTTTAAATATGAATTTCACAGCAGATATACCCTGCTGTAAAGGCTTCTCTGCTTCCAAATTTTACATCTTTACCCGAAACATGGACACAGAAGAGGCTCTCAAAGAAAGGTGCTTTTGAATTATTGAACTTTTCACAATAGCTTATTTTGCCCAAACTTTCTTCTAGAAATTGACGAAGCTTTCTGATGACAAATCCAACCTCGGAGTCCAGAATTGCCTGATGAGTACTGCATCTTGTCACAGCATTTAATACTCCAACTATGGTTATCAGACAAAATGAATAAAATTAACAGAAACTAGTTTACAGATATCTTAGTTTCTAAGTCTTAAATTCATATCCTGCAACCTCTACTCATTGTACGAGTATTTCAGCACACAAGGAAAGCAATTGCACATATATTGTATAATATGACTATGTGACTATATGACCCTCAAGTAGAGGGTTAAAAATCCCAATATGCACACATTCATCCTTAATGGTGTGAAAGAGCTTTTCAGCTGACATTTACATAATTCTTCTGCCAGAGCTACCAGGATATATTTACATATATAGTTTGCATTTCATATATATCATCTACCTATGCCATCATAGAGACACATGATAAGCCACAGTTATCTAAATTGATGCGAAGCAAAACTGACACAATGCCAAACAAATTCCCAGAACGACAATTCAGTCTGTCATTGCATCACCCCTCAGGCAAGGCCTGAGTAAGAAGGATATTGCTGTGTCCTTTGAAGGTCAATAAGCACAGGTTCAGCTAGAGCTCGGGAAGAAAAGAAAATACAAGGAGTGTTTTTCAGTAACTGTTGAGCTCTGGGGCTGTGCATGTAAATTTTGACTTGAACTCGAGACTGAGTCCTTGATCTAATGTGTAACTGTTCAAGCCTTAAAGCTTTGTTTGAAAGTACATTCTTTTCAGTACTTTTTCAGACGTATTGATGAGTACGTTAGATAGTTATTGAAACATCCTTTCATAAATTTCCAAGCACCTTACCTTAGAAAAGGAACAAAATGTGGATAAACTTCAGAAGTGCATTTAACTCACTCATCATCGTCATCATCATCACCTTTGCCTCATCTGTGTACTACATCAGACATCCTCTCTGGCTGAAGAGCGATTCTTATGGAGAGCATTCTACAAGAGAATCAGTTACCTGGAGTTTGAGACTTATATTCCTGGTTACGAAGAGTGGATTTAGATGTCCATCATATTGTCATACACGTAAGAGTTAGGACATACCTGAAAATAGTAGAGTCAGAGCATCTCATTCTTACTGAAAGCTGAACATCCAACATGCCCTAAATGCTATCTGCATCCTTATGTGAAGTATCTCAGTTTTTGGTTGCCTCTGAAGTTACTCAGTTCCTGGGTAGGTGTATTACTTGGTATATTGTGGCATGGGGTAGCACAAGCCTGACAAATCAGTATGAAGAGAGACACCAGTGGTACTAACCTTCTGAATTACAAGCAGAAACAGAAGGAAAATATTGGCCCACTTTTACACAGGAGAGGTGAACTAGTCACCAACACTGAAAATGAAGAGTTTCCCTACACTTTCTTCACCTCTCTCTTTAACAGCATTGTTGGGTCCCAGGCCTTGTGAACAAAAATACAGGTTGATGAAAACACAGATGAAGGAAGAGTTGGTGTGTGAATTATTACAGGAGTTTGACCCCCCCAGATTCATGGGCCCTGACAATATCCACCCATAGGTGTTAGAGAGCTGGCTGACATAATTGTGAGGCCAGGCAGATCCCAGCCTGCACTGTAATTACATGAGAGACTGAGGTACAAGAGATCGCACTAACTCTGAAGGTGAAGACTGCCTGAGTTTCCTGCATGCTCTACACTTCCTTACCTCAACTGTTTACAAATACTGATCATTGACACTGTCTTTGTTCTTATATTTTTCAACTGTGAGAAAAATTATTTAAGATTTCAGTGTCTTGGAGAAAATTTGTAATTTTTAAGAGGGGGAGAAATGAAAGTGCTATTATGCTTGGAGTTGTTTATAGCTACAGTCAACCAATACTCTAGCCTGCTGACAATTGTAGATCTGATAAATAGGGATGGCTTTATTGAGTGGAAATCTGATGCACTTTATATCTTCTTTTCCATTTCTCTTATTTTCACCAGAAAGAGTTTGCTAAAATGCTAAAATAAAGTTTGCCACGTTGTACGTTCACAGACAGACTAGAAAAGCAATCACTCAGATGGTCATGAGATGCCATGGACTACCAGTAGCTGAAACCTCAAGTGCCTATTGAGAATAATAATTTGGAGGAAGACACATGCTGGCTGTCAGAAAAAAAATTGTTTGATCTTTGCTACTGGAAGCTTGGTTCAAATCCAGTCTTGGTTCATATGAGCGTAATGACGTGCAAATAGCTGAAAAAAATTCTGGTTTGGTTTTTTTAAAATTTTAATCTTTTCTTAAAAAGGATATGAAGATAGCCACAGAAGGGAGCAATAAACAATAAAAGATAAAATGGTCAGGTGAGTAGTCATTAATTACTTGGAGATGGTGGTTTCCAGCACTAGGTATGACAAATGAAATGAGCTATACAGAGCAATAGAGTAGACAAATCAGCCAGTTATAAAATAAGGGACTTACAGTGGGAGATGAAAACCATAGACCACTGCAGTACTTCTCCACTTTTGTCTAAAGCCTCACAGCTTTGTGACAATGGGCAGCCAGAACAGATGAAGATTTCTTCCAAGAGAAAGCTGGCTATTTAAAGAGATATTGTAATAATTTGAATCTTGAAACAGATTCACTTTGTTCTGCAGAATGAAAGAGAAAGAAAAAGGCAGCATGTTTTTACAAATTGTCAATAAGACATACAGTGTTATCAAACAATAATACATTGCATTAGAGCTCTAAATAGAACAGTTACAGTAAAAGCATTCATAGAGTTAAAAGAAATAAAACATAATTGAATTTAAATTATGGAAATCAGTGATATAGAAACATCAGCAAATCTGATAAAGATATCCATTCATGAAGCTCATTAACACCAGAAAGAAAGAAATAAAACTCTGTTTGGATATTAAAACTCAAAATAAAGGAAAGAGTCAAAGTGAAGACCTGTGAAAAGTGGGATGGAATATGATGTGATACACAGCTGAATAACACCTGGATTAGAGAAGTATGAACCATCAGAGAAAAGGCATGAACTAGAAGAGAACAAAGAGAGAAGAGTGCTGTGAAATCATCTGCAGCAACTCTATAAAGACCCATCCCAGATTAAATCTTGACATAAGCAATTCTAGTCAAAGTACTTAGGGAAGTGGTACTGAGATTAAGTCTTCTGGTGTCCTACAAAAGCCTATATAAAGGCACAGTGTCAGAACGGTGAAAATTAAAATGAGAATATGAGTTTCAACCCAGTGAACTAAGTGTTGTAGTATGGCATTTGAACACCCCATGTAAAATGCACTGAGTAAATTGTGTAACTTTTTGACACATGATTTTTTCTTATGAATATGTTTATTCTAATTACTTGATCTTAATTTAAACACAAAAATGTATTTCATTGTTCTGACATCACTGTGAAAATGAATCAAATTTTCTCTGTACTTTGGAAAAAACACCAAGTTTTGACAGCAGATCCCAGAGTTTGCCATCCATTATGTGAGATAAAAGTCAAGCAGCCTGGACAGCGTTTTCCCTAACTTTTTAAGCCTTTATGAACAAGAGCACAGCCTCTTCATAGCCATACCATACAGCCCTGATTCTGGGGAATCACAAGCATTCCCCACAGAGAAGCAGTATGTGAAATCCATACCAAATCAGCACAGTTTGCTAAGTTTGCTGAGAAAAGCACTAATTGATGTCTCAGTGTTGGCAATTTGTCTTCTGAGAGGAGATTCTTTTATTAAATCTTTAAAGGGTTGGGGGATGTGGGGGTTATTTTGGTTGGGTTTTGTTTGCTTCTGGTTTAGGGGTGAGAGATGCTAGGTAGTGAAGATGGGAACAATGAAGAATATTTGAGAAGCACAGCTCGCCTTTTAACTGAATAATTATTACAGAATTTCTTTCACCAGTTTCTTCATCACTTCATATTGGCCACAGTGAAACATTGGGACCCCAGAGTCTGTAGAATCCCGATATGCCAATTTCACCATAAATATCTGTAACACAAATGAACCACATGCTCAACAGAAGCACAGAACTGTTTGACTTTTGCCTGGCACATCTGATGAGGGGGTTTGATGCTATTTTAAGAGTTCCAGAGAACTTCCCACTAACTATGTGTCTGAGAACACCATGGACCTTATTTTAACACCATCAGCTGTAGACAGAAGAGCAGCCACATTAACTGCACAAATCATGCATCTGCTGTTTTTCTGATGTATTGACTGATACCCTAGAATTGCAGGTGAAGGATGACAAAAAATACAATCAATTCTGATAAATCTTACATTTGCTGAATGAAAAACATTTGACAAGTAATTGTCCTCCTACAGTTTAATCACCAACATCTGGCCTTATAACAAGTTTTTCTCCATTTTATGCTACCTAAGAAAGAGCCCTGTATCTGCAAGAGAAGGGGATTTTCTCTTCAATCCTAGTTCCCTAGCAAGAAGTCCTTCAATTTAGCCTGAGGAGGTTACTACAGCCAAGAAGCCAGACAGTGAAACTGCATTTATACTCCGTGCTGGAACAGGAAATTGCCTTTGTTTGTGGTTTTTTTTTTCACATGGGATTGTTCTCCAACTGTTCCATGATTATTGAGAACACAATAAGGGCAGTTGGATACTTGAAATAATGGAGAAAAGGGTTTTTTAAATTTTTGATACACTGAAAACATGGTCCCAAATCCTACTAACAGTATATCCACCTTGCTTTTTAAAAGGCCAATGTGACTTGAGTATTATATATAATAAAAAGTATTCTGTGTACCTGAATTCTTACAAACTCCTTGCTCCTGAGATGAACTTCAAAGACTCTATTCCCTCTCCTTGTTCTTGAATGAATACATATATTACAAGGCAGAATAATATTATTCATCCCTTTTCCTATATGCAGAAAATAAATCAAAAGAGGTAGTAGATCTGCAGTCCTTCATAGAGGATACATGAAAGAATTGTGTTTCTCTGACAGTCAGAGCTGGTACGAAAATATAAGGAGGTAAAGACTAGTTTAGACAAGTGACAGAGCTATAAAAACATAAGAATGGAGAGAAATGTTTAGAAACAAAGCCAAATTTCTGCATGTTCTAAAACTAAAGAATTGCGGGGTAAGGTGAAGTAAGCAGTAAGAAAAATGGCAACAAATGAATGAGGTGCAGGGGGTCACAGTGAAAGACTGAAGAAGGGCTGGATGGGGCCAATGCAGAGGACTTTTCTCGGAGGCAAAAATACTACTCTTTGTAAGGAAATCACTTCAAAATTCACAAAATGAACAGTGGAAGATGATATTCCCTCCCAGCCTCCTTACTTCTTCAGCAAAATTTCTCCTTCCAGCAAGCACTGACCTTTATTTCACTTCAAAAAGTAATAATTTTTCAGACAGAATGGCTGGGTATGTCAGTTATTACTCACCATGTTACCATTCATGTTTCTGTCTTGGCAGTAATGAAATTGCTGTTTTTCCTCACGTTCGAGAAAATTGATGTTAAGAGTGGTTAAATGAATACGACATTAAACTTAAAAATCAGTGACTATGGAAAAATACCTTATGGCCCCAGTCTAGATCCCATCAGATAGGCCACATCAAGTACAGTCATTGTCTAATATTTTCACTACAACAGTGAAAGACAGGGTTCCAGTCGAACATTAGGCATCCAACAGGGCTGACATCATATATGAAACTGCTCACTGTAAGTACACAATACTCTTCTAGGGCAGGGTCTATTTGCTCCTTTTAAAGAGAGTCAGATAGACCTCATTAGCATGACCCACTTTCTTAAACAAGGGAAGCCTATTTAGAGTCATCCATAACTGAGTTACCAGAAATTATGCGACAAATGTTCCTTAAAGCATAACTGACACAGAAAACAGAATATAAAATGTCAAAATTCACTTCAATATGGTATGTTGTATTGGACAGCAGTGGGGCCACCAATACCAGCAACACCAAGAAGAAGAAATAATAGGAAGGAAAAAGAAATCTGTTAGCCTAGAAATGAAATAATGAACATTTTTTTGCATTAAAATACTAAATGTTCAGGTGCTGAGGGTTAACACAGTGGAACAACATCCAGGGTAAGAAGGATAGATAGGAGTTCTCCAAATAACCTCCAGATGAGGAAGATCAGCTACACTTTTGTTTAATCTCTCTTGTTAATAAACATTGATCATTGCTTCGGTGGTAGATTTTAACCTTAGCCTGAAACATGCAGAATTTTTATAAGAACATTAGAAGAAAAGATTTTCACTTTTTTTTTCTAACATAAGCAATTTCCATGTGTAGATATTTTTTGCCCTTAACAAAGGAACCATGATGACAAGCTCTTAGAAAAACTTTCTTACCGTACTCCAATTTTGCTGGAACAGAATGTAAGATCCTACCGGTTTTATCTCTTAGCTTCAGGAGAGTAAACAATTCTAAGTCACATCTGCACTACTTTGTTGACTTGTTTTTCAGTGTGACCACATTGAGATTGCTCCCCAGAAGCAGGTGCTGGCCACATACACCAAGTATGGAGAATCCTTAGCCAGGACATCTGGTATCCGGTAACTCCTGGGTGTATTCTTGACATGTTGAGACTCCACCTGCACACCCCTGGGAAGGCTATAAGTTCTGAAAGCACTCCAGGTGATTAGGAAACAGAGCTTTTACAAACTCTGACTGGACCAGGGCAGGATGGAGCGGGGTTAGAGCACAGCACACTGTCACCAAACAGAGAGTCCTGCAGCCATTTAAATACAAAGACATTCTAAACTAAAATCCTCAAATCGCAGTCTTGCTTTTATGGAAAAACTGTCTCAAGTTAAGGGAAATGGTAGAATGGGTTTTGAATAAAGAACATCATTGGCACTTGCTGTATATTCTGCCCATAAGCAGACTTCCAGGCTATCAAGAAGAGCATTTAAAAAGAGCTTCCTTCAGTGAGAACCATGGACTAATAAACATCAGTAAATTATTCCAGAGGTCATCTACTCCATCCTACCATTCAAAGCAGGGTATACTAGAGAAGGCTACTCAAGACCTTGTGTAACAGAGTTTAGAATTTTGGCAAAGATGGAAAAGGAGACGTTTATACTAGAAATAATGAGAATTCTTCAAGCTAGTAATTAAAATGAGAAATGAATAAACTGATTTAACTAGAAGCAGTTCTCTCTAATATTCACTCAAAACATAAAATAAAATATCGGATTCTCAGCAGTTCTTCAAAATGATGTGAAGCTTTGAAAATAAATTCTCAATGGTGTACTCTTTCCAGGCAGCCTCAAAGGCCAAAAATTCCCAAAGGATGTAAGAACATCTGACATCTCAGTGTTAGTGCCAACTAAGAGCTCAAACTTGCCCTGTAATTCTCGCACTGAATAGTTATATTGTGGCCAGAACCCATTAAAAATTAAAAGAAGAAATACTGGAAAAAATAGCTTTTCACATGAAGTTTCTACACAGATTTGTGACTGGGTTATAAATTGTTGAACTCTGAAAAGCATGTCAGATTTTAAAGAGGTATTCAACTTTCCTCTCCCCTGTCTCTCCTTGCCCCCCACCCCCAACAGAATATGTGTTAGAAACTGTAAGTTCTAGCAGAGAACAATTTGCAAGATAGCTGTGTTTTACGTAAGAACCATAGTTTTTTCAGTTCTTTGCCTCCAGTTCTAGTTAGAACCCGAAGGTATAGAAGCAGCTGCAAAAAAAGAATGAAAACAGAGTTAATTAAAAAAATACTCAAAGAACATTTGGGCCACAATTTTTTCTCTTTGTTAATTTGATTTTAACTTGATTACCTGGATTAAAATGAGGACGCATTGTAGCTCTCAATTCAAATTAATTCCATAGGGTATTTTCTGTTTTGTGAGCTCGTATGGGGATTTTTTTCACAGATGAGAGAAGAGGGAATGAGCCTAGGTCTCCTTAAATCCATACTTCTCTCTGTTGCTCTCTGTTGATAAGTAGACTATAGAAATTTCATCGCTTTGATAGTAAAAAATGGCAAATTTTTCTGTACAAACATCCAATTAATGTACACAAAGTATTTTATGGGCAGCCAGTGACAGTGTTTGTTAGCCATACTGTTTGGCTAACTTGAACTCTATGTATTACTGCCACAGGATTCCACTGCGACGTTGTAATTGCTTGCTTCTTAAAGGGAGGATTAAGGCAGTGACTGAAAGGGGACATAATTATAATTTCCTAAACTCTATTCAATTTGGATTTAGGCAGAAAAAGCACAAACTTCAGGGGATTTCTTCAGTTCCTCAACCAATTATATGAAGTAACATTTCTGCATTATACAACACTCATATACATAAACAAGATAATCCTGCATAGAAATAACCCTGCATGCAAGTCTTTTAGTGCCATCAGCTCAGCAGGAGACTTCTGTAGATGGACTATATATGTATAGGATGTGATAGGATTGAGGATCAGAACACTGGTTTTTACTGAGAATGTGAAAGCCAATGAGAAGAGGTCATTGCTCACTGTCATTGCTTTCCTGAACAGAACTGCTGAGGTACAACTGACACTTGTTGTCAGAGTTCCAGGTGAATATCACAGATAATCAAAAACTCTGTCAGTCACACCTAATCCAACTCTGCCTAATGAGAAAAACAAAAATTTTTTTCTCTCACTAAAATGTGACTATTTTGATCAGCCCAATTTTAAATGCTTCCCACAATGACATTGGCAGCATTTTCCTTAAGGGATCCTTTTATTATATGATGGGGAAGCCATTAGTTCCAGATACTTTTTCCTGGGAAAGGCAAAGTTCCTGGAGCTACAGAATTTATTGATGATTACTGAAATAGAGAAAAGCCTGGATTAAGGATTATGTGTCTTGTGACTTCTTTCCTTTGTGAGGAACGGGAGGGTGTGTGGACAGAGAAAGCAAAGGGGGAGACAGCTGTTTTGATCTGCACATGATGAAATGTGTTCCTATTTTTCTGTGTATTTCTGGTTCCTTATCATGTTTCTGATGTATCAGAAGATTTGTTTTCATTAAAAAAAAAAAGGCAGCATTTACAAGTAGATTATTAAAAGCTCTACAAAACAAAGTAAAGATAACTATCCTCTCTATAGAAACTAAGCAGAAAAGAGTGATTTGGATCAGTAGATTATGACCTATGGAACAAAACCCAAACTTTTTACTCTGAATTGTGTGCCTTCTTTCATTCCTCTCCTGCTACTCTGCAGGAGTATTTATTTCTGTTTGGTTTTTTCCCCCCTCTGTACTTTGTGCATCTCTCTACTGCTAGTACTGTTCTCCTAGGACAGCAGCTCCTTGTGTATAAACAAATAACACCCATGGCTGCTATCCCACCATTATGAATTTTCTTCCTGATAATACTCAGGAAAACAAAATTAAATGATTGGTTCAGGAAAGCACTAATAAAACTGTAGGGAATCTCTGAGGCAAGACAGGATTTTAAGGATCTTTTGATCGGCGCTGGAGAGCTGACATCTGCTGCCTATTTGTGGAATTTATTGTAAAAGATTTGTCCGGGAGAGGCCCCATGGTTAACCTCGGTCCACATGTAACAGCTCCCCCTTGTGTAGACGTTTCGTAAAGTAACAGGTAATTAGGTTGCCATGCTGATTAAAAGTTTTAAGAAAACGCTATAGAAATTAAGCAAGAGAACAGTAGCTGGAACAGAGGAAAACCAGACACATTAAAACGCATGTTCCTCTCATTTTCAAGGTGGTGGCACATGACTGAGATAATAATTTTTCGCTGGATATCTCCCCTTGAGTCAAATCACCGTAATGAAACTAAATGGCAAATGTCCTTCTTTCAGTTGAACACTGTGTTCAATTTTTACTTTAGGAGGAGGGAGAGAAATGTGTCTATCTGAAGTCAAAACCACAAAGATATGTAAGTCAGTCTAAGTAGCATCTAATTCTATGCCACAGCACCTTAATAAGGAAGTTCCTGCAAGGCAAGATTCCAGGAAAGACAAACCAAGACAAGCAAATACCATTATTAGATGCAAATGAAATGCAGTCAGTAGGAATTCTGCTTTAGTGCATAGCCCTGATGTCAGAGGTCCCTGCAATGTCCACGTGCAACCACTTTGTCTGCTGGAGTGTTCATCAGCTGGAGAGCGAACACTGTTTCTTTGCTTTCAGCTTTTTAGAGTCAGTAGTCCAAAGCAACACTCTTCTAGTCTTCATTTGTGAGCTACAAATGCAGTACCCAGTCATTTCCCTACCTTTGGAATGGAGTTAAAGCAATTAGCCACATCTTTGCTTAACTTAAAAAAAGCTGTGAAACCCATCATACGCTTAAATTGTAATACTTAACTTACTGATTTCAGGTGCTTATGTCCAAAAATCCTCTAGGGAAAACTTCCAATCAGCTGTCACTTCAATCTAGAGACACTCAAACCCCCTGAGGCTTCTCAGACGTGTGTGGGTCTCGAGTTATGCTGCTACTTAATCTAATTCTGGCAAAGCAAATGGGCCCGTGGTAAACCTTTACTATTAGAAGCGTATAAATTGATCAGAGTTATTTTCACAGAACTTGGCTGAGAAGCAAATAGGTCATTGGCAACTAAGTTGAATAAATAATTGTCATGAGCAAGAGGAGTGGATAATGATGAGCATGGATAATGGCAACATCTTTGTCTGGCTCAGCTTTAGCCTTGCTGGTACTTTGCACACAGAAGTGATCAGCTTGCTGTCTAGGACACAACTATGGCCAATTAGGAAAAAGGAAACTAGGTGTTTCTCTCCCTAATTAGAGTAGATGTTCCCAGTACAGCTGTTGTACAGTGATAAGATCAGACTCATAGCAACTACATTTTGTAACCATGGCTTGCTCTCTTCTAAAATCTGTCAAACGAAGAAGGAGATGGCAGCTGCACTTCATGTAATAGCCTGGCACTCAGCAGGAGTTGGCAGGTGCAGGTATTTTTTCTTTTGGGGAGGTTAATATCCACATGTCCTATCTCCTAATGCAATAATTGATCATCAGACTCATAGCTGCCCAGGGTGGTGGAGCATGCTGTGCTCCTTTGGGAAGCTGTCACAAAGAGAATTCAAGATTGCTATATCAGGAATTCATCATGTTGGAGACCAGTACCCGGGATACATTCCAGGAAAGTGAATGTTCAGGTTCACTGCTCAAGCACTATTTACACATTTATGCACTGACTGGCTAATAATAAAACACATAAATATGTTTGGCAGTGGGAACCCAACACTCCTACCCATCTAGGTGAGTGAACCTGCTACAGACTAGGCTGGGTACACACCCCTGGCTCTCTCCTTCTGCTCCCCACAATCTTAAGATGAATCTGTGCACCAACACACGACTTTAGGAGGAGGAGGAGGAGTGCAGCCTGCCTTCAGCCCCATGAATAATTTTTAGTACACCAGGCAGGGCACTTTCTGAAGCCGTAAGTTTTAGACTACCTGAGGCTGACAGAGTAAATCGTCTGAAACGATTAGGACCCACCTATTTCGTTGGGTCCACTTGCAGATACATTCCTTCTCTGCATCATTTTTTGGATCTCACCTGGAATTACGGAAAAACTGGAGCTCAGGCTGTGGACAATCTTAGCATGCACGGAAGCACGGCTGCAAGTCCCTATAGAGCTTTCTTTAGCTGCCTTAAGAGATCTGTCTTAATGAGAAGGCTCCTAAAGAACTGTAGGGTTCACAGAGTTAGTCAACAACTAAACTGGAACTTTCGGATTTAAAAAAATAGATTTAGGAGCAGATCGAAAAATTATTGAAATGAGCTTCAAGTATCTAAGATTCAGTCTAAATTATTCTCTCTATATTGATTTGCCTATCAAGTACATCAAAGCTGATGCATTTGTAGGCTGGACTATAATTAGGACCTGCCATCTGAAACAAACTGAGATACATTGGTGAATCCTTAAAAGGTGCTGTTACATGTGCTATTTCCCCACTCTAGTAGTGGACAGTGTTATTAAATTATTTTTAATTGACGTTATCAAATGGAGTAATTACTTCAATGGTGGTAATTAAAGCAAACACTGATCTCTTATCCAGAATACATATGAGAGGAAATGTGGTGAGATCTGCTTTAATTATTTTTTTTTTAAATCAATTTATTCTTAGACTAATATTTCACATTTTCTCTCTGGGGAAAGACTGAAGTAAAATTTAAAAGCACTGTAATTCTGTTAAAACAAACAAGTAATGCCTCACACTCCTATTTTCAAGAACATCTTGGTTTTCAGTGATTGGAATACTGTCTTTATGCTTTTTCATACGAATCAGCAGTAGAAAATATTCCCTGTTGATCATGATTTCACAATAAGCCTATTACTAACTCAACTCTGGTTTCAGGAAAAATATAAATTTGATGGCTTTACAATGCAGGTACGTTTCTAGGGTAGAAATATCATATTCTGCTAGAAAATGACACAGATTGTTACTAGAACCACAACAGAACACTTTATCTCTGGAGGTCTGAAGAGACCCGTTTTTGAGCAATTCCACTGGGGGTCAGATTTAGTAGACTGTTATCCTTTATAAACTAACCATGAAGAACGGACAGCAAAACAGTGCATAAATAGGCAGCCCTGGAGAGAACACAGAAAGCCACACAGATTTGAGCAACTCTTTCAGAAAACCTTTCCCACAACTAAACTGGATCTTCCCAACAAGTCTTGCTTTTAAAAACCAGCTGCAATATTGCCCACTTAAACTTTATAAAACACACATCAGTATGAGACAAAGACTAACATAAAATCTTTCAGTCTGAACTACAGTGATCATTAATCAAAATTAAGTGTTATGGTGGAAAGTGTTCAACAACACTAACCCTGGTGGTACAACCATTACATCAGATAACAAATATTGGTATTTTGTCTCTGAGACAAACCTGTAATCATTCAAACAGCAAATTGGCACCAGTGAAATACAGCATAGGAGCACAGGCATGAGAAATAGAGCTTCAGGATGACTAAGTGCATGCACACAGTAACCCACCTGCAATGAGGGCTGTCCTCTTCAAGTACTCATAATACATACTTTGTGTGAGAATCCAGTGTATCTATTTCTCACTTTGGCCTTAGATGTCCAAGATACTGCTGCAGATTTTTAAATCAGATAGCCCAATCTCTTTTCTGTGTCAGGTACTGCATTTCCTAGCTGCCTGTCCTCTGCAGAGTTTAAAATTAGGAGCTGTGTACTCTTCACTGTTGATATATTACTTAAGTGTTTGTAAGAAGTGTGATAACAAAAGGCTTATTTCTCATGCCCAAACATAATTTAATTCCTGAAATCAGTGAGGCAGGCAGCCTTATTCACTTTATACGATACTTTACTCTTGGGTGTGTATCAGAGCCAGAACTCCACAATCTCAGATTTGGCCAAACCTCTACTCTAATTACAGGGCTGTCTGAATAATCCACCTTCAGAAGTGCCCTACACAGCACAATTCCAGTTCAGCCTTGTTCCACAAGACTTTCACCAGCATGGGTGCCCAGCAGTTTCACACACACACAACTCCTGTATCACTGTAAAAACCACAAATAAGGAGTCAACCAGCTCACCATGCCAGCAGAGCTCTAGCACCCATGCTCTCCCTGTAGCTCAGTGGCTTGTATCTGATGCTGTTTTTTCCTTAGGCTGTCTGCACATTTGGCTTTCCTCTTTCACCAGCTGGGAAAGGTTACCAGCCAGCTGCATGCTTCTGAACAGACAGCAGATCTGCACAGACACACAGGCAGAAGAAAATACAAACAGGAGCCAGTGTTTGGCTAGGAATCATTGCTTTTGACACATGGCTGTTCCTCCATAGTGCTCAATCCCATCCATCCTCTGCCCATCTGCTTCCCCCTCTGTGTTCTCACCCCATGACATTTGCAAGGTCGACACCTTGCTGAGTGACAAGACGGAGCACATACTCATATAGAGGACATTTTATGTTCAGGATGGAGTCTGGTACATGCACATACAAATCAAAACAGACTGAATCACCCAAGGATGACACAGAAATATTTCAGAAGGAAAATGCGGCTGAGCTCCTACCTGTGATTCAATTAGTCATCTACTCCAGTGTTTCACAGCAAAAGATGGCTCGTTAGACTAGGACCTAAAGTATATCTAGAAAGCTGGATGAGTCAGAAATAGGTTGTCTTGAAATATCTTGGAAACACACCTCTGTCCTCTCTGACTGAGATGCTTGCACATCTGAGAGCATTCACAACCTGATTTCCTGGCCAGTCCAGAAGGATATAGAGATACTTCTCTTTTTTTTTTTTCCATCAGATATGGTATATTTTTCCAACCAAATGCCATTGGCACATTTGTAGTGTTAAACCAGGGACTTCCCTAGAGGAATGTGACTGGAGAGGCCCCTCTGAATGTTTTATATTTCTTCCTTCATATAGAGCCCTGCTAGTGAATGACTGCATCCCCTCCGAATGTGTTGGCTTGGGGTATATTCATGAAGGAAAAAAAAAAATCACGTAATGAGTTCCCCTTCCTTGTGCCCTGTGCAGCCAAGGAAGTGTTACCTGGAAACTCTAGGGATCTGTTCAGTGCTGACAAACTACATGAATCTAAGCCTGAGGAAAGATGTTTTTACAACAGCATCAAATTTGAGCTCTTTCCTTGATCAAGCTCTAAAACATGTTTTGTTTCCTGACTAAATGTGTGTCCAGAAGGACTAGAGCAGTGATTGTCCCCCTCTATTCAGCCCTTGTGTGACCACATCTCAAATCCTTTGTTCAATTCTCAGCCCCTCACTGCAAGAAAGGACATTGAGGTGCTGGAGCATGTCCAGAGAAAGGCAGTGGAGCTGATGAAGGCTCTGGAGCACAAGTCCTGTGAGGAGAAGCTGAGGGAGCTGGGGTTGTTTAGCCTGGAGAAAAGGAGGCTCAGAGGAGGCTTATCGGTCTCTACAACTCCCTGAAAGGAGGGCGTAGCCAGGTGGGGGTCAGTCTCTTCTCCCAGGTAAGAAGCAGCAGGACCAGAGGAAGTGTCCTCAAGTTGTGCTAGAGGAGGTTTAGATTGGATATTACGAAAAATTTCCTCACCTAAAGGGTTGTAAAGCACTGGAACGGGCTGCTCAGGGAAAGCAGTTGAATAAGTACCACCATCCTTGGGGATATTTAAAAGATATTTTAAAAATGTGGCATTTACGGACAGGTTTAGTGGTGAACACAGCAGAGCTAATTGTTGGGCTGAATGACCTTAAAGGTCTTTTCCTAACCAAGTGATTCTATCATTTTAAACTCTGTTCCACCTACAGACACATACAAAATCCCAACCAGTGGCCCATGCCATGTCTTTCAGTGGTTATGATCTCTCAAAGGAAGTAGCATCTGGGGGTAATGGCAAAAAGCAAAACCATGGACTCAAGCCTGAGCATTTGAAAAGCCTTCCTGCATGATGAAGGCATTCAAGCAGGCCAGAGTCTGTCAGGATGGATACTGGCAACAGATCTTTGTGGGATCCAGGCCCAGACAGAGCCTGAGGGAGCAGCACAGAAGGCTACCCTGGTGCAGTCTTCAGTAATAGTGTTCTGATGTAGCAGAGCACACGCAGTAATTGAGATAATACAGCTGGTAATGGGATAAAGCAGCACCTGCTGATTGCTTTGCAAACAAGACTGGTCTAAGAGAAAGAGAAATTCAAGCATTTTTACAGACACAACCTGAGTTGTGGTGAAACCACTGGAAATAATGTGGGGAGGCATCATGAAAAAATATTAAACAGGGACTTGAAGAATTTGTGTATCAACAGAGCTTACATAAAATCATCCCCAGTCTAATAGATGTTACGGAAGAAAAAGATAGAACATTAAGAATGGAGAAGAGAGGCTATGGAGGCACAGAAAGAAAAAAAAGTATGCTACCATGGGAGAACATGTAGGTGGAAATATGATCAGTGTTGTACACAGGAGCAGAGAAATGTTTAAATAAAACATGTCCAGCTGGTTTATTCTGCTACTGTTCTTAAGTGAAGTGAAACCATTGAGACAGAAGCCCTGTTCTGTGTATTTAATCATTATGCAGGGAGTGGGATATTTGAAACTTAGAGAAAATACATCAGAAAGAGATGCAAAAAAGACTCAAGGAATCAGCATGGGACTGAAGCAGATTTTAAATATTTTTCAGGGCAATAGGAGGCTGAATATATGGAGTGTGCAGTTGTCTTTGGAAATGGATGTCTCTTTAGTATGCTGTTACTCAGCTGCGTCTTTCAAGCTTGATTAATGCTTAATGTGATTGTCTTTAAAATCTGTCAGCATTTGGCACAGATCAGATAAGTGGCTGTGACAGAAGTGCAAATATTTGTACTTCAGTTTTGTACCCTGATGTGGTTATGATTAATAAGTTTTGCTTATGCACCTCTAGGGATTGTTTTGTAAATTATCCTGCTTGGATATATTAAATTTGTGTTAAATCAAAATGCTCAAATATATTTTCCTCTGGGTTTACTATTTCAAATAAATAGGCAGCAACATTGCTTAGAGAACCTAGCTGGCACATTTTAAAAATCATGCCAAAGTTGAACAGATTAAATTGATCAGAAAGAGATCGAATCACAGGGTATGTCCCCTGAGACAGGCAGGAAATGCGACTAAAACAATACTTTAAAAAAATAATTTTCGAGAAAACAGAAGAGATGAAAACTTTTTCAATAAAGATAAAAAAAATTCCAGATGCTGTAAAAAGTAAGTTAGTTATTTGGAGATAAACCACGAAGAGAGTTTTTCACTAAAGGAGCAATGATGCATTAGAGAAGTTTTTTGCTATCCCCTCTTCACCTGAAGGACACAAAGCAATGGGGTCTTCCAAAGAGGGTATGTTGTGCAAAGAGAGAAAAAAGCAAAGCTTTTGTTTTGCCTGGTGTTGAAGCAACCTCCTGTTACCATAGGTGTGTAATGATCTTGGTAACATCAACAAAGACATAGTCACCAACCACATTATGCTGAAAGAGAAGCTAGGAGTTTCTCAAAATCATAGCTACAATTGAGTTACAGCGATCAGGGAGAGTAGCTGGGGAGGATGGCTGGTGAAAGATGAAAATACTCATTGATATTATTGATATTTATCCGATTGTAGATTCTAATTAGATGCAAGATTATTAAGGCAGCCAAAGGGTCAGAGAAAGGAAAAATCCCCATTGCCTTTGACAGCCTGATTTTTAGGGGTTCAGTCTCCATAGGGAAATAATTGCCACTTCTTGACCAGAAACGACATTTGATCCAATGGAGATCTGAGCTTACTGAGGCAAAAGAGACAGGGTAGGTAACGCTGTTGTCCTTACTTAAGTTTCAGTCCAGCTGTCACACTTCCAACTCTGAGGGCAAGCTGCTTCCTTTTCTTCTCCTATACAGGGTTTCACAATTTTCTTTCCTCTTTACTTTGATCCACAAAAAGACCAATTTCCTGTTAGGATTCCTATCAATGAATTTATATCCTTACTCTTCGGAACTTAGTTTCCTACTCATGTTTTCCTTCCATAAGCTCTCCTAGCCAGTTTTTTCCATATGCAATCCAGATTTGGCAAAAGGTGCAGGCACAGTGTGAAAATGTTTGGTAGAATGAAAATGACAAAATGAGATGAGACACTTGGCAATGATAAGGAAGGTTGAAATAAACTGTATTCTACATCTGAAAATAAGGTCCTTACTAAAACAAAGATTATTAAATTATTCCTAAGTTACTGTCTATTTTTGCTTTGAAGTGTAACCAGCCCGGAAACCTCCCAGCTCCCACACCTGGCTTGACATCAACTGTAGATAGACTAACAGTTTTACAGAAATATTTTTAACACAATTCCTGTCCACATCTGATTTCCTCCTGTAAGTCTGGAAAATTTTTCCAAGTAAGAAATTCAGATGATTATATCCTCAAAACAAATCCTCTTTGTTATTCCTGAACTCTTCAAAGGACAACCTTCTTTTATCAAACAAGTAGCACAATCATTTTGATAGATATGACTGTGTGGCAATTCAGAATTTTTCAGACCCTGAAAAGAAGTTCTCTTGTTTCTTCAAGCTGAGAACCATGAATATTTACATACAAATACAGCTTTGGGACATAGCTACATTCTGTTGTATGTGCTGGTTGCAAAGTGTGGTGCTTGAAACTGTATTTCAAAAGTTCTGAATTCATAAATTGCAAACAGCCTGTCACTAGTGATTATTTCTCCCCAGACCACAGAATGATGACAAAATTACTGTCTACATTTTAGTGATCTGAACACTAATGTATTCCTTGAGAAGCAAGATGTCTATAGAAGCCAGATAGCCCCATTCTGTCCTTCTAAGTCTTTGGGCAACAGGTTATGGCCTGTGAATGACCAAATCTTTGTCTTGTTTTGGTGACCGAATCCTTAAAAGAGCAGTGTTCAGCTTCTGATTCTGCTGCTGTTTGTGTAGGTTTCAGCACATGTTCTATTAAGAAGTGTGAAAGTAATGCCCCTCTGTGAGTGGCTCCCTCCGCTCAAAAGGAAACTCATCAGGACATGTTCTCAATTGCAAATTGAAAATATTATCTCTGAGCCACTGCCTTTGTTGTCGTTGTTTTTTAAATAGAAATTATTTGAAAAAAAAAACTTTAGTGGTTGAAAACTTGGAAATCAACAAGTTCTCAGCCATTTAAGCTGTTGGATATGATCGGTGGATTCAGGATCTTGAACTTAGATGTCTAAATCCTATCTAAATTCTATTTTGAATTGAACACTTTCATATATCATGTTTAATTTAAGAAGTGACTTAATGTATATCTTGTCTGCTGATCTTATTTCCAGCTATTCCTGGATTTCAGCCCCAGCCATTCCAATTTTCAAGTTTGAAAGTACTTTAATCTCTAGATGGCTAGTCAGATATGCACAAGGATTAGAAAGTGGGTCTTTGTTGAGTTTATTTTTAACTTTAGCTGTTATCGACCTGCTCTGGAACAAAGGAGCATGCAAAACACCCTTGAAATTCCGATAGATATTCAATGTCTTTCTGAATATTTTCCCTACTGAAAAGCAAGTTCAAAACAACTGAGAGAAAAAAAAAGTACTCAAAAAATCTCAGAGAACTATGGGATATGCACTTGGTAATAAGAATAAGGACAGAAAGAGTGATTGGAATGGTGCCTTGCCCTCAAATGGTGGTCAATGAAGCATATTTTGGCTGCTCAGGCAGAGGTAGTAAGTAGTCAGAATGAAGAGATAGTCTTAAAACATAAAAGTTACCTTTTTTTTACAGTGCCTTAGATATCTCGGCTTTTAAAATGGTAAAGGTCATTTGTCTGCAGTTCTGCAGCTTGCCTCTCGCTTACAGCTTTGAAGCCTTTCACCTCAGCTGCTGTGGCAGTGTTTTCCCAGAGATGCTTTGGCAGTGTTCCCTGCCATTCTCATCCTGCTATCCCCATGGCCTGGCACCTGCAAACTCCAATAAGGCTCTCATGGTGAGTTTTCATTTGATGTCACACCAGTGCTAGATTTCACCCCCTTCCTACCTCACGGCTGCAGTATTTGGTTTATATTAGGGGACCTGATAATATGCATGCACAAACCTTTAACAATGAGGCTGCACCTGTGCCTGATCAAAGCAAGCTCCAAGCTGTACTAATAGTAGGAAGAACCTAGGGAGGAAAATTTGAAGCTTGTCACCCTGAGATGAGCACATGAAAAGGGCAAAGGAAAGAGGCAGAAACTGGTCTTTGGCAAGAGGGTACTCCCTGCTTTTACTGCCAAGAGTAAAGAGGTTGTTGAGGCGGAATGATTTTTATCGGGTTTTTTGTTTTGCTTTAGAGGAAGATGATACCCTTCCACTCCCTGGCAGTTAATGCCTCCCCATCCCTCCTGACTCCTTCTCCTAATATAATCATCAAGAATCCTGTCAGAGGCCTCCTGTGCTGTGACTACTTTTCTGCCCTTTTGACCTTTGATCTTCTACCCATCTCTCTACTCAGGCTTATTAGCCAGTATTTTGCACAGGTACAGTGACACTCACTGGCAGTGGATGAGCCTATGGCAGCAACCACCTATCACTGAAACACACCTCCAGAACGTTTCCAAAAACTGATCATTTGTGAATCAGTTTCAAGCAATTACGGACCACAGTTCAGCAAAAAGTAATGGATAAGTCATCCTTGATTGCCACCAGAGATTAATTGCTGCTTGCTGTCCATTATTAATTACTGACACCAGTTGTTCACAAGCCACTAGAAGTCACCAGCAGTCACCAGTATACAGAATCAAAGACCATTTGCTTTGCCACTGTATTTAATTGCAGAAGCTATAAGGTTTTATCCAGACAAGTTCAACCAGTTTGGCACATCGCACCTGTTGCTTGCTCCCAACACATAGGGACAGAATACTGCTATAGTCAAAGGATGCCTGAAGGCATTCTATGCTTTTCCACTCAATCCAGAATCCCAAATGCTTAGGTTTCTTCAGAATGACATTTACAACCTTCACATTTGGTGTCCATTTCCAAGTTTCAGAACAATAATTACTCAAATAAAGGCCCTTTAAGGCTTTATTTATTTATTTATTATTTTGTAAGTCATTGGTGTGCAAGATAGTAACCAACGGCTCTGGAAATAGTCAACATACATAAGACCATTCTAAACATTTATGAGAATTCTCTGTAAACACCGGGGAAATTTATCAGGACAAATGACAAAAAGCATTGGTATAGAAAAATGGATGACAGTTACAAATATTGCATGGGATTGTTGAGCTCTAGAAGAATGCCGCCTTCTAATTCACAGTAAATCAGATTCTTTAGGGCATTTGAAGAATACCTGAAATGTTGGATGGATAGCCATAAGCATTTCTAACCTAAATATTCTTGCAATATCATTCACCTTCCTGAGTAAAGAAAATCTGACAAGAAATTAATACCCTAACATTATATCTGTCATTTACGAATGTAATCAGATACTATTCTTCTCTGCATGGGGTCACCATTGCCTACAATTAGATAGACAAAATTACTCCTCATTTTGAAATGTAAATTCTATTCCTGTTTTGTTTTATTTGACATAAGCTCTTATGATGACTGACATACATCATGTACATGCGTATTAGACCACAACTCTTTGCTAATTACATATATTTATTGCAGATTTAATGAAAAAATAACTATGCAAGACACTGGCAAAAATCAAAATTTTGTCTCCATGGAGATACCCTGCAGCTTAACAAAACGGAAAATAAAAAAATGGCCATGAGATGCAACAGAGACTTCCCCCTTCCTATTCTTCTCTTCAATTCATTGGTCAACATTCTCTCAGCTCTATTCAGAGTCTGTCAACATGTGGAGATAGAAAGTGGTCTGGAAGTGTATTTCATAAGAAGGAGAAAAGCATATTCATGCCAAATGACCCTCAGAGGGAATGCATCACTCAAGAGAGAAAATCTAGTCACCCCAAATCAACACAAATTTCTTGTCTTCAGAGATTCTCAAGAACTGCTTTCATGTGGTAAGGAGTGAAGAGCCAAAATCACAGATACAAGTTCTGCAGTACTGCAGGATTCAAGGCTTATTAAGATCATCAACTCAAAATTAAATTGCTTTACATCTAGTACATCTCAGGCTTAGACAATTCAGTTTAGGTTTCTCAAAATACCAGAAATATTGGTAGCACCATAAAGACAGTAAGAGGAAATCAGGGTTCTTGAGTCACTGGGACCACATAATCTCCAAAGTCCAAAGCACAGTAAGCAAGATTTTTTTGACTTCACAAACTTCTACCTAGTACGTAAGTTTGTCACGTATTGTAACAGGAATTGGAGCATATGCCTGCAGAACAGTTGAGAAGTACTGATCAGAAATCTTCTTTTACGTAAAGCATTAGAAAGTGGTAAACATCACCTTCATTTCTGGTTTTAAACACATCACCAAAACTCGCTGTGCAGCATATGACATGTTCCTTTCTTTGGTTTGGAAAAATACATAGTAAAATACCACAACAGTGCTTTCAACTGACTGCAGCTTCTAGAAACACTCATACTTCGTTGTACAGGGCTCTGATGTGGCTCTGTAGACATGGCACAGAGTTAACTTCATCTGCTGCCAATTAAAAATATGCTTTTTTTATGCCAGATTCCCAGTTGGTCTATCAGGCATTTCGAGATCTGTGCAAACATTTATGCGAGGCACTGCCGGAATTGTGTTCTTTATACCAAATGCTAAAAAACGTGTTGCATTCATCTCAGCAATGACTGAAACAAAACCTCAGAAGCTAGGCAGAGTGTGGTAGAGCTGCAGAAACAAAATAAAATATGCCAAATAACAGCATTGGAGCTACCAGTTTCCAATTCCTCCTTTTCCTTTTCCTCCCAAGAGAGCACAGTTAGGCCCTTTGTAAGCTTTACTTTGAATATCTTTGTCTAATTAAGCCATTTCAGCCACGTGCTGCTTCTGTAGTGCGAACAGAACTTTGGAAGGCAAATATGATTGGTTGCACCACAATGACTCAGTAATACATGCTAAGAGGAAAATATGATAAACCATTGTTTCAGTCTCAGTAAAATTCATGTATTTTTCAAAATTTACTACTGAGTACTGAATTACATCGGCACAAGTAAAGACACAAATGGCGGACGGAACTGAAAACGAACAGGCAGTCTCCTTAAAGGTTAGTCCAATTAGCAAATTATGGAATCAAGCTGCTAGTTTTAGTTGCTTTTCTCCAGATTAGAAGTGTTTGCAAAAATGACTTCATTAGGTAGAGAAAAACTGAGATTAAAGTATCCAAAGAATACTTCCTGACAATGAAAGCTTCTGGATGTGAAGTAATCTCTCCAGAGAAAAGACATCAGGTAACTACTAGGATTATTTAAGAAAGTATGGGCTGATACATTGAACAATATGAGTAATTTAAAAAATAATTTTCCCATTTTTATTCCTCTGATATTCTGATTACTAGATAGCATAAGCAAGAAGAATTTGCTTTTATAATGCTACTAAGGATTTCCTCAATTTTTTTCAACTTCAATGCTACAACAGATTATTGCTAATTTGGTCATGTATTAAGCTAAATTCATACAGTGAAAAATAGTCAAACTCTCTTCTGCATCATAATATAAATATTTCAAGTAAATTTTGAAGTGTTTTTTAAACTTTAAGACTTTTTTTCAGGGAAGAAAAAAGTGCTACTAGGTCTTTAGCAAAGGTTTATTTTTTTGTTTGATAAAAAAATCTTTGCTTGAAATGTTAAAAGAACTTGCTTTAAAGAAAAACCAACCCAATCTCAAAAACCCCAACTACATAATGATATACAAATATTCCCTTTAAAACTTCTGTTCTCGTGATGCCAAACAAGCTGGGGATCAGGACAAAGTAGTTCACCCAGAGGGTGGTTGGGCACTGGAACGGGCTCTCCAGGAAAGTGGTCACAGCACCAGCCTGACAGAGCTCAAGAGGTGTTTGGACAATACTCTCAGACAGACTGTGCGATTTTTGTGATGTCCTGTACAGGGCCAGGAGTTGGACTCCATGATCCTGATGTGTCCCTTCCAACTCAGCATGTTCCGTGACTCTACAAAACATTTTAAAGGGTGGGGTGGTTGGAAAGTAGATTGGTTTTGAATTGAAACATTGACAAAGAAATTAGGCAGCATGTATACAGTATTAATATCATATTTGGTTTAATCCACTTTTTTTCATTGCTTAAACAAAATAGGAGATCACAGTTCCAGCCTGCTCACAGAAGTGAAATTTTTCTGGCCCCAAATTATGGCACTCTGTAGCTCTCTACAATCTCAGGTGTAAACACCTGTAATGACTATTTTATAACCTGCCTATATGGGGCAAAGAGCCAAAGTGAAAACTCAACAAATAACATACTTCAGAATACCAAGGGGTGGGAGTCTTTCTCATCAGAGCACACAGAGGATCAATCAGTGTAAACATAAATTTCAAGCATAACCTAGTTCCCCAAAACCAAGAAGGTATTTCACCACACTTCACAGCAACTACTGAAATGTTCCATAGAAGAGTTGAACTTGAAGGCTGTTACTACCTGATTACTCCTGCTCTGTGAGCATAAGAGCACAGACCCATATAGTGGGAACCCATGTTATTCCCACTATATTTCCTGAACCTTCCTCAGGCCCACCCTAGAATCTCTTGCCCTTTACTACTGGCCACTACAGGAGGGAAGTGAAATACAAAGAGACAGGAAACTGGAAATCTGGATAGCGCAATATTGTCTAGTCTTCAGAGAGAGAATAAGTATTGTCTCCAAGGTTAATTTGATACGAACTATATTGGCTGAATAACAAAGTTAATGGAAAAATTCAAAGTAAAGGGTTCAACTTTCTAATGTGGTTAGGGCTTTAATAGCATTTTGATCTTTCTCACTTTAGTTTTAGCAGGAAAGCTGTAACAATGGAAGGACAATCAGCCTTGGGGCTCTTTCTTTGCTGCTGCTCCTTAATAGTTTATGCAGGTTAATGAACTGTGCCTCTACTAACCTTGATTATAAAGGGGTTAGGGAACTAACCTGCCAGCTACACATGTAGAACTCCTTAGCAGAATATAGTGATGTTTTAGAAACACCCTAATAATTTATTTTTGCCCTAGATTGACAGGGTTTTTTGACACCAAAATGTGTCTTTGTTAAAATAAGTTTTCTTATGTACAAATGAACACAACACTCTAAAGAAGTTTTTAAGTCCTGAAGGACTCTTCAGCTTCATCTGGGTACAGCAGTTTTCTCTGCTAGTCACCCTATTTAGCTTTCATGTCCTACTCCAGAGAAAGCTGCATTTCAGTTTGTTGAAGCACTTAATGAATGTAAAAGACTTTTTGACCCTAAGGAAAGAAAACAGCTTGCAAAGTTCAGTATATTCTACGTTGCACTACATGAAAGAAGGGTGTATGATCAAACATTCTGTGCACTAGCTCTGTAGTGTTCCTGTTGCAACTGATTGCAGCCTTCTTCCTGCCCAGCTCCGCTGCTTCAGGTTGCAGAGAAAATCAGCACATTTTGAATGTCTAGCCAATCTGTCACTCCATCTTTGGTTTCTGCACATGAAAGAGAACAAAAGCTGACATACATTTGTAAAGACACTATTTACCCTGAAGTGCATGTTTGCTCATTGGCTTTATCTGAGCCACTGGAAAACTGTGCGTATTGGAGAAGGCGTTCCTCTCACTTCACTGAGCCACAGCCACAAAACAAGAAAAGCCTCAAAGCAGAGTAGGAAAGGCATCTGCCAATGCAATTGCAATCAACCGCTCCTCTGGTGCCCTGAGGAAACTAAAACACGGTGTTGCTCTAAAGTAGCACAGAGACTGCTATTTCTTGCAGGATTTGTGTTCAGTACTAACAGCATCTAAGCGAGTTATAGAAAGGAGTGGGAATTACTTCTGCAGACTTCAAGAATGAGCATTTGCATAGTGCACAATGACGAAAGTGGGATTAAGCATCTAGAATTTCAGCTGGAGATCTGCAAGTCGTTTGTAGTGGTGGAATTAACAGGACAGAACCACCTCTCAAAGATTAGTCCATTAGTAAAAATTGAACCTGACACACAACAACCCTGCCAGACAAGAATTCACTTGTCCCTGCATCGACAGACTATATGAATTGAAGGGCTTCCTAGTTGATCTTTCTATGATTAACAGCCTTACTATTTGTCAGCATATAGGGACACTTTTGCTATAGGAAGTCATTTAAGAATTTTCTTGTTTAATTGGTTGAAATAATTCATATTATTATTAATTCTTTTGTCTGTAGTGACTGATATGTAATGCCATCTATATTGGTTCTCTTTTCTTGTTCTGTGATTTTGAGGGAAGTGGCCTCACTTCTCCTTTTTTCTTTTTTTTTTTGAGAGTCTAGAATTTTTCAAGGATTTTGGAAATAGGCTTCTCCTCTTCTATTCTGTTCTCTTAGGAAGCTTCCCTATACTCTGGAACACATTTCTGATATTTCTTTTTTTTGCTCGAGTTTCCAGTTTTTCAAACAGTTGCATATTTTAATGCATTATACATTTTATTCTACGCAGTCTTAGGAGCTACAACTTCAAACATTTGTTAATTACCCACGCATTTGTTTCAAATGCTTCCTCAGTGAGGCCAACTGTAGTAAGCCCAAATGGAAGCAAAATATTCAGTTTTTCCCACATATCTGGCACTATTAGTGTTTCTTCTACTGTACTAATATTTTCTGGGATCATGGTGACTTGAATACTGATCTCCTATTTTGTCCGAAACTGTCCATAATTCCCCTGAGTTTCCTTATCTGCAGCAATACCGCTGTCATTCTTTGTCCATGCTGTGAGCATAACTTGTCACAACTTACTATAAGCTCTTAATGCATTTGCTTCACTTTTTTAAGTACAAGGCATCTCTTAGCTGGTGGCATTTGTCACAAGAAGCACAATTTACTGGGCTGATTTCTGTCTTCAGCTTTTCTGTGCCTGTTAGCTAAGGGTCTTGCAATTTCTTATCTGAGCTGTGCCTGTTAGCTCCCTAAAATGACCAGAATGACTCACCACCTTTAATAATCTGCATATTCATAAATGTCTTCAACTTCTTTTTGTATTCTTTCATACACATCATTTACACATCTTTGTTAAGCATGTAGTACTTTGTGCAGTGCAATAATACAGCCTCATAAAGACATATTTTACCAGAATTAATGGAAAACTAATGGAAAAATCAGGCATTTCTAAAACAAGTGTTACCAAAATTATTCTCAGACTGCCCATTAATTTTTTTTTTCAAGAATAACATGCTCAAATATTTTTTCAGTTATTCTCCATGGGTTTGCAGGTTTATGTGCGATGGTGGTTATACCTACACTCCTCTTTTTTGAAGAAACTTTTCTTCATCAGTGATCACCAGAGAGCTGAGTTTAAAAACATCCACTTCATTCATTGCCTACGTTGTATCAATGTGCTTGCATTGCATCTCTTTGCAACAACCCATTCAAATGGCTTTGTGCAAGAGGCTCTTTCTACTGAGTTTCAAACCCAAGGCTCCTGCACTGTTATTTACTGGGAAAAAAAAAAGAAAACAAAAAAAAAGAAAAAAAAAAAAAAATAAAAAAAAAAAAAAGAAAAAAAAGAGATTTCTGCTATAAATCTTCCTACACATTTGCTTTGAATACAAGTTCAACCAGAGGAAGCCAAAATTCTTAATTCTACTTTTCATGTTCATAATTGCATCTTCCAAGATGGGCATTTTCATGGGAATGAGTGTGATTATATTTCCTGTGCTAGCCAGGAACAGGTCTTGATGAGAATCTCTTTCAGTCCAACATCAGAAGCCTTGTTAATTTCTCACTTTGAAATAGTATTTGAGAGTCATCTCCTGTCTTCAGCTTGCTCTCAATTCTCTTGCTCTCAGTTCCAGCTCAGTAGAAGAACTTTTGTGACTTTGTGAAGAGCGTAAATTTTGAATTTTGCCAGCTGTGATGTTTTATTGTAACAACAGTTTTGCAGTGCAGAATAGTTACTTTTCTTGAAAACACATTTTCTCAGCATTCTGCCAAAATTCACAACAAAGCCATAATTCCATAGATTTGACAATGAAACTAGTTTTCTTCTGTGTAATAGAATAGCAAGACTATGATGGAGTACCGTGTTATATCACAAAAAACCCATCCAAACCAACCAACCAAACAAGGAGATCAATAATTACCTCACTTGACTATCACAATCTCTGGTGTTAATTTCTTTAAATGAAAAAAACTTGGAAAAAATTATCGATGGCTGTCCCCATCACAACAGTGGCACCGTTTGACTGACAGTTTTGTTGCCCTTTTAGTTAGTAGCAATCCAGTTCAGTTAGCAAATAAGATGAGCTTTCTCAGAGCACCAGAGAACCTTCCTCCCTCATGCAGTTGTTCTATTGGCGCTGTTAACTCAGTTTAGACTTAAGCCTCAAAATAGGCTGTACCTTTTTGCCTGTGCTTGGAATTGTAGACCAAAAATGCACATTTGACTACAATTATTCCATATGCAAGCATCACCTTGAGGTTAACTCCGGGTCCATAAGAAGTGGCAGAGATCTGAGAGACTGAGGCAGAGCCAAAGTTCCACATGCAGGTATGCTGCAACATTAGATTTACTTTTTTTCTGAAACCCCCTTATTTGAGGTTTTGCACAGGCAATGCTCCACATTAAGGAGATTTTAATTGGTCTAAAAATGCTGGTGCATCTTGTATTAACTTCTTGAAGCTTGGGTTTGTCAAAAAAAAAATGGAAATTAATGATGCTTGAAGCACAAAATTTGGTAACTGTTTATAAAAACAAGGTTTCATGGACAGTCATATCAAATCTAGATGAACACTCCTTGGGTGAACATAAAAAAAAAATTTAGGTTTGTTAGAGAAATTTCTAACCTCGTTTCCTTAACACTAAAATAGAAAAGCATCACAAATGTACAAAAAGACAAATCCTTATCAATACATAAACACTGCACTCTCATTAGTTTTCATTTGCAAAGGTAATGAAGTCGAAAACACCAGCAGTTCGGAATTTACAACCCTCAGAAGATCAGTAAATAAAAGCAACAGACTAGCCCAATATTCCTAACTCCTGCCATTTAAAGTCTCCTCTGGAGAACTTAAAAGACAATATACATCAGTTTTAGAAAAGTGTCATCTAAATCAGGAGGAACACAGATAACCAAGGAGGCTGATGGAAATCTATCTTTTAACTTGATGGCAGTAATGCCTGCAGAATTTGGAGAGATTTATGCCAGGGCTCAAGTAATATAATATTCCTCTTGAATTAACTAATTTTTGCAGTCACTGTACTGTGAGTGGTACACAGCTGCCAGGAAAGATTTGTGGCCTGCCTGAAGTACCAATTATCTTCCATTTTCCACAGTAAAAGTGTCTGGAAATGTGAGTGATAGCGAATCTTATACATCACTAATGATGGAATTAAATGTAAGCTCCATCATGTCTAGTAACATTTTTTGTAAAAAACATAAAATAAAATACAGAAAGGAAATAATTGGAATTTGTGTAAGAAAAGACAATTTAGTATTTTTTTTTCTTCTAATGATATTTCCCGTTACAACTGACTTATCAACCTTGGATCCTACTAGAAAAGAGTATTATTAGGACAGGCTAATTTAGTTCTAATAAAGGATAGCCCAAGAAAGAGTAATCTAAAACCAGCCCAATGTGGACTAAAAAGTTTATCTAAACCACTGCTTTAAAGCTAATCAAATCTCACTCTTGGCATGTACCATGGAGAGTCTTTTGAATTTCCTGTGATCAGTCGTATGTTCCAGACCCTTGCCAAGTCCCAGGGGATGACTATGGGACTGTCCCATATGATTCTGACTCATTCACTCATTTACTAACGACAGTGCAGGAAAATCATGGCTCCCAAATACAAACATCTTTCTTGACAGGTTCAACTGGCCAAACTGTTTGAATAACTCTGTCTGAAACACTGATTTCATAGGTACTTAAGATTTTTTTTTTTCTAACTAAGCAAAAGTTACAGGTATTTGAGTGAAAAGATAATAAATAAAATCACATTTTGTCCCATTTAAAGAAAAAATGTTCTATGCCTAAAAAATGAAGGTTGGAAGGTTGAAGCCAAAATGTAGGTCAGACTTAAAAATTGTATGGAATTAATCATCGCTGAGGCACAGAGAACGAGCTCAGATTACTTAGAGTATTTGAGAAGCTGGGAGCACTTGAGAATAGTCTCTGGGGCATACCCGAAAGAGAAATTTAGTAAGGTCTTTAAATACGCTCCTGAGAATCAATGGGCCATGGGGGAATGCATTAGAAATGCCCATTGGTCCCAAAAAGAAATTTTCAAGGGCTAACACACATAAACACACAGTCACAGAGGGGAAGCTTATTTTAGAAAGTGGGTGATTCCACAAGACAGTTTAGTGTATTTGTCAGCAGTGAGATAGTTCTAGCTTTGCCTACGACAACTGGAATTTTTATGTACACAGGGGATTTTTTTTTTTTTTTTTTTTTTTTTTTTTTGCAAATGCAGGTTTTTTGTTGGGGTTTTA
>VZRR01006730.1:1488487-1509206 GCA_013398015.1 Oreocharis arfaki | reverse complement strand
TTTTTTTTTTTTAATCTGCAAATGCAGGATCTGTGTTGGAGTTTTAGCCTGATTAGTGTCATCAAATACCAAAGATGTTCCTGTACATGTACTACACAGCTCACTGCACTGCATGCCTCCTAGTTTCTAATTTTCAATATTTCTCTCTTTCATTGCACATCTTTCGGCTCAGCTGCTTGTAAATTGCTACAAGGAGTCCCCAGCCAGACATGAAGCTGTAGGGAAACATCTGGGGTGAGAAGAGAGTAGAACCACAGCTGTGATGTCTTGTTTATAGGCAATATTCCTATGCACACTATTGAGTGCTAACTTAAAGTTAAACAAACAATTTTTTTTCCTCAGTTTTAAATAAAATACAATGTTTACAATTTACAACAGTGCAGCAGTACAACTTTTATCTTGACAATTGCCCTGTGCCCTCCTACTAGGCTCAGGCGAACAGATTCCATGCTTCAGCAGTCAGGGGAGTCCTCTGCTCAGAGGAAACCTTGGAATGGGCAGAGGTATGTTGTTGGCATCACAAGGGGATTGTGATCTCACTTGCCTCTCACTTCCGTGCCACTTGTGCTGTCCTTGAGGTTACTGAGACACAGGAGCAGGTTGAGCAGCTTAGAGGGAGAACTCGGTTCTCTGAGAACATTCTGAGGGGAAAGTGCCTTTCTCTGGACTATGTTACTGGAAGGAGTTTCATAAGCCAGCTTGACAAAAGAAACAATGATCCAAAAATCCACACACAGATCAGTGGTCCAATCACTGTAAGATGAAGTGAAAATGATAGAAAAGCCTACGCCTGATATTTACTGGATACACTGTCCAACTGGCATAAACTGAGTGTTAAAGGGAGAATGCTCAGGCAGCAGCTTCTCCTTTAACACTGGGGATGATGGAATAGAATTAACAACCTTTTTAAAAGGAAATTATTTGAAGATCCAGGGCTTAACTTAGTAAACCCTAACCTCAGTTTCAGCTGAATGTTGCTTAAAGAAAAGAGGATATAAATGCCTCAGAAAATATGTTAAATGCATTTTCAATCCTGATGGCACTACTTACAAGCCAAAAGTGACATAAAAAAATGATAAGGAAATGAAACATCTTTCTCAGCTTCTTAGTGGGTGACTGTACATCTTGAGGTCAGTTTAAAAGACAGCGTGGAGCCAGCTGACATCCTGCACCCATGCTAGATAACAGTTTACAGTTTCTTAAGTAGCTCTCCTATTGTAGCTGTTACCTGATTCAACCTTCCTCAAATGTAAAAAAACAAAAGGAAAAAAAGGCAGAAAACATCTCTTCAGGAAGGTGTTGCAGAAGTTTTATTTGTTGTGACAACCTGAAGCTACTGAGATTGTGAGGAGTGAAAATGTGGTAGAACGTGTGGCCTAACAGGCCATCACATGCTTTAAGCAGTGAAGGAGGAAAACCCTGTAGCTGACAATATCAAACATTTAACAGAAAAATAATGAAGAATTAAATTCAATGGAACACACGGTTCCATCCAAGAAAGAAGATCAGCAGAAATACCCATAAAAATCAATGTCTGGAGGAGATTGAGCATGTTTGGCAGAGCACAGTATTTTCCTCTCTCTAGATACAATCAAGTTCTTTGTGCTGACATTGGTGGAAGAAGAAACATTAGACCTTTCTCTCCTCTGGATGCTCTGAAGTCACTTATGGCACATCTGATTCTGTAGCAATTACAGCAACTATGAGCTAATATGAGTTACAGGCAGCAAAGAACCACAAACAGAGACTGTACACGCACTGCACATCTGGACACTACAGTGAGCTCTGCTCTGACTCACCTTCAGCATCTCAACATTACACAGGCACAGGTCACAGCCAGGCTGGGGAGACAAAATAACATCACAAAGGGGCTAGTAACACCTCTCTTTCTTATGTGATGACCCTGAATGTGCCAGCACAGGTGTTACACCTTCTGGTTTTACATGTCTCAAGGCAGAATATCACAATTCCTTACTTCTAGATCAAGATCTACTGTTATGTATTTGGCATGACTGAATTCAGGCACCTCTTGTGCTGCCCTGTATATAAGTTGTTATTCAAGAATGGTCATAGAGCATCAGATCGAAATTCCCCTTGGCCTAATAGCTTCTCTGCTGCAAAGCACAATGGGAATTGGCATGGAAATGGTAAAAGCACAAAGACACGAGGGAAGTGTGCAGTGACCCTTCACTACAGCACTCCTTTGCCCTCAGTTTTCTGTGTCTAAGCTGGTGCACACCTATTGCATTTCCCTCCCAGGCCCATGGGCCCCAAACACATCACAGCTATGCCAGCACCTGCTTAGGTAGGAAGGGCAATGCTGCCAGCAAGAAAGGAAAGGAGGACAATCTCTTTCCAGCTTCGGCACTTCCTTCTTCTGTGTCTGGGGTGAACGGGCTTGGAGCTTGAGGAGGAACTGAGACACAGCTAGACTGGGCAATACTGTGTAAAGCCAGGAATGTCCTGCACAAGGCTTCCCACAAAAGACACAAGACTCATGTAATTCATATTGCCTATTAATGTGGACTGTACTTGATGTCACACACTTCTCCAATTATTACACTGTGTATTGCTGGTTTCCACTCATTGCTTCTGAAGAGGCAGAAAATTTTTTAAAATAAAAAATAGGTAACCATCAGTTCTGCACGTGTAGTATCATCAGGATATAGTGATTTAAGTGATTTTGAGTCAAAGAAAGTATTTCGAGTCGGCTGCCTGTTGCATAGGCAGGCTGTTACCTTTTTTCCTGCCAAGATGTTCTATTGTTGGCTTTTTCTTAATCCAAGTCTGCCTTTTATTCACCTCAAGCTTGACTTATCGATGTAAAAATCATGTTGCTGCAAGTATATAACTGCTACCAGAAATGGAGCAAACATATAAGAGTTTTATGGCACTGTACTGAGTCCCCAGGCACACACCGTTCTGGAGACAAGTCAAGCCAGGGATACAGAGAAGCTTTCAAACAAGAGAGGAATCACAGAAGAAGAGAATTAAAAAGTCGTAGGAGCTTACAAAACACATAGGGAGAAGACAGGAAAGTGAGAAAACAGATACTGTGTAGTCCACAAGGTTTTGTATGGCTTTTGCTCATTCTTGCCTTTGTTATCTTGCATTAACCTCAACACCTCTTAAAGACTTTAAGTCAGAAGACGATGACACAGTTTCTGTGGAACAAGGCAGGCTGGAGGCAGCTACATACTGTAAAGCTGGGGTAATTTAATGACAAGTCTCCTAGGGACTAGGACTTTCTCAGTCCTGTAATAATCCTCAAACCAGTATAAGTGTGTCTATGCATGTTTAATTCAGTCCTCATTTCACAATTTCACATTCTTCCATAGTCATATTAGCTAAAGTAATCTGGAGATGCAGGTTACCCAGAATACCATTTCTGGTACAGAAATGTAGCATGTTCTTGATCTAGAAATTATTTTCTGCCGTGAGAAGCACTTCCTCATCTCATAATGCATTTGTACATAAAGCTACAGGATGCACCTCAACAGAAAAATATCGATTAAAACGAGTTGGTTCCATGCTTCAGGGTATTGGTGTTGTTCCAAATTACATCTCAAGACAATGGCCCAGGGATTTATGGATCAGGTATGTGATGATCTAGTATGAGTGCCATGTCATTCTTTCACATCTTTATCAGCACTGGAATCAGAAGTGTCTTTTCCAAGGAACTAGTTGATTTTTACTTCTCTTCAACTATAAGTGACACTTAGAAAATGTGAGAACTCCACAGCCTATTCCTGTGTGGAGGAATTAAAGGATTGAATGACCTTTTATGCAAAACAACGAAATTATTTCAAAAGGCTGGGCTATCTGAACAAAGTCAGTGAAATTAAAGTCCTTACCACCTCCTATTTGTTCTGTTCATGGGGAAAGAGAACAAAGTCTTGTCATACAATGTCTGTTGCTAAACAATATGGAATGCGTTTCAATTCAGTCTTTCCAAGCAAGAAGGAAATTATCATATATTGAAAACAAGAGAAGAAAGTTGCAAGTGGTTTCAAATGCCTTTTACTGGAACTTTTCACAATCAGTTTTTAAGCCTTTTCCTATCGGAAAGAGAGTGGCCTATTTAATCAAACTGCAGGAAAGTATCTATGTGAAGTATTGAGGGCATAATTGTCTAAGACCTGATTTGTTGGGGAAGCAGAATTGCACTCAGTGATCAGAAAACATTAATTTGGATATTTGAGGAAGTGAACCACTGTGGGTTTTTTTAGATGATGGTAATCCATGAACACAGTCTGACAGGGAACTTTTAGCTTTTTTCTTGCCCTTATTATCCAGAAAGCATAATATGGATACAGTCTTTTACTCACCCTGATAGTAAAACAGGCCTCAGTTTGTTTCACCTTCACACTTCGAAAAATAGAACACGCATACACAGGCTACCTGGAGGAAAACACAGATCATGTAACCTGCTATGTAATCTGGGTTTCGTCTTCAGTATTTTCTAGGTTCTGAATGTTAATTTTCTAGCTACCTACTTTAAATTAATTTAGTTATTTTCCCACCTACAGAGGTCTGCCAGACTCACCAAGGACAGAGTTTTAACAAGATCACTAATAGTTCTTGACAAGCTGCAGGTAAACAACTGTTTACCTGCCATCCATTCCCCTCCTAGATGTAATGTGCAGCTTTCAAGTCACTCTTACCTGCTTATTGACCGAGATCCTATTAATTCAATTTATAAACCTTCAGAGAGAACCACATACCACCACTTCCACCTTGATTTTCATAGATATTCTTACCAAAGCTTTTGGTAAAGACTTAACCACTGTTACTGAGGGAAAAAAAAAACCAAAAACCAAAAACAAACCCCAAACTTGCCCGTGGGAAAGAAGTATAGAAATAACACTTGAATAATAACACCCTAGAGTTTCTTCTTTGTGTCTGTTCTGCTTTAAAGCAGGCTTCTATCAGCTCCATACTTGCATTTTTTTTAGATCTAGTCTTGTTTTGCCTATTTTCTTGACAAAGGGGAAAAGGAGGAGGAGAAAAGGTGGAAGTAGCATGATTTCTGAAATTTCATTTTCCCTGTTCTGAAGAAAGCTTATTTTCCAGCTGTTACTTTTGGCAGAGAGATCAAGTGTGTGATTTAGCTCCTTCACAGTTATCTTTGGTTATGAAAAGCTAATTGTTTGATTATGCTGTTTTTCAAAGAGAGATTCAATAACTGTGAAGGTAAGAATTTTTTTTTTTTTTAATAAAAGAATTTGTCTTTTCTGGCTTCTGCCATGTCTGAACTGATGTGCAGATAATAACCAAGTCTTGGTTTACACAGTGTCTGAAACAGATTGTCATTGCACAAAAATTTGAAAACTGAATCAAATCTGTGTCAAAATGAGGTCGTGGTAGTCTGTAGAAAATTTTATCTCAGATGAATGATCACTTTCCCTTCTCCAACCTAATTTATAGCCACACATTAAATGCTACAATGCATAAAAGCTTTTGGGTATGGATTTTAAAAACCAAGTGAACTGTTTTATTTCTGATTGTCAGTATCGACAAATGAGATCTTCTCTAGGGCTCACAGTGCATGGAGTGAAGGCTGTATTTCTTCTGGGCATTTATGACCTTGGGTGATTGAAGGCACCTTTCAGCTTTATGTCTGACTCTAATTAAAGGCTTCAGGTCACGTGAAATGCCAGAATCTTGGCAATTTCCCCTGGAAAACTACTTGGAAAGGAGCAACAAACTCCAGCTTTTCAAACAGAGCAGAGGATGCCCCCTCTCAGTGTCAAACTCAGCCAACACAGGATCCCAGATTTTAAATATTTCAATTATTTTCTGCTTTCTTTTTGGTACAAAACTAAGTCAAGAGACTTCAACAGGCTACACAAAGGTAAATTACTCTCATTCTTGCAGAACTGTGTAGTTTCATTCTATTTCTGATGTTTAACTGTGAAAGTTCATGTTATTTCTAACAGCTTAAGTGCCTTACTACAGCATTCAGGATGAAAATGAGATAGCCTTTTGGACCATTAACAGTGTTACACTTTCCCCTTCCCCTCTTTCCTTCTCCCTGACTGTTGCTACTTCTCACCCTTTTCATTTTCCTTCTTGGAGCTATTTCCTGTCTGGGTTTCAAACACAGTATTTTTCCCCCATTCGTTTTTTCAACAATTAGCCATTAAATGTTCAAGTTAAAATTTTAATTAGCATTACTTCCAAAAGAGACAAATAGGGAACCACTGCATTCATATTTTAGGACTGTTTCACACTGGATGCTTACTGCAGAAACCACCATAATGTCAAAATCTGCTGTCAGCTCTGTTCAGGAAACCTATCTGTTGAACTAGATGAACTAAAAACCACTTAAAGGTGGCGAGGGGGAGAGAATAGAAACAAAACCTTTGATACAGCAAGATTCAGACTTCTATCAGGGCACCTGACACAGCTGTTTCAGACTTCATTAAGCACCTTTAAAGTGAACAGAACCACTGACACTGCTGAAGTGTTCTGTCCTTTCGCTTTAATATTTCTTAATTTTTTCCCCCTAAAATTCTTACATTTATACTAATTCTGAAAGAATCACCAATATCATCATCTGAAGCTCCGTAATCACCTTTTAACAGAAAAAAATAAATAATAAAAAAAAATCCTTCCCAGTTTGTTATTGTGCCAATCCTGCTCTTCAGCTCACTTAATCTCTCTCCTTTTCTAAAGTTTTCCCACCTGAGTATTTATGAGCAGTAAAAGATTCTCCCTACAGTGTCTCCCTACAGGTAGGCTATGCAAGCCAAGCTCTTTCAGGATCTAAGCCATGCAGTAGGGATAGCTTGCAGCAGAGCCGTGCATTCACCTGGCTCAGCTCACCCATACTTGCTTAGTCCTGCATATTTGCATTAGCGCAGCAGTGTTCCTGTGCTAATTAGTGCTGCCACTCAACACAGCTAAGTTGGCTGCAAGGAGGTGCTGACACCATCCTATTGCTTTTAAATTTAGAACTCTAGCACAGCTACTCAGCTCTCTGTACAGCTCTGCACTGCACAGTGTACGCATTCTCCTACCATACTCCCGTACAGCGCGGGCACCTCCCCGACCACACAACAATTACTTCCTTGCACTTCTCCCAGTCTGGATCACCCCTTTTCAATGTGGGGGACCATGGCTGTACTCTGTTGAGCAAAGCCTTGAAAACTGGTATTAGTTCTTTCCTACCTCTGCTGGAAACACCAGACCTAATACCTCAGAAAAATCAGGTCTACCTTCTCCTCATTTGTCTAGTAGCCATCTTCCAGCAAACTGAGCAATATTCCCCACACCTGAGGCTGTCAATATGGAAAAAAAGAAGATAAAAAAAATCATGCATTTTTATCTCTTCCTCTTCTCTTTCCTTCCCTTCTCACTACTTATAGAAGCTGTCTCCTTTCTAGCGGCCATAGGCATAGCACAGCCTTGAGGTAGAGCCACTGGGGACAAAAGAAGAAAAGGCCAGTGGGATTAAAAAAGGCAGTACAGCCATGGACATGGTGGCAGCAATCCTCTGACAGGATAGGTGTGGGGTTTTTTCTCATTCCTATTTCTGCTCATTTTCAAGGATGACAAGAAAAGGGGTAAATATATGGCTGTATCAGCACCATAGCAAGATTAGACTCATCTTCCTTGGAGAGAAGGAACACTTGCTGGTGGTGGAAAAACTGCAGGCAAAGAGGCAGTTCCACTGAGGTTATGTTGTTGAGACACTCGGGTGCAGAATTCACCAACAGTGAGAAAAGAGCCCTGTGAGTGCAAGGAATGCCATGGTGTAGAAATGGCACAAGTCAGATTCACAGGAAGCCCGCAACTGGGAGCAAGGATGGAGGATTTGGGGATAGGATTCAGCCTGGTGAGACTATTGTTGTGTTTACTGCAGCTCAGGGTGCAGGGAGTTTGGGATATAGAGACCCAGGCTACACAAATTGTCACAGAGCATGTAGAAGTACGAAAAGGCTGAACTAGTGTCTTCCTTCTCCTCGGTCATTCAACACACTGTAGTTAACAGCAGTAAATTCTGTCCTAGCCCTTAAATACATACCGTTGTACTTCATTTAAGCACACTTGTTACACTTCTATTCCAGTTTCACTCAAATACCTTGGATGGAATGCCTTTCCCATTCTGTATCACTGGGCACACAACACCTAATTATTCCAATCCAAGATCAGAAACTGGCCCTGCAAAACTAGAGGATAAGGGTTCAGAAGAATTTCCTCTTGATGGGAGGAATCACTACCAGCAGAATGAGCTAGAAAAACATTTTATCGAAAGCTGCCAGAAGAGTAAGATTTCAGAAAATGTGGTGGGTATGGCACCTGCATGGAGCATAAGTCACATCAATTACTACAAAATATTTGAGGCTATGGTCTTCATCTTCCATGTAACTAACCTAGCCTCTATATTCTAGCAGCAGGATATGAAATTACCCTGAGCTAGAGAATATTTAACTGTGCATATAAACCAAAAGAGTTCTAAGATAAATACTTGATAAAAGGAAATTGGCTTTTTTAACTAACTGCTTTTTCCAAAGGAAAAAAAAAATCACGCACAAAAAACCACCACCTGATAATCTCTAACTATCGTTTGAATTCCAGAATAAGACCAAGCTCTGAGCATTTTACAGAGCACAGTTACTCACTGCTGATCTCTTCCAAACCAAATATGATCAGTAACAACAGTTCCATTTAGCATTAACAAGAATTATTATGCATATGTGGCATAAGCATTTCTAGTGTACCATGGCATTTGGCTGAAAGCCGGATAATATTTTTTGTATTTATAGTGCAGAATGTGAGCACTTTCTTTCTATATTTCACCCTTTAAATTATTCAAGCTTTATTTCTTGGCCCTGGAAAATAGTGCTATCCTGGGCTGTCATCCAAGAAGGGCTTCTTAAAGGACTAAAAAGTTTGGATAGACTCTGTGAAATATGAAGTCACTTGATGCCATTCCAGAAAGAGAAATAAAACAGAATTCATATCACTTTAATTTCTCAATAAAAGTTCCTGCGGGTGGAAGTGCTTGGTGGTCAGCCCAGAAGAATTGAACTCTCACAGCAAGTGCATCACAGGCACCTGAAGAGATGCATGTCCGTGCCTTAGATTGGATTCTTTCAGGAGGAAGAGGAAATATAAGAGGCACAAAGAACCTTCCCTTAGTATACTACTCCATTCCTTTTGATCCATTCTGACACTTTTTTACAGGTGCTGCCACCACAAGCTTAAGATTTCTGTGCTAAACTCATTACAGATACAGGAATATAAAGGTAAATATGAGAAGCCAAGGTAAGAAGGATGGACACAAGAGTTACTATGGGTAAAAATTGTTCGTTAACATTGGAACCTACTTAGAAGTTCTAATAAGATAAATTACGAAAATCAAAGACATGAAACAACCACTATTCTATTTCGGATTTTAGCTGGCTTACAGTCACAGGCTCATAGAACATTTGGGTTTGAAGGCGCCCGAAAGGTGATCCAGTTCCAACCCGCCTACTATAGGCAGGGACACCTTCCACAAGACCAGGTTGCTCAGAGCTTCATCCAGCCTGGCCTTGAACACTTCTAGGGATGTGGTATCCACAACTTCTGTGGGCAACCTATTCCAGTGCCTCACCACCCTCACAGTAAAGAATTTCTTCCTTATGCCTAGTCTAAATCTACCCTCTTTTTAGAAAAAAAACCCCAATCACCTCTTGTCCTATCAAAACAGGCCCTGCTAAAAAGTGTTTCTTAAAAGCCAGCTTTAAGTACTGGAAGGATGCAAGAAAGGTCTCCCCAGAGCCTTCTCTTTTCCAGGCTGAACAACCCCAACTCTCTCAGCCCAGCTCCATAGGAGAGGTGTTCCACCCCTCTGATCATCTTTGTGGCACTCTTCTGCATCTGCTCCAAGATGTCCATGTCTCTCTTATGTTGGGGCCCCAGAGCTGGACGCAGCACTCCAGGTGGAGTCTCGTAAGAGCAGAGTGTAAAGGGGCAGAATCGTCTCCCTTGACCTGGTGGCCACACTGCTTTTGGTGCAGCCCAGAATACAGCTGGCTTTCTGCGGTGCAAGTGCACATTTGGGTGCACTTAGGAAAGAATCTCTATCTAAATCCTGTATCTAAATGTCACCATAAAGACCATGTCTTAGGCATCTTCTTCATCTGCTTGTTTTAGAGCAGCTCATTTCAACAGCAAGTGAAATTATTTCTGGCTGCAGCAAGTGGGATCATGTGCTGTGATGCTCCTGAGTATAACTGATCTCTACTGATGTGTACCAGCTGGGGTTCTGGGGATAGCTCCAGCTCAGGACTTCGGTGCCTGAGGCAAGACTTGACATAGAAGCGAGGCTCCTAAATCTAAAGCGAAAATCCAGAGTACTCACAGATAGCTGCTGTTCAAGCTTAGAGGCATTAAAGTAACTAGCTATCTCCTTGTTTAAGCTTAAAGTTTCCCAAGCACTTAGAAATCTGTGTGTCTACACATGTCCTGGAGTGCCCCAGCAAGAGCAGCTGGTCAAACGTTTTTATTCCTCCATCCTTTGGTATCATACTGTGGTATTAGATCCAGAGCACAACAACATGCCGGAACTCTTCCTTTCACCAAACACAGTAGCAACTTCTTTTTAAAATACAAACAGAAGAGGTAATACCTGCCTTCTATATAGCATCAATGTCGTTAAAGTACTTGTGCATGCAGTGGGAGATTTTGATGGACTTCCCAATGTGGGGGAGGGTTTGCCAGTTACCATGAGGGCCAAGAGCCCTCTCTGCTATTCCTCTCAGAGCTGTGATAGTACAAATAGTAATTCAGGGTTCATACAGTCAAAAGAGAAAACTACAAGGTTAAGAATTATGATTTGTCCTTATGATCCAGGTGGGTTTTTTTTTTTTTAGCAAGAGACATATCTTTGATTACGTCTTTCCTTGGGTCAAGCCATTGTCCTACATCTACTGACATGAAAAAGGCTCCTCTAGGATTGTAAGTATTATGCAAATGTAAATATCCTTTTATTATTGATGTAATATGAGTTGCATTCTAAAACTGAAGAGCCAATTAGGTCCCAGATTGGTAACCATCAAAAATCTCTCTGTACCCTGGTAACAGAATTATTCAGAAAGGCAATGGAACTGCTGAACTTTGAAGAGACCTTAATTCAAGACCTTTGACTTAAGAACACAGGGTGAAAAACATGGTGCTCCCTTGCTGAGAAAAGCAGATATTGAAGAAAAAGCTCTGCACAAAATAAACCAAACCAGATTCAGAAAGTGACAGACTCAGTTTTGCAGACTAGACACAAGCAAATACAGTCAGCAGCAGCAAGTTACATCTTTTCCTCCCCCTGTACAATTACTGAGATGAAGTTCTTGCAAAATGAACAGCACAGTAAGTAATTAATTGTAGTGCAGATACTTTGAACTCCAAGAGATGTGTTATGTTCTGGCTGTCACCACTCGTTCTGCAAAGATTAGAAGATTTCACATGTCAAATTTTGTTAAAGACAGTTTCTTTATACTTTCCAAACGAAACTCAGAAAGAAGCAAGATGTGCTACAAATCTCAGAAGTGATTTACTAAACACTTTTATACCAGCTTTAGAGGTGCTTTAGACAACTCTGTACAAACATCAGGTAATTTGTCACCTGGGTTTTGGTGGCAGCTGTATCTAGGCTGTCTGTCAGAGAGAGATGGCATAAAGGCTTAGTGGATGGGGAAGGAATCACACATAGGAGGAAGATTCCAAAGCAAAGTGGAACAGTAGTGCTTGTCAAGAACTTCCTGAGAATAAGACTGCAGTCAGACATGCCTTTCTGAGTGCAGTTAATCTGTGTTTCCAGGCTATGAACTTCACCTCCTGATCAGTGCCTTCCTGACAGAGCCTTCTGCTGTACAAATCATATTTACCTGGCCCTTATCACTGCCTCTTTTCCCAAACTATCATCTCAGCTGACAATTAGCTCAGTGCTGCTCTTTGACTACACATAGCCATAAGTATGTCATTGCACACCTTCCGTACATCCTCTGTGTAAGCAAACCAAGTACGTACCAGACACAAAAAATCAACAAATACATACTTCTCTTGGTATCCAAAAATAAAAAAAGGGAAGTTCTCTGTGTAATTTGTTGGAAACTAACAGAGCACATGGATAAATTATTTCTGTTGCATCACCTGAGCACCAGAAAGCAGAATTATTAGCACCCCCTTTATGCAAGAAGGAGAAAGTGGGATTTATCAGCCCTACATTCTTCTTTCTCCATCCCCAATGTTTGTATTGCTCTGTGCAGCATGGAAGATCTGGATCATGTGCTCCTAGAAATTGTCCATTTCGAAAAGTTCCTATCACATTTCAGCTTCCCTTATTGTTAAAAATAACAAGACTGCTGGTAAATAGCCATGGTTAAGGTAAGTTCTTTGTGATATCTTAACCAAAAATCTTTACTTTTGTTTCTTTATTTGTAGCTTATGACATTTCAACACTGTTTTTCTGTAGTAACAGTTCTACTTGTTACTTCATATATCAAATTCAAAAAGATCTTTGTCCAGATAGATAACTGTAATTTTCTATCTTAATTGTGTAAAGTGTTAGGAATGACCAATCTGCTTAGTTGCTGGCTGGGGTCAGCTCATAATAACAATTCCACATGCTGAATTTTTTATACCTTACTCAAAGCCCTAGATTCTGAAGGTAAATCAATATTATAGAATCCAAATTTTGATGTTAAAAGAAGAAACAATGAAAGAAAAGATAAGCTTCTTGTCCATGAAAAGGGACATGCAGAGGAAAAAAATCTTGAAAATTTGTTCTGTTTTTAAGAACTTATTTTATTTTAATGTTTGGAGTTAGCATTACCCACTTCATGTGAACATCTGTGCCCATTTGCAGTCTCCTCTGTTCCAAACCCGAAACACAGCTCTTAAGTCCCACACATGCTGACATATGTTTATGCAGCAGTTAAAGGGAGAAGCTGCTCTGCCTGCAATGTATGACTCTACTTTTGGAGAACCCTGGTGTCTTTACGAAAGCAGCACTGGAGGTGGCTGGAAGCAGTTTTAATCCTTTTCCTTGTACTGCTGCTGTTGCTAATGGCTTCTGGCTGCTACTGTAAGGAACTGTGCCTCCTTCAGGGGATTCTTCAAGATGGATGAGGACTCCACTGGTGTTTCTTGGGAGGGTGGGTAGATCAAAAATGGGAAATAGGCCTCTGACCGTTTAACTACAGCACACAGATGTTCCTGAGGTAGCCTATACAGCCACTCTATTGCTTGCTTATCATATAGTGAATGCAGGAAAGTTGATCTGCTGGAACTCTCTGTTCAGTTTCTGTCAGACAGCTGAGAAAACAAAGAAATCTGAAACTCACTTTAGGGAAGGGCACTGCTGTCTGGTCTCTGGCGAATTAGTTCAAATCACACTGTTTCAGACTCATGCAGGGGAAAGGCAGAAGATGGGTGTAGGTCACACTTGACTAGTTGCCTTCTGTGCTGGTTTTGGTTGGGGTAGAGTTAATGCTCTTCACAGTATCTGGAATGGCTCTGTATGTGCTGGAAACACTGAGTGACAACAAAGGGATGTTTTTTGTTACTGCTGAGCACCGCTCACACAGAGTAAAGAGCTTTTCTGCTTCTCACCCCACTCACCAGCAAGCAGGCTTGGGGGTGCACAGAGACTTGGGAGGGGAAACAGCTGGGACAGCTAATCCCAGCTGACCAAGGGGATATTACTGGCTGTGTGGCAACATGCTCAGCATACAAAGCTGTGAGAAGAAGAAGGAAGGGGGGCATGTTTGGAGTGATGATGTTTGTTCTCCCCAGTAACCACTGCACCTGATGGAGCCCTGCTCTCCAGGGCATGGTTGAACACCTGCCTGCCCACGGGAAACAGTGAATTAATTAACCAATTTCCTCTGCTTGCATGTGTAGCTCTTGCTTTACCTCTTGAACTGTCTCTATTTCGGCCCACCAGTTTCCTCACTTTTGCTTTTCTGGTTCTCTCGCCCCACCCCACTGGGAGTGAGTGACTGAGTGACTGCTTAGTGGGGCTAAGTTGCTCCAGTTGACACTGAGTGGGGCTTAGTTGCCACCAGGGGTTAAACCGTGACATAAAAATCTAAATCATGTGGTCCAGTCTGGTGAGGTTTGGGATTCCAAAGAACAAAGATTATTCAAGATAATACACTTGCCTTTACCAAGATATCGTCCCACTATGGTCCTCTACTTCTAGCAGAGAAATTCTCTGCTAGAAGTGCTGCGCATGGCACGTAAAGACTTTCTGAATAGTCATAGTAATTAAAAATCAGGAAAGACATCATGTCAGCTTCAGTAGTTTCCTATCCTTTGCAAACCTGAAATATATTTCTGTGATTTGAAGTGTTTACACCACTATCTGCACTACTTTTTATGAAGAACTGCAATTAAGGAATACTGTCTTACCAATCTTCCCCAGTTTAGTACAAATGTAGTTCACTTTATCATGGATACAGGAATATCTGCAATGTCATGTGGTTCCAAAGCTCTTTAGTCCTTTTGGATGAATATTTATGGGGTGCAAGTACTGCTTCTAACAATCTCAAATTGCATAGATCCCACAGAAAAGAAAGAAAAATTTTACAGCATTTTTTAAGCTCACACTCTCCCAATTTTTCACCTAATTACCTAATTATTCTCTCACTGATAAAGCTTTGCACTAAGAGTACTGAACGGGGCTACAGAAAGGTGATACCAATTAATTACTAACAGTAATTGTCATTTCATAATCACGTTAAGTTTTAATTTGCTCCTGCCAGCTTGTTAAACTGTCAATTACACATCTCCTTCTTTTATGTATTAAGAAAAATAGTAATCATGCACTTACTGCTTTTATAATTCCTAAGTTAATTTTGCAGCAGCTTGAGGTATGTCTTCAGCACTCTGCAGCCATGCTGAGCTCTTTGAAGAGTCCAGTGAATGGGAAATTAACATTCTGAAGCAGCCTCATTAGAACCAAATAAAATGCTCATTTGGAACACTTTAATCTCAAGCATCGAGAAATATTCACTGAAAGAAGACACTAAATGACACCACAGATTCAGAGTGCACATCAGTAATCAACATGATGTGATTTTTTGCTGTATATCTTCCCTTTGTGGAAGGGGAGAGGAGACAGACGGCTTTTTATTCCCCCCATCTGGTTATGAGATGAAGGCTCCTCTACAGGCACTGAGATGGGGATGACAGTGTCAGCAGAGGGGCATGCAGACAGTGTTTGAGTTTGTAAACTGCAACTTCATCCTGCAAAACTCTGGGTAGAAGCACTTGTCTTGAACTTCTCACCTGATATGGACAACACTACAAGCAAGCACTACAGATTGGATGTCAGTCCAATTTTCCATACCTTAACTACAGGATTATACATAGTTCTTTATGGCTGAAGTCCTCAAAAAGCAAGAGTCATACAACTCCAAGAGAAAGACGAATCTCTCTTATATTAACTAGAGCAATTATTCTAATATTGAATATCAGGGTTCTTTTTATTTCCACTGTCCCTTAATACAATTGCAAAGGTTGCATACCAACACACATCAGCATTTTCAGATTTTGGTTGTTGGATGAACTAACCCCCATGTCTCTCAGCAGTTTCCAGGTCAGTTGGATCTGGCTTTTCTTAAAGACTGATAAGGTATGGGAAGAGAAAGAAAAAGAAAAATATTTCCCTTCAGTCTTTCTAGACTGAAGAAGCAGCCTGGCAGAAACTTGATTTCAATACAATATTGCAAAAAGTAAAAGCCACTGGCAAAACCCTCTTGAAAAGAATATAAGAGCAGTTGAGGTTTAGTGAAGGTAGGAAAATGGCTCAAAGGAAAATTTTGTTATGAAGAAAAATGAGTAAGATCTTATTGCATGATAAAGACATTGGGGAAAGAAACCCACTGGGGTACTTAGCAATTGTGACATAGCTGCAAATCTCTCTGATCTCTTTATTTTACCTCTTTCTTTTTCTCAATGCCGTGCAGAAGAAAATGACAGTCTGAAGCTCAGCAAATTGCTCCACGTGTCCCACCTTATATTCAACGACTCTTTTATTTTCTCACTTACTCTGCTAAAGTACTGCAAATTCTATTATTTTTTTTACACAGTCCAAAATAACAAGCTCTAGTTAACAAAACTAGCCAAAAGAAACATATCTCTGCATATTTCACTTTCTCTTTGGTTTTTAGGGTGGTTTTTTTTGTTTGTTTCTTTTTCTGCTTGTTTGGGGTTTTTCGTGGGTTTTTTTTTTGTTTGGTTTGGGTTTTTTGTTGTTGTTGTTTTTGGTTTTGGTTTTTTAAAATTTTTTTTCATTTTCATCCTTTTCTCTTTTTCGACTATTTGATACAGATAAAGCCAAAGTAACAGACTATTTAAGTTGAATATCACAAAAGCATTTTGGCAGTGGTATTTACTGACTCGTGAAATATTGTCCCATGGAAAGTGTCAGAGCCTACACTTTAAACCATTCCTACAGCACTCTAGGGAACAAGGCAGCACCAGCCTCCAGAACGCAAGTTCACAATATACTCAGTCTTCCCTGATCATATTCCAGACAGAAGCATCATCAGATCTTGCCCTGTTTTAGCATTTTGGTAAATCCAGTTCTTCCATGTTTTGGAATTACAGAATTCCATGCCAACAAACTCAGAATATTTTTACCGGAATTTCTGTGAGTTTGTGCAGCTTTCAGGGTTTTAGTTCTGCTTTGAGTAGGAAGAAATACTCAGACCAGTTTCATTTAGTCTAAGAAAATTCACTCATTCTCAATAAAAATTATTTTCCCCATATGAAATTATTGCAGAATTACAGTAATTTCCAAAGTGTGCTTTATCTCTGTGACTAAAGTTACTAGTGACTACTGACTGATATTGCTGATGCAGTTTACCAAAACGTTGTAGACCATATATTTTACACAAAGTAAAGCAATATTTCATTGAAACATACTGAAAGACAAGATGGAGCCTTTAAGAACTATACCCTAAAGTCTACTTTTTAAAAATAAGTCTATGTTAAAAAAACCCCAAACCTATTAAAATTACAGCTTTCTGTACACACTTCAGTTTCAGAAATCTTCAGGATGTCTTTTCAGTATAGTCCATTCCATTTCATTTGGGAAGTTTAGACATTCAAGTTCAGGACTTTTAAAATGTAATGCTATTATTGCTATTTGTTGTTAGTATCATAAAGAAAATAATGTTTAGATCACTAAGAAGTAGGACTTTATGAAGACTCACCAATGTATTCACTAGATGCTACAACATTCTACCTGGTTCCTTGGACTCATCATGGAAAATGGTAATAACAGAACCTGTCTTGATAATTTCCACCACTGCAAGTTTTCTGACCCTGTGACAAAACATATAGCTGATTTTTTCTTTTCCAATACTCGTCAACATTTTGCCTGGGATTTTCACTAAGAATAATTTTCCCTATTTTCTGTGGTTATGAAACCCAGCAATAATCAGTAGTAATCATTATTTCCATGGCGCTCAGAGGCTGCAGCCAGCCTGTGTGAGCACTGTGCCTCTGATGTTTACTGTGTGAGGCTGATCGTCTCTGGGTTACTGTGCAGTCATAACTGCCAAGATCGAGTGCAACAAACCTTCAGGAACAGCAGCACTAACAAATTCTCACATGAAATTGCAATGGCGAATAGGCTTCTGAAGCAAAATGACTGACATGGGGTCTTTTTAAAAGGAGAGGTCTGTCTAAGATATAAACACTGGGTGTGCTACAGTTCTACTTTAGTTCTGTCCAAGATATTCAAACATCAAACTAGTTTGAAAGAGCAGATCATATATTCACCAAAGTCTATCATGAGAAGCCATCACTTATCGGTACATAACAATTTCCTCAAGCAGGAATCATGACAAATCTCTGCAAATCTCTGTTCAAGACTCTTACCTCTCCAATAGCAAGTGAACTTTTTATTCATATCTGTACACTTTGATGATACTCAAAGAAAATACAATACGAAGAGAGACAAAACTACATACAAAACTGGTTTTTTATGTCCTTAACTTGGGAAAAATAGTTTACTAAAGGTGTGTCATGTTTGGTTGTTTTATAATCTTAGATAATTTTCCTTTTTTCAGGCTTCATGATCCAGTCATTAGCTTTTTTCAATACAACAAGAAATTTCTTGTGTGGTGTGAGTAGGGCCCATGCCATTTTAGCAGTGATATATGATACAAAAACAAGTCTACAAAGATAATTGAAACAGTAAAATATTAGGGAGCTCTTACCTGCAGTCAACACTGCAGTGAAGTGAAGATGGTCTCCCTTTGATCTTAAGCAAGTTGTCTGGAGCACTGGTAGCAGCCTAGTTCTGATATTGTACACCTAAGAGTGGACTGTAAGAAACAGAAAAAATGCTTGGAAAAATATTCAAGCATTTAGAACCATTCTGGACCCTATGTTGACATGAGCACTTTGGCATCAGAGCTGCAACTACTAAAACTGCACACACCTACATAGCTACTACAGTAGATGCAGTTTTAGAAGAGTGCAGATGCAAAATTAAACACTTTCAGTGCTGCTAACAGGGTTGCTCTTGGTCCCTTCAGATATTTTCAGGTTCTGGGACCCACTAAAATTATTTTAAAAAATATTTCAGCATCACTGATTGGCAATAAAAATGTATTGGATAAAATCTCACCAGGTTTTCAAGTGAGCCATCAATTCAATTAATGTACAGTATGCTTGTCCAGGTATACCTCCAAGCAATGAGGTATGTTCTAGTACTGTTGATATCTGTGTCTCGATGAAGTGACCTAGAAGGTGCAATCTCCTCCCCCGGCAAGCAACCTGTATTTCCCCACCCCTTTTCTTCCTTATATGTCTCCCCTTCCCACAGTGTCCTGCCTTCCCTGCCCCTGGTCCTGGCCACTCCCTCGGGTTCTCCCTGTTGGCCCCTGTACCCCAACTCCGCCCATGCACCGCCCCTGTGCCCTGAGACCGCTGGTCTGTGTGCTCTCTCTGGCCCCCCCGCCTCTACAGAAAAATCCAGACCCTTCGCTATTCCTGGTCCTTCCCTCTGGTCACCATGTGAATAAAGATCTCCTGAGGTCACCGTGCAGAGGCCATCTTCTCGCCTCCTTTGCCTCCGCCGTGTTGCAGGAGCAGAGGAAACCAGAGCAGGCCTTTGGCTCCCCCAGCCAGGGACAGCGCAGTGACAGCCTGCAGCGGGGAGGCTGGGGCACAAGGGCACTGACCCAGGCTTGGGCAGAGATGCTCTCCAGTAAACCTGCTTGTGGCCTGCCTGCCACCACAGGAAACCCACATAAACTGCAACATCTCAAGGCTCTCTAGGCCAATTTACAGAACAAAATATTTAGGTTCTGATTTTGCTGTGACCCCTGTTTGATTAGAATACATTATAGAAGCTCTGTTTCTCCTGAGCATCCGTCACCCAGTGCTTTTGTACTTTTCCTTTTGTGAAAGGGCAGTTCCTTGGCTTAATCTGTTGGAAGATCTATCATTATTTTAATAATGAGCATATTACACTCTCATGCCACAGCAATGCAGGTGTTGGGTTTCGGTGCTTTAATGCCACTATTGTTGGCATCAATAGGAGTTACAGTTTTGCAATCAAAGCAGATCATACATTGTAACATGCAGAAGTAAATTTGGGGCAGCTAATCAGTGTATTTGCAAACCCATTTAAAATAAGAATAATGGTGGGCAGAGAGATTCTAGTCTATCTCCTTGTAGATGTGATAACAGACTTTCATAGCTCTAGGGCTTCAACACTAAAGCTCATCAGGGGTAAATGGTTAACTACTTTTTGTTAATGATCTCTTCTGAATTTCTCTCTTTCTCAGCATAGGGATTTAATCCAGAGGGTAATGATTGTTCCAACTGATGTTCATTAGGAAAGTTGTGATTTTCAGTGGCCTCTTTCTGTATTTGTCTATTTCATTCAGAATCAAGAAGAAAAAATTAAACAAACTTTACTAATAACACTTTCCAGTAGTTTTAAACATATTGTTATTCAGTGTTATCCAGCAGAAAAACAAGTTACTTTTATAATCAGTTCTATTTTTCCATTTATTTTCAATCTGCATATTCCTTTCTGTGTTCACCCTTCTACCATCAGGCCCCAGTCTAATTACTTCTCTCTCTTTTTTTCCTGCATTTTGTTTTCCTTTTTTTCCCCAATCACTTAGATGATAAAAGGGCTCTGTGAGAAAAAAAAAGAAAACAAACCCAAAAAGCCCTCGTGATCATATCACTAAAATCTATGCTTGCCAGCATATATTATGCCATCTATGTCATAATATATACAGTCATGATAAATCAAGCTTTCCTATATAACTAGGCCTAACATGTTTCCTAATATTCAAGGACATGACGTTGAAACTGTAGATTAGCTTAATACTATTTTTTTAAAAATAACACTGAAGGGTCAGAAAAATAGATGTATCCAAAAATGGAGAGAGACAAAATTAATACATCAAAATAAGGAACAAGAGATTCACAGTTTTCAAGCACTGTTGGAGCCACTATAACAGCAAGTAACCCCAAATGACCTCAAGTAACCCCACCCAGGGACTCCAATGACCTCAAGTAACCCCAAATGACCTCAAGTAACCCCACCCAGGGACTCCAATGACCTCAAGTAACCCCAAATGAACCCAAATGACCTCAAGTAACCCCACCCAGGAACTCCAGTGACCTCAAGTAACCCCAAATGACCTCAAGTAACCCCACCCAGGGACTCCAATGACCTCAAGTAACCCCA